>CM033691.1:14209099-14657561 GCA_019514585.1 Dendrobium officinale | reverse complement strand
CATCGCAGGCCAATCCTTTATGATCTTGGAAAATAGCACCAATATAAATTTAGGCAAGATTTTATGATTTAATTTTTTGTTCTAATTGTCCCGTATGATCTAGATAATCCGGGATGATCAATACACATCATGCCTAAATTGATACTATGATTAAGGGACTAATTATGATAATATTTTTCTATCTAATCATCCTTGATGATCTGTATATCGTACATGATGATATTTGCTGACATAATTGATTTTTCCTAAATCATCCAAACTAAAATACCATAATTTTTTTTCTAATCATCCAACATAATCCATAATATCATCCTGGACGATCTGTACATTTTTGTACTAATCATCCTTGACTATCAGGTAAAATTATTCACATCGTAGTAGAGACGATCCTGCGATTGTTCAAGATGATTTTTAGCACTGAAATTGAGATTTTAGGGTTTTCTGAAGCCCTCTTTTTTTAAGCGCATAGTACGGGAAGATCCTGTGATCGTCCTGAATTATATGTGGCATCGAAATTGAGTTTTTAAGGGGTTTGTTAAGAAGTGCTCTTTTTAGACTCATCGTACAGGAATAGATCCTCCTGTGATCGTGTTCTTGGTGACCATTTTTTGCCTGATCTAGACAATACTTTTTAAGGGTTTTTTAAAGCCCTCTTACTCAATGCTTTGTCAAGGAACTTGATATGTGTCTTGGGCAGCCATTGAGGCTTCATTTCTTCTGGAGAAAACTTGAAGAGAAAGCTTGAAAGGAAAGAGGAAATGGTTGAGTTTAAGAGTGGAGAAGATCCTTGGAGGAGGTTTCAAGGGAGTGTGGAGTGGGTTTCATTCGATGAATTTTTGCTCCGACAAGCTTGCTCGCCTTAGAACATCATCAGATTCAAGGCTCGTCTTAAGGGAAGTTTTGGGGAAGGAGAAGATCTCTTTGGTGTCAAAGGACCCTACTACTCCGCCGTCACTGGGGATGGTAGAACGTGATCTTATAAGGTCTTCTTTCCTAGCTATGGGTGCTAAAGGATGAGACACTGAATTTAATGCAAATACACTCGGATGGTGCCTCCGAGGAGTAGACTTGAAAGTTTTTTTGGGATGTTCAGAGCCCTTAAGGAACAAGTTCCTATAGGCTAACCAAGAAGGAGGGTGAATTGGGTATTTAAAAATTTTTATTTAAGGGTAAAGGCACAATAAAACTATAAAACTAAGTTCACCATAGAAATCAAAGTGTAGAAAAATAAAAAACACTCAGATGCTAGTAGTAAATAGAATATAGAGAGTTATAGTGGTTCGGGTCAACTCGAACCTATATGCACCTCCCCGGAGGCGCCCCTCCCTTCTATTACCTAGGCCCGATCTTATTTCAACTACAAAAGTGTCTCTCCTTTTGCTCCCCGACAGTCAAGGAAGAGAAGCCTTTACAAAACCTCCTTTTTGCCAACCCCGGCAAGGCAAGAAAGAACCCAACTCCTTTTATTTCCTCCTAAAGCAGGGCAGAGTACCTTGACCTCCTTTTGCTTCTTCCTAAAGCAGCAAAGAACGTCGATCGATTTGCAGAAGCTTACCTCTCCCAACCCTTCCAAGGACAAAGAGACTCTAGTTGAAGAAGAAGTGGAACAATGCTTAGGAAACAACCCTTATGAATCCACCTCACAAAGCTCCCCCTCATAAAAATCCTCTCTCTCATCTCTCCCTCTCTCTACATCTACTCTCTCCTCTCTCTCCTCATCTCTCTCTCACTCTCATCTCTGCACTCTCTCTCTCTCACCTCTAAGCTCTCTCTAAGGTCAATATCAAGTAGCAACAAAGATCTTATTGCATGAGAAAATTTGGGTCCTTTAAATAGAATTTCAAGAACTGATTTTTATCGGGCCTGCCAGGATGATAAAGAATATCATCCTGGCCGAATCAGTAAAAAAGTAAACTCAATCAGCCAGGAGGACGATTTGAGATGATCAGAAGAAAATTAGTTACAGTCGTCCAATAGGCCGATATAAATATTATCCTGACCGATTAGTTCAAACTCGAGTACAATCATCCTAAACATCGCCCAGAATAGAATGTTGGCCGATGTCAATCATCCAGGACATCATCCCAACTGATTCTGTGATCGGGAGGTCCCGTTCGATGTGATCATATCAATCACCCTTAATTGCTTTTCATAATTGATAGAATAAATTTAGGCAATTATGCTACAATGTCCAGGCTGATAATTTAAAATAAAGAATACCTAAAATTGATCGAGGAGGTTGATTCTTTCTTATTTGAGCCTATCATCCTGGCCGATACAAGGATCGTCCAGGATGATTTGCTTAAATGACGTTGTGCTTAAACTATGGATGCCCTAATTAGGGGTTTTTATTTTTTTGACCCGATCATCCAGACCGATATAAAGTATCAGATCTAGGACGATGTAAGTAAAAATAAAAAAAACTCTAATTTTCAGTCAGAAAAATCACTCAATGATGTGTGTGTAGGTGTTACTTAGCATTAGATAAAATACACTATTCAAAGGTTACAATTTGACTCAAGAAAGGGAAAAAATATATTACAAACTGACTTAGACCTAGTTTACCCAATCTTGTGCTAGTTCCGATTGTCGTCTGATCTTGTGGACCTGAAATATCAGTTGATAAGAGAGTCGTAGAGAAATAAAAGTGTTTGTTATCATCAAAATCATAAACCATAAAAACATATCCGCAATAAACTCCCCCTTTTTTATGATGGCAAATAATGCTATTTGAATTTGCAAAGAAGAAAATATTTTCTCCTAATCTCCCCCTCACTAAAATAAAACTTTTAAAAATGGGGGAGATAAAAATTTTTTGTTGTTTTTAATTTAAAAAAAAAGAAGAAAAATGATAAAAAAAATTAAGAAGTACGTTCTTTCCCTTTGACATTATCAAAAAGAGAAGGGGCATAAACAATAAGAACAAAATGATTAAAAGACAAGAACGATCGCTGATCTAGTGAACAAAACAAATATTCTTAAAATGAGAAAGTTACCTCTTGGTTTTAATAAAAAACTTAGTAGAATTGTATTGACAATGCATAGCTCTGAAAAGGTTAGAAATTCAGAATTTGATAATCTAAACTCTAGTTCTTTTAAAAGGCTCAAAAACTTTTAAATTTAATATCTAAATCAAGGAATAATATAGAGAAAGAAACAGTCATTTTTAAAACTCCTTCCATAAAATATATCTAATAGTGAAGGTTAATGCACGAATTGTTGAATCAGGAATTATGATTTTGAAACTCAAGTAACGAAAGTATCAAGGGTTTTCTTAAGCTTTAAGAAAGTACTAGAATGGTAACCATTTAAATTTTTGTTGGCTCATTTTATGCCTCTTGACAATTTGGTTGTGCACTGCGCATCTTTTGATTTTTGATACACTTTGTATATTCATTTTTTTTCAAATTGGTGTCTTTTATGCATCATTTATTTTTGGCATCATTGGCCAATTTTTTTGAATATGCCCACCTTTCTGAAATCTTAAAAATAAAAGTAAACCCATCATATTGACGAAATGAATTTCTTGATTAAGAAAATTATGAGTTAGATTTAACAACTTGCAAAAGGATCCCTATGGCGATAAATAAAATATAGGAAGATAAAAATTTTAGTTTCAAAAAACTAATTTAAAATATGAAAATGATTTTAAATCAAAAGTAGAATAACCTCTTTTAGGAAACAGAGATTGAGAATAAAAAATATGAGTTTCCTTTCTTTGACTATTTTTAGAGAAGTCAAACACAATTTTCATAAGAATTCAAGAAAAGAACATGACGTATGGTTTTCATTTTTAGAAAGGTAAACGTGTGTATTGATCAAAGAAAACACATGAAAGAAAAAAAGAAAAAAAAAGATTAAAAAAAAATAACTAAATAGATAAGAAAGAAAAAAAAATAAATAAAAAAGAAAAATCACATAAACAAAAAAAAGAACAAACAAAACATGCTAACATAAAAAGTACACATAAAACAATTTTATGCATCATCTTGCTCCTGATCAGAAGATTCAGAAGCAAGATCTGCCAAATAAATTTTTTTCTTTTCATTATTTTCCCAGTTTATAATTTGCTTTGCATTACACTTTTTTTTTGCAGGAAGAATTTCTCAAATTAGGGCACTTGAATTTTTTATATGTCCAGGCTTCCTACATCCAAAGCAAATAACAACATAAGAAATATTAACATTCTTACAATTTTTACCTTTATTCCACTTTGTGTTGATGCTTATGCTTTGGTCAGATTTTTTATTTTCCTGTCAAGTCATTGCTTTTATCACCAACTAAGCTATCTTTTTTTGTATCTTCAGCTTTTAGCACTATCGTTTCACCTGCATCCAAAAAATTTTTGACCCAAACTTTGCTCGTAGGCAATGAGCGAGTCAATTAAATTATTAATAGAATATTCATTCAAATCTTTTGATTCACAGATGACAATAACTTTAGTATCAAACTTATCAAGTAGACAACGAAAAATTTTATTGACTTTTTTAAAGTTTTGAAAACTCTTTACCTAAAGCATGTAATGATGTCACAATTTGAATAAACCTAGTATATATGTCTAAGATAGTTTCATAAGGTTTCATGGAAAATATTTCATAATCATGCATTAACATATTCAACTTGGATTGCTTGATTTCACTAGTGCCTTCATATATGGTGTGTAGTTTATCCCAAATTTTATCAGTAGTGCACATGGATACTAACATAAAATCTTTAGAATTTAAAGCACAAAAAAAGTAATTTAAAGATTTTGCATTTAATTGAGCATTGATTTGTTCTTCCCTGTTCCATTGATTAAAAGGGTTTTAACATCATCTAAAACCCGTGACGGTAATGAATAACAACTTAAAATCATATGCCACATATGAAAATCAATCGATTGCAAGAAAGTAGACATGCGAATTTTCTAAAAAATCAAATATAATATTTGCAAATAAAGGTTGTTTTGGTGATTGAATAACCTTCCGCAATATTACGATTAGAAAAATTAGCCATGGATCGAGAATTCAAAAGCTTTTTAAAAAATTATTTTATGAAAACTGCTCTGATACCACTTGAAAGTTCATTAGAGATGTTAGGCCCTTATGAACTAGACCCAAGGCTAACTAAAAAGGGGTGAATTGATATTTTAAAATAAATCATTCGATCAAAAACACACACCATGAAAACAGATCCGCAACATGGACGTAGGTCAAGGTTTGGCCAAACCACTATAAATCTGGTGTGTTCTTTCATTTATTATTATTTTATTTAATTTCCACACTTTGATTCTCTTTATGGTGAATTTTTGTTTAGTTTGAGTTTGTGTTTTGATTGTGAATTTTTTTTTTTAAAATATACAATTCACCCCCCCCCCCTCCCCCGCTTGGTTAGCCTTGGGCTAGTTCATAAGGGCTTAACATCCTTAACGAACTATTACTCTAGGCTCTCTTAGGTTAAGAAAGCAGCGAAGGATATTCTCTTTGAGTAAATAAGTGGTATTAAATAAAAGAGATTCAAAATAGCTCTTAATTGCAATAAACTGACTTTATTATCTAAGATGATCGGCTGATCATCTTGTACGATCAGTACAAAATTAGCCCAATCAATCAGGATGATTTTGGAAAGTCAGGATGATTAGAAGGTAATTTGTTCAGATCATCCAAGATGATAATATATCATCCTGTACTCTTAGTTCAAGTCTATGAATATCATCCAGCATTTCCCCCTAGATGGATGTTTGGACGATGAAAAAATAGCTTGATTGTTCTGGACAATCTCACGATTATTCAGGTCGATTAGTACAAAATGTCTTATATTATCCAGAACATCGTCCTAGATGGAGTTTTGGTTGATGCAAAAGTAACATCATCATCCAGAATGATCTTTAGATCATCCCGTATGATTAGTTCAATTCAATACATATCATCTAGGGTGTCTCACTAGTTGTCCAGGATGAATCTAAGGTTTGATTATATGATCATCCTGGATGATCATGCAATCATCCATGATTATATAATCGAGCAATAAGACCTTAATTACTTACTTTAATTATCAGATTAATTTAGGCATAATTATGATATATAGTCAAGGAATATGTCCTGGATGATGTGCATATTTAAAATATGCTTAAACAGATCTAGCGGTTGATTCTTTCTGATTTGAGTCTATCATCCTAGTCAATGTCAATATCATCTAGGATGATTTTCTTAATGACGAATGCCTTAACTAGGATGCTCTAATTAGGATTTTTATTTTTTAACTGATCGTTCAGGAAGATATTTGGATTATCCAGGATGATGTGATAAAAAATAGAAACTCTAGAACAATCAGAAATTTTTCCCTCAAGTGTGTGTGTGCAACATTACTTTGCAACAAGACCCATACTGATATAATTTACTCAAGAAAAGGTAAAAGATTACAAAGTGTCTCAGTCCTAGTTTACCCAATCTTGAGCTGGCTTGAGCTACACTCAATCTTGTGGACCTGAAACGTTAGTAGGCAAGGCAGTCGTAGAAAAATAGAAAGGTTTGCTATCATCAAAATTTTATTTCTTGAAATCAGATTTGCAACAATATATAAGTTAATAATACATATATTAGTATCTTTTCAATACTCAGCTCATAAAAAAAAGAACAGTCATTGCATAGGTTATCTCATTCATTCTTAGATATTAGGTGTACCTTGTCACAATGTAGGACACATCAAACGAGTGCACCCACTTAGAGTTCATTTATAATACATGATTTTTTTTAGGTTTGAGGCCTCATTAGCTTAGCATGGCATGACTACATTATCTCAAACTTTGGAGCACAAGTTGGTCTTGGTTCCAAATGCTCACCTTGATATATTTTATAGGTATGTCTTCATAAGGGATCCAATAAAGGTATTTGTTATCTGGACAACAGATGCTCAAGACACATGATTAGAGATATGAGTAAGTTCATCATGATGAAGGAAAGTAATAGAGGCAATGCAACACTAAGAGGTAACACTATTATAAAAGTAGTGAGGATAGGTTTAATAGGAAAAACTAATGGCTTTCTTATTAAAAATGTTTAACTTATGTAAAGCTTAAGCCTTAAAACATAATTTGGTAAGACTTAGTTAATTATGTGATAATGTTTTTAATATTAAATTTCTTTCTACTAAATATCTTTTGATGTCAAACACTAGGATTATACTATAATGCTTAAGAATAAATAATATTTATATGATAGTTTTGAATTATATTGGTAAGAGTTCGGAGATCTATTGTTTGAGAAGCACTAAAGATGAGCTGTAAGTAGAGTGAGAAAATCTGGGATTTCAAAATTCTATTTTTAAAAAACCCTATTTTGTGACTTCATCATCGGTGTCGATGGCGGTGAATGGTCGCCGACCTCCTTCGGCCGGTGGTCTGTAGGAGGATAAACGTCTTCTGGACGTTTGATGAATGGTCGATCTCGGGGCATGACTTCTTTACATTCGGCTTTTGGAGATGATAGAACCAGTCTCTTTCCTGGATTGAAGATTAATGCTAAGATGAATAAACCTTTGGTAATCAATGAAGGAGGACTGTTGTTGAAGAAACATATTCCTGAAGAGCAAGGGAAAGGGAATCATGATTGAGGAAAATCTGGAGAATTTTGATTTGTTTGGAAAAGCCAATTTTGCTAAGAGAGAAAAGATTTGTTCTCCATCATTAAAATCAAAGTCTGGAACAATCAATGAAACAAACGCAGAAGTTATGGTATCATAAAGAGGTATACAAGATGATTCTTATTTAAGGGTGGCTGTTGGTACTAATGAAGCTGAGAGTTCTGGAAGGAAGAAGAGACTGGCAGTTTAAGGCAATTTGAAATCCGATCTGGAGGAGGTATAGATATACAAAACATGTGAATTGGGAGGATGTGATGAAGTTACTGATGAAATGCCTAAACGGAGCAACCCAGGAAACCATCAAAATGTTTGGACAAAAAATGAAAATATCAGAGTTTCTGACTTGGATTTCGGAAACTGCAAAGCTGAGGACGGGAAATCTGTTAAGCTTAATTTGGAAAAAGTTAGGGAGAACTCCAAAAAACTTGATAAATCATTAGTGGTGAAAATCTTCGGTGGTGATGTCCCTTTTTCCTCAATTAGCTATGAATTGTGGAGACAATGGAGTCAATATGGAAAATTCCATCTAACGGTGCTTGGGAAGGGATGGATTTTATGCTCGTTCTACGAACCTGAACATATATGGAGGCTGTGCTTACCAATGGTCCCTGGTTTGTTAATGGGAACATTGTGGGGATTGAAAGATGGACTCATAAGTTTGATCCGAATTTTCTTAAAAGGACTTTCTGATCCTATCTGGATCAGATTGCCCAACTTACCGCTGCATTACTGGGATGAAATAAAAATCTACCGTATAGCATCCATGGTGGGCAATCCTTATTTGATTGACGACAACATGTTCCAATGGTCCAGAAGAGAATTTGGAAGTGTGTGCGTCCGGATAGATTTGGATTCGAAACTACCGACTGGTATTTGGGTTGAAGGAGAAGAATACAAATTCTTCTAGAGAATTGAGTATGAGAGGCTACCAAATCTGTGTTTTGATTGCTGGAAAATTGGTCATGGAAAGAATGAATGTGCTTCAGCTAAAGTGGAGAATAGGTCTAAGCCAGTTATACCAGTTAATTCACATGCCAGCAATTTGGAGGGAACTATAACTGCTGATGGTATTCAAAATCTGGATGAAGTTGGTTTGACTGATAAATAAGAGTATGGTCCATGGATGTTGGTAAAGTATGGGAAGAAAAAAATATTTAACAACGTGGCTAGAAAACTTATTGCTCGGGTGAAAAGTAACTAGGTGCCGTTGAAGCAGAGTGATAACTCTAAATCTGGAACAAGGGTTAATAATCCAAATTAAGAGCATAAAGAGGTGGAACAAATGATAGCTGGGAATACTACAGATAGCCTTGAAGAGAGAAGTATAAGAGATCAAAAAGTTATGTTGCCCGCAAATGATGATAACAGCTTCAATGCACTAGTAGAACTGGAGGAAGGAGAATTAGTTCCTACTACAAATGCATTCATAGTTGAAGAAGTGTTCCTCTCATGTGATGGTAACAAAGAATCTATTATTCGTACTGGAGGGAAAGATTCAGATAACTCGTTTACAACTATTAGAGAAAAGGTGAAATCTGAAGGTGAAGGGAAAGCAGATTCTGCTCTATCTACAAAGAAACTAATTCCAAAGCAAGTGAGGGAATTGGGACCTATCAATCCTTCAACTAGAAGTAGGAGATTGGAGCTAGAAGGTAAAGGTAGTATGGGGGTTAATCCCCAAAACCTTTTTAAATGTATTCGATAGCCTTTTGGTATTGTAGAGGAGTAAGGAAAAGGAGTGCTTCTCTCTACATTAAGGAATTTGTTAAAAATAATGGTGTTTTCTTTTTTTGGGGGTTTGGTAGAAACCAAAATTTCTGATATTGATAGAAGTGAAATCAATAATATGGTAGGCATTGATTGGGACTATTTCTTTGTCCCTTCATCAGGTTTATCTGGTGGTTTTTTATTACTTTGGAATTCTACTCAGGTAGAGTTCTCAATGGTAGTCTTTTCTTCCCAAATTGTGATTGGAGATCTTAAACTTACCAACAAAGGAATGTGAAGGGTTCCACTGTTCATGGTAGCAGGGAAGTACAAAAGAGGAGGGATCTATGGGATATGATAGACAAATATTCCATTCGAGATTTTCCTATGGTAATAGGAGGAGACTTTAACTATATAATGGGCAAAGAGAATAAAATTGGTGGTAAAAGGTTCTCTTTTTCTCATGGACCTAAGGAGATGAAGGAATGCTTGTTCAACAATGATTTACATGAAGTTAGCTTCATTGGGCCTAAATTCACATGGTGTAACAACAAAGGTGGTGGTGCAAGGATTCTTGAAAGATTGGAAAGGTGTTTTATCAACACCTTGGCATTGAGCTCTTCATTCTGCTTGGTAGTAAGGCATTTGGCTAGGATCGCCTAGGACCACTGTCCAATAATATTGCAATTTCAGAATTTCAAAGCTCTCTATTAAGAAGATCAAGTTTGAAAATTGTTGGGCATCTTATCAAGCATCATTTGCGGTTGTAAGGAAGGAATGGAACAAGAATTATCAAGGTAATTGCTCTCAATTTTTCAATAAGAAGTTCAAAAATTCCTTAAAATCGTTGTTTTTTTGGGAGTAAATCTAAGCTAAAGGATTTAAACAAACTTAAAGATGATCTTATGAAGGAGATCATGGAACTTCAAAGCAAAGAATCTTCACATGGAGCTCTTTCGGAATCTAATTATTGGTGTCTTAAAGCTAAGGTGAATAAGTTGAACACTACCATGGCTAGATTAAATTCTTGGTGAAATCAAAGAGCTAAAGTTAAGTGGTTGAAGGAAGGAGTGAAAACTCTAAATGTTTTCACTCTTATGCTAGTGCTAGATGAAATTTCAATAAAATCATCAAGATTAAGGATGAGAATGGACTGTTGGTGGAAGAACAAGACAAAATGGAAGATGTATTCTTGCGTTATTTCCAGAGAAAATGGGAGATTAGGATATGCAAGCTTGAAGGATTGCCGGCTGTGAACTCTTGCTTAAAAACTGGGGATTAGGAATTCCTGGAGGTTGACCTGACTTTGGAAGAGGTTGAAGGCATTCTGGACCAATTGGAAGGCAATACTTCACCTGGAATTGATGGAGTCTCAAACTCTTTCATCAAAGCTTATTGGGGGATCATCAAAGCTTATTTTTGGATGGCTTTAAATCAATTTTTTTTTTTCATTGGAGAACTGAACAAAGAATGGAAAGAGACTTTGATAGTGCTTATTCCGAAGGTATCTAATCCTATTCTCCCTTATAATTATAGACCTATAAGTCTTTGCAACACTGTGTACAAGGTAGCGGCGAGGATTATATTAAATAGATTAGTTATGGTTATTCCGAAACTAATCTCCATGGAACAAGTAGCATTCATTAAGGGGAGATCCTTGTCATTCCATGTTTTGGTGGCATAAAATTTTTTTTATAAACTAAGGTTCTCTAAGTCCTCTAAGGGTCTAGTCTCCTTCAAAGTTGATATGGAACAAGCATATGATTCAATGTCTTGGACTTCTCCTAGGAAAGTGCTAATGTATTTCAACTTTCCTACCAAGTTTTTTAATCTCATCATGGAGTGTGTGGAAGACCCTAAGTTCTCTCTAATCATTAATGGAAATTAGTCTAAGTGGATTCAAGCTAAGAGTGGATTTCGATAAGGTTGTCCCTTGTCTCCTATCCTTTTTATTCTATGTTCTCAACTTCTATCAAATGTGTTTGAGCGAAGCTCTTGTGGTTTCAAGATAAATTTGAAGGGGCCTAGAATATCCCATTTACTTTATGCCGACAACATGATCATATTCTCTGAAGCAAATAGGAAGAAGGTTAAAGAAGTGAAGAAAATCTTACACAACTTTTGTGTTTGGACTGGCGAACGTATCAACTTGAACAAATCTGCCATGTTATTTGGAAATCATGTGGGAAGGAAGAAGAAAAATAACATCAAAAGAATTATGGGATTCAATGCTGTTAGAGAGTTCAATTACCTTGGATTGAAGATAGCTTTGAGAAGACATACATATGATGATTTTCAATTTATCATACATAATGCCTTGAAGAAGCTGAATCAACGGGGAAGGAAATTATTTTCATTGGCGAGTAAGATGACTTTGGTTAAATCCGCTATCTAGCTCTACCTACATTTCATGCTACTCACTCCCTTGTACCAAAACGTGTGCTAGAAGATCTTGATAAAGCAAGTAGAAACTTCATCTGGAATAAGAAGAATGGCAATAGAGGCTTGCACTATGTCAGTTGGACTAAAATGTGCAAGCTAATTGAAAGAGGTGGTCGTGGGCTGCATTCTAATAGCATAAAGACACCAACTTTGAGAGAATGTTTGGCATGGAGATTTATACAAGACAAAGATTCAATTTTAAATAAGCTAATGGTGTCAAAATATGGAGAAAAGCTGGAAAAGGGAAGCGGTGGAGTGAGATGCTCATCTTTTCACAAATTGTTGACTGAAGGTTACAAAATGCTGAAGCCCATAGTCAGATGGTCTTTAGTGAATGGAGATACAGTGGATGCATATAAAGATAACTGGATTATGGATAAAAGCATAGAAAGGTGGCCTACGTTTGTTGTCCCACATGAAGGTAGAAATGTATAGGTTAACGAATTCATTACTGATGGATATATGCTGGAATGAAGCATTGCTGCTGGAATCATTTGGAAGGGAGTTAGTTAAATTGATTATTCAAATTAAAATTACAAAAAATGGTGAAAAGGACCATATGGAGTTGATTCATCAAAATTTTGGAAAGTCTATTTCTAGATTAGCATATGAAGTTTCGGTTAATGAAACTGATGATATTCAGTATTGGAATTGGACCAAAAATGCTAAGTTGAATGCTCGGGTGGAAGTGTTTTGGTGGAGGTTAAGTAGAAATGCTATCCCATCTCTTCAATTCTTATTTCATAGAAGACTAATTGACAATGCCATTTGTCCAAGGGGATGCTATTGAATCAAAGATTTTTTTTTTTTTTTTCATGCGTGAATGCTCGAAGCATAATGAGGTATTTTTCCATCTTAATCAATGGGGATTATGTATTCCACAATTTGACAAAGTTTAGCACTGTATTAAATGGTTGGAAACCAGTTCGAAGAAGAAAGGTATGGCTATTAACATGTATTGCAATACAGTTTTCTTGTCATGGAAAAGTAGAAACAAGTTCATTCATGAAGGTGTGGAGGAAAGTCCAAGTTTTATAGCCTTTAATGCTATATGCCAGGCTTTAGTTTCTTACTGATTTAGTCACTTTAATTTGGTCATTTGGGATGTCAACTAGTTATTTAGACTGTCCAATAATTGGCATCCTCCTCCACACAAATGGCTTAAGGTAAATGTAGATGCATCTCTACTTTCTTCCTATAAAGCGGGGATAGCAGCAGTTTTCCGGGACTGCAAAGGGAGATTTCTTTACGCTTATGGAAGACCTTGTACACATTGAGGCATTGCTCAGCTGGAGTTTTTAGCAATACATTCTTTAAAGGAGGAAATCAAGGATTGGATGTTCAAATACAAAGGCATCATCATTGAAGGAGATAACTCAAACATCATTTCATACCTTCAAAGAACTTGGAAAAAGGAGAGCTCAAGGATGAGGGTATGGATTTCCTTTAGAATTTTAACTTTGTCATTTTCAACTGTATAAGTTGTGATAATAATAAGTTAGCCAAGTTATGTGCTAACTATATTTTATTTTTAGTAGTTTCAGTTGGGATGATTTTTCTTTAAATATGGTTCCTCCTTCATTTTTCAATACATTGAAGGAGGAATCATCATTGTAGTTGCTCTTTATTTTGGTTTTTTAATATAATAAGCTCTGGCTTTCCTTCAAAAGAAAAAATAAAAAATAAAAAAAATAGAAGCACTAAAGATGAATCAAGGTAATGGCTGATTATGCCATGCAAGCATAAGGGCTCATAGGAAAATCACACAATTAGAGCTTCTTAGAGTTATCCCCAAGTATGAATTTACAACATAACATCTTTGTGATGCTTGTTAGAAAGGAAAAAAGTGAAGTCATCAAACCATTAGATATATCACAACCATTCAACCATTAGAGGTACTGCATATGAATTTATTTAGACCCATTTCTACAAAGAGTTCAAGAGGAAATACTTTTGGCTTTGTGATAGTTGATGATTATTCTAGATTTAGCAAGGCTAAGTTTTTGGCCAATAAAAGTGAATGATATGAAAATTTTAAGGCTTTTTAATTTGGATTCAGTGTAAGACATGATGTATTATTTTAATAATTCATAGCAATCATTGAGGAGAATTTGATAAAGAATTTTTTGAGGTATTTTATAAAGAATTAGGAATTAAGCATAAATTTTTAGCCTCTAGAACCTTACAATAAAATGTCATAGCTAAAGGATTTATAAGATATTGGTAGAGGCTATTAGGGCTATGCTTAGTGAGTATGAATTATCAAAATATTTTTGGGTTGAGGTAGTGAATATTGCTTTTTATGTTTTGAATAGGTTGAATATAATGGAAAACATAAATGAGATAACATATGAATTTATTAAGGGGTAGAAATCTGAAACACTCTCATTTTGGATGTTTAGTTTATGAATGCTTCATTTTGAATAATCAAAAAATACATTTGGAAAAAATTTGATGCATATGCAGATGAAGCTTATTTTTAGGGTACTCTTCAAAAGGGAAGGCATATATGATATTTAGTAAATATCAAGCTTAGAATTCAAGTGTCTTAATTAGGAATATTACATCTTTTTAATTTTTTCAATACTAAACTCTATTTTTATAGTCTACAAAGTAGACAATAAAAGCATATCTTGAGCATGACAATTCATTTATAAATACTTGCGCTCCTTTTCAAGTAAAAAATAAAATTTTGTAGCACTATTCATTGTTGAGGCTGAATATGTTGATACGAAAAATTGTGTTACCTATGTCCTTTGATTGAAGCAATAATTTTTTGATTTTGCATTGCAAGTGGATGAAATCCTCAACATGTGTGACAATATGAGTGTGATATGTATTACTTTAAACCCAATCCAAAACTCATGTACTAAGCATATTGACGCCAAACACCATTTCATTAGAGAACATGTATCAAAAGGTGTTGTAAGTATCTAATTTCTTGACGCAAAAATCAATTGGTAGACATGTTTATTAAATGTTTAAGTTGTGAGAGATCTAGTGCACTCATGACTAGATTGGGAATTATAGAATTAAGTGCTTAGGTCATTTGGGTATGTATTTGTTTATATATTGTGTGTGTTTTTATTGAATTATGTTTAAAATTTTTATTATTATTTTGATTTTTATTCTATATCTTATGTTATATGTCATGCACATATTTTTTTTATACATGTGCATTTTTTTTGTATAAATGTTCCTATGGTGACAAATTGTTTTTAAAAAGCTTCATATAGTACTATACAATACTCACTTCTTACTATATGATAGACATAGGGCATATAGTTACAAGCCAATTGTTTCCATTTTAACTGTTTGGTATGATCATTATTTTCAACCATAATTTATGAATGACTCATTATATTGTCTAATTACATTTGGTTAAATAGATGTACATATAATCCTTTTGGGCAATCAAAAAGTTGAAGATTATATTATATAATACCCTATCATATAATATAATTTGACAATATGATTTTTGATACGATGGATTGGACACACTTGATCATCTAGTACAATCCCCTGATCATATTGTGTGATCTAACAAATATTATAACAAGGGCTTGGTTTTCACTTTCATTTCACACCTTATCCTCTTTGATGGCACATAATCATTGGGCCTATGTTGGATAATAAATTTCAGAGTGAGGAGGATCAAGTTGTATATAAAAATATAGGAATGCCTCCATTACTAAATCAAAGTAGTTGACCAAGAGAGACTTTTATACTAGGTACTAGAATATTTTTTGTAGAAACTACCCTTCACTTTTTATTTCCTTTCATATCTCTACCACACAAAGTTGCTTTTTAAAATTTTCCCCATCCTTAGAATTATTACAATAGGACCACTATGCAATCTTATGTCTAGCAGCATCAAGTCACTATTACAATGCATATTTGCATGAACACTTACATTTTCTAATATAGGTGAAGAAACCCATGATATTTTACAATATTTGAATTATATTTGGACAACTATGAGTAAAACACTTATAAATTTACTTCTTTAAACAACACCAACAACTTGTCAGCAACATGGTGTTGACTATACATGTTACCCAACACATTTTTTGGAACAACATGATCTCCAAAGAAAGTGATTGTATTAACTTTACACCATTATTTTTTTATTATCACCTACTTATGAATGAATGTCACACATTCTAATACTATGAATATGATTATTAGGTACATAAAAATTATAACCTCCATTTGTAATGCTTGAGCTTGTAGGAAGAAAAATCTACTCTAAGATACATTATTTCCTACATCTTTGATGTAAAATATAGTCTCAACTAACCTATACCATTAGATCACCAACCCTCTTACTTCACAGGCCATTCCTTTCATAGTATTTATAGTTAAAGTCATAAGGCAACACCTATAGAGGTCAATCCTTCATTATGAGGAAGAAGTAGAAGAAGAGGGAACACTTGCTCAAACTCCTTCCTTATGCATAAATCCACCCCATGATACATGGATGTAGCACTTTGCTTGGCTAGGAATAGAATTTGACATACACATCTAGCAATCCACCCAAAGATGGTAGTGGATGCAGTTGAATGTGGTGGACTGTGCCTATTTCCAGTTCTAGATCTTCTCTCTTCACCATTACTTTAAGCCATCACTTGATTAGGGAAAATTAGATTTATAATAAAGCTATAAAGTTTATAATTTAATAAAGTCACAGAGTGGGGGGTAGAACTAGGAACTAAGTCAAATATCTACTTGTAAGTTAAAAGTTCAACTAACATCTTTTTCATCATAAAAAGGGTAATATTATTGAAACCCATAAGCTTAATCTATTATTTCGATGATTTTAAACATTTTTGAATTGCTAAATTAATATTTTCTACAATATATACAGGTTGTTTTGTTATACTAAATTTTAGGTATGACACGTGAACTAAAGCTATATACAACAAATAAGAATCCTTTTTAAAAAAAGAAGAAAGCTCAAGAATTTCCAAATTAAGAAGGGACAAAACTTGTAATATGAGTTTGTATTTTCTTTTTATTGAGTTTTTATGTATTTAAGGGTATATTGGAAGACAACCTAATACAAACTCATGGGTGGTGATGAATTGAACAATTAATTTATCTATTAAAATATATTGTATGATTAGTTGTTTAAAAAATTAAATTAAGTGCTTTATAAAAAAGTATTAAAATAAAAAATTAAAAATGACTAAGTATACTCTATGATTTTCATCATCCAAAATGATCAATAATTTTGATAAATAACCATTCAAAATTATGTATTTCCAAAAATCAATAAATTTAAAGTTCAAACTAAATATATTATATGCATATTAATTAACTTTATCTATTTTGATCTAAGGATCAAGCAATCAAATCAGCTAACGATGCTTTTTAAATGTTATAATACATAGTATAAATCATATAATATGAATGAATAAAACATTTGTTGGATGAATCATTATTTTTCTAGGATAATCCCAAGGATAATTCATTTAAGCATACTGTATGATCCATATCATATAGTACAATTCAACATAAATCAACTATGGTTATATTTTTTAAGAATGAACTAACTGGATTATATGAACCATAATTTGCACTATACAATTAGTCATTAAAAAAAATTAAAATTAGAGTTTACTTTGAATATATAATTATGATTCTTTTTAACCATAAGTGTGTGTGAGGCAAGAGATTCATTAGGGATATTTTTCTTGAGAGAGACCTTCGAGAAAGAGAGGGATGTTCTATTTCATTATGAGAGCTTATACAAAACATATAGAAGAGATGGAAAGCTTGAGTGATGGATGGTTCCTTGAGGGAGGCAAGGGTTGTGTGAGGGAAATTACATGGTTATCCTCGTCAGGTTGCACCTTTGTTATTCAGGGTTTTTGTTGGGTGCCATTGGAGAGGATCTTTAGAGAAAGAATCTTCGGGTAGAAAAACTATAATTAGGCGAGGAGGCTAAGGGAGTAGTATATCCACTATTGTGAAGAGAAAGAAGAGGGAGAAGGCATCTTCATATTTCTAGGAATTATGAGGAAATTGTTAAGAGAGTTGTTATTTGCATATTTTACATTCTTGCAACTTGTATAGTTTTGATGATTCCAAATATTATTGTTTTATGTGTAGTTATCTCCTAACACTTTTTGGAAAATTTGTTTTTGCTCTTGTGTGTACTAACATTTCAGGAAATTAAAACTCCAAACTACTGAAGACTTCAAATCAAATTCAGCATGAGATATCTTGTATTTCGAAGCTTGTAATTTTTGTATGAATTAAGTTTGAGAGAGAGTGATTGTAATTGAGTGAATTAACACACACACACACATGAGGAGATCTTAAAAATTTTATACTGATCATACGGGGCGAATAAAATTCATACAGGACGATCACGTCAGTTATCTCCTTATAAGAGCAATGGAACGAACTGGTTTTGGGGAAAATTTTTTCTAAGTCCTGATCGTCCAAGACGAAATTATTTTTGTCCTAGGAAGAGCTAGGCTCTGTAAAATTTTTTGTCCAGATGAAATTATAATCGTGCCAGGACGTTCTAGGCTCTGTAAAATTTTCGTTCAGATGAAATTATTTTTGTCCCCGGACAAGTTGGGCTCTGTAAAATTTTCATCCAGACAACATTTATAATCGTTCCTGGACTAGTTACTCTCTGTAAACATTTCGTCCATGTGAAATTATGTTCGTCCAAGGATGATGTGAATCGACCTACCAAAGTTGGTTATGTCCTGCAGTTATTTTGGAACCGACCTATGGTATAACTGATCGTACCGGACGAACCTAGTTAGTACGGGACGATGATCGTGTTCGAATATAGTTCATACCAATATCCATACGGATTATTTCCGACACTTTAAGTAAAATTGTCCAAGATGATCTACGATCGTATGGGACGATCCATTTCATCTTGACTTGAATATTTACAGTTTTTGATGGTTTTTCTTGTCTCTCCTATATAAGGTCAAATTTTTACTGCCACCCACCATCTTTTTGCTCATTGCTCTTCGTTCCTATTGAAAGAAGATTCAAGGAGAGAGTGTAAGAGTGCATTTAAAGGAGGATTCCTACCACTAGAGCTTGAAGGTTTAGCTTGGTGTTCAATGGAAAGAATCTCTACTTGTGATTTGGGATTACTTCACTATTTTCTTTCTTCTTTCTAGAATTCTTGTGAGAAGATATGTCAAGGATATATGGTTCTTGCCGAGTCTTGGAGAGTGTGAATAGACGCGGGTTCTCTGCCCACACTAGGAGAGTGTGAAAGGATGAAGGGTTCTCTGCCCACACTAGGAGAGTGTGAAAGGACGAAGATTTCTCTGCCCACGCTAAGAGAGTGTAAAAAGGATGAATGGTTCTCTTCCAGCATTGGGGATAGTGTAAAAGGATGATGGTTCTCTGCCGCACCGGATAGTGGTGAAAAGAGTTTTGTAAAGGCTTCTCCGCCTTGTTGTGGGTGCAAAAGGAGAGTCATTAGTGGTATTAGTGCAATACTAAGAGGGCGCCTCCGGGGAGTGGATGTAGGTCTGCTTTTGACCGAACCACTATAAATTTGGTGTCTTTATTTTTTTGCTACTTTTTATTTTTTGTGATTTACTGTTTTAAAACTGTGGTTGAAAAACTATTTCTACAAAAAATCACTAAAATTTAATTTCGGTTTAAAATACTCAAAAGAGGGATTAATTTTTAAAATACCAATTCACCCCCCCCTCTTGGTTAGCCATGGGACATAAACTTAGGCTTAACAACCTAATTCATAGTGAACGAGTTTCAACAAGTGGTATCAGAGCTTTGTTTCAAAATCATAAGTTTAGACTACTTTTTTATTAATATAGATGGCTACATTTGGAAATCGAAACACACCTGAGGGTTACTCTATAACTAGACCTCCACTGTTTGACAATATACCTTTTAATTTTTGGAAAACTTGCATGTCTACTTTTTTACAGTCACTTGATTATTGTATGTGGATCTTAGTCCATGAAGGTTATACAAAACCAACTAGATTAGTTGACGGAGTTAGAGTTGAAACACCTTTTGTAGACTGGATAGTAGAAGAACGTGACTTAGCACAACTTAACGCGAAATGCTTGAATAATTTCTTTTGTGCTTTAAAATTAGAAGACTACATGCGGGTTTCCACTTGCAAATGTAGAAAGGAGATATGGGATATACTTTGTATAACATATGAGGGGACTAATGAGGTTAAGCAATCTAGACTTAATATTGTTGTATGATTATGAACTGTTTCGCATGAAACCAAATGAATCTATTTCTGATATGTACACAAGATTCACACAAATAGTCACCTCTTTGCATGCATTGGGTAGGGAGTTAACAAATGCTGAAATGGTTAATAAGATTCTACGTTCCTTACCTACTACATATGATGCTAAAATTATTACAATTACAGAGTCTAAGGATTTAAACATTTACTCTATTGATAATCTTCTTGGTTTGCTTATTGCTTACGAGCAAGGAATTAGCAAAAGAAAGGTTGATGTAGGTGAACCACGAAGGGAGAAAAATATAGTACTGAATGTGGAAGAGTCTGAGAGTGAACACTCACAACCTGAGGATGAAGATGACATAGCATTGATGACTAGACAGTTTAGAAGCTTTCTGAAGAGGAAGCAAAAGAGACGCCAGCAATGGAATAGAGGTAAATTAAATTGAAATGCTAAGGTTTCTAATGAAATTATTTGTTATGAGTGCAGGAAACCTGGACATATAAAGACGGAATGCCCAAAACTCAAAGCCAATTCTAACAAGGAGAAGGTAGAGGAGAAACCAATTGTGAAGAAAGGCAAAAAGAAGTTCCAATGAGCTTTTTGGGCGGACTCAACTTCGAACTCGTCAGAAACAGAGAAGGAAGAGGAAGTCACTAATCTATGCTTAATGGCTGACAATCTTGATCAGTCAGATCAAGAAGAGGTATGTGACTTAACTTATGACGAACTTTTTGAAGTTTCTGAACACATGCATGAATCATATAGGAAAATGAAGAAAATGCATACTAGTCTAAGTTTAAAATATGAAGAACTTCAAAAGGAACATGAAATCCTTAAAAAAGATCATGCCCTAATAGATGACAACCACATGAAGCTACTCGATGAGTTTGATGACTTGAATAAAAATTATGAGAATTTAAAATCATCCATGCTGATCTTGAAAAAGAATTTAAAAATTTTAAAGATGAATCGGAGAGCAAAACATATCGAATTAATTATACAAATCAAATCTTGAAAGATATGAATTCATTTTATAATTTGAAAATAAAAGCTCTCGAGAATAATAGGATACCCCCCAGACTTGAAGATTTTACTAATCCTATTATGTATCCTAAATTCATGCAATCCTTGAATAGACAAGTAAATGGCAGAAGACTTAAGAATTCATTTCCTAAAGTAAAATGTAATAATTGTTGATTGCTTGGACATATAGCTCACACCTGTACTTTGAAGATGAAAACTAATTTGGTGTGGAGACCTAAGATGCATAAACCTAGACATATCATAAATGCATCTGATTATAAATTGTTAAAATGTGAACTCAAACTTGTTTGGGTTCCCAGGTCTAACATTTGATAATTTTATAGGGTCGCTCTCACACAAGATCTCGTGAGAGCATACGGTACCTGGATAACGGATGTTCAAAGCATATGACTAGAGATATTACTCAATTCATAATGCTGGAAGCCAGGAGTGGAGGCAAGGTTACACTTGGAGATAACACCACAAGGAAGGTGGTTGGACCAGATATGATTGGAAATTTTAAGAATTTTTTATAAATAATGTGTTATTGGTAAAAGGCTTAAAGCATAATTTGTTAAGTATAAGCCAACTATGTGATAAGGGTTATTGTGTAAATTTTTTTCCTACTCGCTGCATATTAAGCCTAAATGACAAAGATGTTTTGAATGGTAAAAGGGTAAAAAATGTTTACATACTAGATTTAAATTACATTAATTCTCCTACTGCTTTTTATTTGAAAACTATATCTGATGAGTCATGGCTATGACATAAGAGACTTTGTCATTCTATCATGAAAAATCTTAGGAGGATTACCCAAAAGAACTTAGTGAGAGGTATACCTAAACTAGACTTTACCAAGGACCATCTTTGTGATGCATGTAACCTAGGAAATCAAGTGAAGTCCGCTTTTCAGCCCAATAAGGATCTTAGAACTAGTAAACCTTTAGAGATTTTACATATGGATCTTTTTGGACCAATTGGAACTGTGAATCTAGGAGAGAGGAGGTATACGGATTTGTGATTGTGGATGATTACTCAAGATTCACATGGGTTAGATTTCTATTTCATAAGAGTGAATCATTTGAGGAATTTAGAAATTTTTTAACTTGGATTCAAAGAAAACTAGGGTATGAAATTATTTCTATACAAAGTGATCATGGAGGAGAATTTGAGAATGAGAAATTTGTTGAATTTTGTAAAGAAAAAGGAATTGATCACAACTTTTCTACACCTAGAACCCCTCAGCAGAATGGGGTAGTCGAAAGGAAAAACAGAACATTAATAGAAGCTGCCCGAGAAATATTGGCAGAATACTCACTTCCAAAATATTTCTGGGCTGAGGCGGTTAGCACTGCATGTTATGTTCTAAACAGGGTGAATATGAGATCAAAATTAAATAAAATACCCTATGAGTTACTAAAAGGAAGAACACCTAATTTATCTCATTTACATATTTTTGGTTGCAAGGTGTTTATTGAAAAAAATGGAAAATCTGTCTTAGGAAAATTTGATCCAAAATCAGATGAAGGAATTTTTGTTGGATACTCAAGTGTTGGAAAATCTTATAGGGTATTCAACAAAAGAACTTTGGTAATTGAGGAGACCACACATGTTGTAGTTGATGAATTTGGAAATATGAAAGAGCCAAATGTTGAAGAAGATGAGATTGTAGATAACTCCCAAAAGTTTGATAAAATAAATTTGGAAGAAAATGTGATAGAAAATTTGGAAATAGAAAACCTTTTGCCTAGAGATTTGAGATTTTCTAAAAACCACCCAATGGAATTGATTATAGGTGAACCTAATGAGGGTGTAAGGACTAGGCGTGGATTAAACAAGGAAGTCAATCATTCAGCCTTCATTTCAACTATAGAACCCACAAATATTGATCAAGCACTATCTGATGAATTTTGGATTTTGACCATGAAAGAAGAGTTGAATCAATTTGTAAGAAATAAAGTTTGGGAAGTAACCATATGGCCAAAAGATCAAAGTGCAGTTGGAACTAAGTGGTATTCAAAAAAAAAAATGAATGACTCATGAGTGGTCATTAGAAATAAGGCTAGATTAGTAGCTAAGGTGTATAATCAGATTGAAGGGTTTCATTTTAAGGAGACTTTTGTCCCTGTTGCTAGACTTGAAGCAATTAGGGTTTTGCTATCCTTTGCCTGTTTTAGAGAATTTAAATTATATCAAATGGATGTCAAAAGTGCCTTTTTAAATTGGGTAATTCAAGAGGATATTTTTGTAGAACAAACTCCAGGTTTTGAAAATCTTAAATGCCCAAATCATGTTTTCAAGTTGAAAAAGGCATTATATGGATTGAAACAGGCACCTAAGGCTTGGTATGAGAGGTTGAGCACCTTTCTACTTGAAAGATCTTTTGAAAAAGGAAGTGTGGATACAACTCTCTTTTTGAAGAAATATGGAAAGGATATACTCATTGTTCAAATTTATGTGGATGATATTTTTTTTGGATCTTCAAATAAAAATTTTTGTGATGATTTTTCTAAAATAATGAGTAGTGAATTTGAAATGAGTCTATTGGGAGATTTGAGTTACTTTCTAGGTTTTAGCATTAAGCAAATTGAGGAAGGTACATTTCTTAGTCAATCAAAGTATGTTAAGGACATCCTCAAAAAGTATGAAATGGACAATGCTAAACCTGTTAGTCCACCAATGAGTTCCTCAGTTCAGATGGATAAGGACCCTAAGGGAAAATTTGTTGATCAAAAGAAATTTAGAGGGATAATTGGATCATTGCTTTACTTGACAGCTAGCCGCCCCGATATCATGTTTAGTGTCTGTTTGTGTGCTAGATTTCAATCAGATCTAAAAGAATCACATTTGACAGCAGTGAAAAGGATTTTAAGATATCTGTTAGGAACTCAGAACTTTAGAATTTGGTATCCTAAGTTTAGCTCTTCATTTGAAATAATTGGTTATTCAGATTCTGACTTTGCAAGATGTAAGGTGGATAGGAAAAGCTTTTCTAGAATTTGTCAATTCATTAGAAATTCTTTAGTCTCTTGGTCCAGTAGAAAACAAAATTCAGTAGCTCTATCTACCACTGAAGCTGAATACATTGCATTAGGAAGTTCTGTGGCACAAGTACTTTGGTTGAAATAACAGTTGATTGATTTAGGATTGTTTATAGACACTATTCCAATTTATTGTGATAACAATAGTGCTATTTGTATTTCTAAAAATCATATTCAACATTTAAGAACTAAACACATAGACATAAGGCATCATTTCATAAGGGATCATCTATCCAAGGGAGAAATTGAACTCATTCATGTTACAACTGAAAATCAACTTGCAGACATTTTTACAAAACCTTCAGCCTTTGATATTTTCAGTGCATTAAGAACAAGGCTTGGTGTGATTGATTTAAATGCTTAAATAAAAATATTTTCTACAACATTGATGTTTATTTTCTAGTTAATATTTTTGTGTTCGTTATGAGTTTTTAATCTTGTTTTTGTGTAATTTATTTTTAATCTGTGTTTTATTGTTGTACATGGTGTTTTTAATATGTCTTTTGAATTTTAGTTTTTGTTTGTGTGCAAAATCAGATTTTTTTTAAAAACAAAATCATCTGGGATGAAAAATTTTCATACGGGATGATTTGGGTAATGTGTCAAAGTGTCAGATTTTAAACCGTTTGCATGCAGCTTTCAGTGTTTAATGGTCACTTCATCTGGACGATCATTATGATCGTACGGGACGATTTGTTTTTTCAATCGACGGGACGAATGAATGAAGCGGTTAAATGGATAAGGTAATTTTTAATACGAAATTCGTTCGTATGAACCTTTGGTTCGTCTGGAAGAACACATGTCTGTTCGATGTAGGGGACGGTTTCAACTGCCAATAAGATGATATAAGTTCTGATCGTCCCGGGACAAACACATGTTCGTCTGTACGATAAGACTGGTCAAAAGTCTGTATGAAAAGGAGCTTTGTAAGTCGCATTGATTACGAAAAGCCATTTCATTTTGGTCGTATTGGATCGTCTGTATGAAATATTTTCGTACGGGACGAACAAAAATGTCGTACGGGACAAAATTTTTTTTGTCTGGTATGAACATATCATTTTCAATAAATAGGCGGGCTTTTTAGATCAATAAGTCTCACTTTTAACATCACTTTCAATCCCTTTCGAATTCTAGATCTTTTACAAATGGCAAGTTCTAGCAAGCGCCAAAAGGTTCTAGCGAAGAAACCTCATAGGAATTCATCCGAGAACTTTCTTTCCAAAGCCAATGAGGATTCTTTTCCTAGGTTTACTGCAGCCAAAATCATCCCCTCCATAATTCTAAACCAAGGTGAAATTACCTTTCAGGTGATGCATTTATTTTCTTCGACACAGTTTCATTTTATCCTTACCCTAAACCACACCTGCAATAAAGAAACATTTCATTACTTTCTTTCCAACATGTCCTTCAATTATGACCACTCTATAATTTGCTCCTATGTCTTCAAACAAAAGGTTGAAATCACCAAGCATGACTTAGGAGCATTTCTAAATCTAAGGACTGAGGGAGGTAGAGCCCATAGCTTAATCACCAATGATCAATATAAATGGCATGAAATCAATAGGGTGATTAGAGGAAATAGTTTAGATGAGCATATGGAGTTTGATGAGCATGTGGCTAGGGTATCCGGTCTTGTCCGTAATGCACGCATCATCCAGCACGTTCTTAGAACTTCAATCATTCCAAAAGCTAGTGATAGAGTCAATATTACCCCACTTCTTTCCATGGTGACCTTCTTAATTATGAGCAATAAACCTATAGATGAAGCCCAACTTATTCTTGACTATCTTTATGGGCATTCTGAAATTGGCCATGCATAACAGAAAAGAAAGAGGAATATTGCCTTTAGACTCTTAGTTAACTATGTTCTGGAGAAGAAATATAACTTGTTTCATCCCGATCAAGAATATGAAGAACTGTTCTACTACAATGACGGATCCTTTAGAGCAATCTTCAAGGAGGAATCTGGTAAAGCATATGTCAAAAGTGATATAGAAGAAGAGCCAGAAGGTGCACCTGCTCCTGCAAATGAACCAAATTATCAGAATTTAGTTCAAAGATTTGATCAGTTAAAGACTCATTTTTATCAACAATTTGATCAGATTGAGACTCATTTACAGCAGCACGCTCCTCAATATCAACATGACATGGGCTATATGAGAGAGCAAATGAATGATATTAGTATCAATGTACTTATGATGAGTATATACTTTAACCTCTTTGGTGGTGCTCCTCCTCCCCCTCCTCCAAATTAGGGACCATCTAAGTGATTGATGTACTTGATGTTATGTGTTTGTGTTGTTATTGTTTTTACTTTTTGTGTTAGTTATCATTTATTTTTTGTAGTTTTTTGTTGTATTTCTCTTTTATTTCAGATGTTTTATTTTGTATTGATATCCTGATGTATCATTGTAATATCTTCAAAGTGATATGAATATTAGTTCTTGTGTTTTGATTTGAACTTATTTTTGAAATGTTTATAAGTCTTTATGAAAATCATCAGATTTTTTAGTCTTAATTATGCTATAACCTGAATTATAAGTTAAAATTAAATTCATTAGAAAATCTAATTATTCTAAGTTTAAGTTTTGGTTATAACTTGATATTATTAGAATTTTTAATTTCATGTCTCTCTTGTAGACTGCCTTATTATTAATTTTATTATTGCAATTGCGATGATTTCTTATTTTATATTTCACTTATCAATCATTATTTATGCACTTAGAAAGATTTGAAATTTTAGATTATTATTTTTGAAAAGAATAAAATTAATGTTACAAATTATAAAAAAGTACCAAAAATCAAAAGGAATGCGCAAAGGTTCACAATAAAAAAAGATGCACAAAATTAGCCCAAAGTAAAAATGATGCACAAAAATGTGCCACAAATGTGAAAAAGATGCGCAAAGCGCCACATGTGGTAGTTATTTCTTTCCAAACTCTTTTAATCTCTTAATTCAAATTGATCTTTTGTTCATTTATAATTGATATTAAAATTTGAAATATATAATTTTTTATTCATCCTTAGTGCAATGATTTTCTATATCTTAGTGTCTAAATTGACTCATGTCTTTGATAAATTCTTTTTATATCTATGTTATATCACTTCTTAAATTGTATGAATTTCTTTAATTTGTCTAATGTTTTAATTTTATTTGCATACATTATATCAATCACTTTCAAGGTTAAATTGTCAAATGATTTTCATATTTCTACTTACATTTTAAGTATTTTTCTTCTTCACTTTTTGATGCTGTCAAAAAGGGGGAGAAATTGTTTATTGTGTCTTATGTATTTGTATCAAGTGTATTTTTTTTTTTAAATTGTTTGTTGTGTCTTGTGTATTTGTTTCAAGTGTATTTTTTATATTTTTTTAAATTGTTTGTTGTGTCTTGTGTATTTGGATCAAGTGTATTTTTTTGTATTTTTTATTTGTTTTATTATATGTTTTCGTATGTGTGTTTGATTATTTTTGTTTTGTCTTTTGTGTTGTTTAAATTTTTTTTTGAAAAACAAAAATTTTTAATTTCAATTGCCTTCTTATTTTCATGTATTCACCAATTCAGGGGGAGTTTAGGAGATTCTTAGAATTTGAAATCCTACAAATAATAATTATTTTTCTATTATCAAGAAGGGGGAGATTGTTAAGAGAGTTGCTATTTACATGTTTTACATTCTTGCAACTTGTATAGTTTTGATGATTCCAAATATTATTATTTTATGTGTAGTTATCTCCTAACACTTTTTGGAAAATTTATTTTTACTCTTGTGTGTACTAACATTTCAAGAAAATCAAACTCCAAACTACTGAAGACTTCAAATCAAATTCAGCATGAGATATCTTGTATTTTGAAGCTTGTAATTTTTATATGAATTAAGTTTGAGAGCGGGTGATTATAATTGAGAGAATTAACACACACACACGCATGAGGAGATCTTAAAAATTTTGTACTGATCGTACGGGATGAATATAATTCTTATAGGACAATCAGGTCAGTTATCTCCTTATAAGAGCAATGGAACGAACAGGTTTTGGAGAAAATTTTTTCTAAGTCCTGATTGTCCAGGACGAAATTATTTTTGTCCCAGGATGAGCTAGGCTCTATAAAATTTTTTTCCAGATGAAATTATAATCATGCTAGGATGATCTAGGCTCTGTAAAATTTTCGTCCAGACAAAATTATTTTTTGTCCCCGGACGAGTTGGGCTCTGTAAAATTTTTATCCAAACAACATTTATAATCGTGCATGGACGAGTTACTCTCTGTAAACATTTCATCCAGATGAAATTCTGTTCATCCTAGGATGATGTGAACCGACTTACCAAAGTTGGTTACGTCCTGTAGTTATTTGGGAACCGACCTATGGTATAACCGATCGTACCAAATGAACCTAGTTCGTACGGGGTGATGATCGTGTACGAACATAGTTCGTACCAATATACATAAGGTTCATTTCTGACAGTTTAAGTAAAATCGTCCAGGACGATTTATGATCGTACGGGACGATCCATTTCATGTTGACTTGAAAATTTGTAGTTTTGGACGATTTTTCTTGTCTCTCCTATATAAGGTCCAATTTTTACTGCCATCCAATCTTTTTGCTCATTGATCTTCATGCCTATTGAAAGAAGAGTCAAGGAGAGAGTGTGAGAGTGCATTCAAAAGAGGATTCCTACCACTAGAGCATGAAGGCTTCGCTTGGTGTTCAAAGGTAAGAATCTCTACTTGTGATTTAGGATTACTTCACTCTTTTCTTTCTTCTTTCTAAAATTCTTGTGAGAAGATCTGTCAAGGAGAACCGGTTCTCTACCGACACTTGAAGAGTGTGAACAGACGTGGGTTCTCTGCCCACACTAGGAGAGTGTGAAAGGACGAAGGGTTCTCTGCCCACACTAGGAGAGTGTGAAAGATGAAGGGTTCTCTGCCCACACTAGGAGAGTGTGAAAGGACAAAGGGTTCTTTTCCCACACTAGGAGAGTGTGAAAGGACGAACAGTTCTCTGCCAGCACTAGGGATAGTATAAAAGGATGACGGTTCTCTGCCGCACCGGGTAGTGGTGAAAAGAGTTTTTGTAAAGGCTTCTCCGCCTTACTGTGTGTGCTAAAGGAGAGTCACTAGTGGTATTAGTGCAATACTCGGAGGGTGCCTCTGGGGAGTGTATGTATGACTGGTTTTGACCGAACCACTATAAATCTGGTGTCTTTATTTTTTTGCTACTATTTATTTTTATAATTTACTATTTTAAAACTGTGGTTGAAAAACTATTTCTACAAAAAATCCCTAAAATTTAATTTCGATTTAAAATACTCAAAAGATGGATTAATTTTTAAAATACTAATTCACCCCCCCCCCCCTCTTGGTTAGCCGTGGGACATAAACTTAGGCTTAACAACCTAATTCATAGTGAACGAGTTTCAACAAGAGAGCAGGATTTTTAGGGATGGATGAGCATGTAAAGTTCATTCTCCCCTCTTGAAATAGAGAAGGGTTTCTCCACCTTGCTAAGTGCAAAAGGAGTGTTTGCTAGAAGAATTCTCAAGGAGGAGAAACTTTTGTAGTTGCTGTAAGTCAAGTTGGCCAAATCTTTACAAAAATCCTTATTTGTGTTTCTTTTACTTTTTTTTTTGTTATTCATTTTTGGTATTTTCGATATTACTTAGATCTGTGTTTACATATATTGTTGTGGTTTCACCTAAGAAAATATTTCAAAAAATAATTCTACATAATATTTTTCTACGAAATAGAAGTATTTTGCTTTAATCTTCCTTTTAAATTTCTCTTCAAGTAATTTCAATAGCTCTATATAAAAAAAAAGGTACTCACTTCTTTAAAGCTTTATTATTATTATTAAAACTAGTTCTTCTGCATATTGTATCATTTTGGAATTTCTTTTAAATGAAAAATTCACCCCCTGGTTGTGCCAAATTATTTTTATATTTTAGAATGTTACCCGTATAGGTTTGTAAAGTAGGTGTCATGGGTGTTATAGTCCCTCGTTTAATAAACCAAAAATAAATTCAAACAGCTCTAAGTAACAGATCAATAATTGCCCCAAAGTAAGGGTTGTCACTAAGTGACTAATTGTTACATATCATCACACAATTGACTTCATATAAGAGAGCTACCCTAGAGCTTTCTTTCAATAAACAAATAATGTAAGAGGTGAATGCTTAATTGCAGCCATGCCATTAAAAAAATAGTAGAAACTACTATAGCGTACAATGGTACTTAGCATAATCTAAGTGGTTAGCAACCCATAGCAGCCTTGAATGGGTAACACTTTGAAAAAAAAGGAAACTATACTTTATAATAAAAATGGTATAGATAAAAAATTTAACTTAACATTCATAAAAATAAAAATAAAAAATGATCCTTACTCTTTAAAGGAGTTTGAATCATAAATCCATCATTGGTGTCAAACTTTGCATGCAACTACTTAATGTCAAATGCCACAATAAATGAAGGGAGATGAAATTACAACTTAAGAACTCCTTACTATTTAAGTGTGGTCCCTCGACGTGTTGTTGAAGCTAGGGATATGTAAAGTTGATTAAAAAGGGTAAAGAGAAGTGGTGAAGGGTAAAGTAATAATGAAAAAGTGACCCATAACAAAATTCAAGTGAAGCACCATGCACCAAGAAAATTAAATTAGCAAAAATTTGTTATACAATATAATATATGTGAAGTGATACCATAATTAGTTTGCATAAATGCCTATCTCTTATGAATTCATTTAATTTTGACAAAAACTTAATGACAAGATAGCCACATTGAAAAAGAGATTATTCATGATAAATAACAAGAACTTACAATATCTAATTAAAACTATTCATCCAAAGAGCAATAATCAAACAAATTGGGAGACAATAAAATCTCCTCAAACATAGTCAAAAGGAGGTCAATTCAAAATTCCTATTATGCTTAACTCATCTAAAATTATCATATCTAATGCTCAAGAAACTCACCCATTCAAGTAAACTTGTACAGTAAGGTGAAAGATAGGTCACAGGACTTGCCAGTATTAGAAAAATACTAAAATTCAATCAAACATGAAAATTTAGAAAGCCGTTACGTAGGACTACCCGTTGCAGGAGCACTAATGCCCCTAGGAAAAATTCCTATAGAATAAACATGAAGATGATAAAAGATAGTTTGTTGTTAAGAAGGAAACCCTTTATATGTCTAGTTGTTCCTTTTTATGTGAAAGGAAATTTTTAAAATGAGAAAAACAATAACCACATTTTTCTTAATTATGCTTGTCTTTTTTACTGTTCATTACTTTTACTAGTAATTTAGTACAAATAATTAATGCTTTTATATGATTCTCTTAAAATTTTATTTAAGTATCTCTCCAATATAGCAAGAGAATTGGGGAACTCTATGTGCACAATAATATACTGGAAGAGGCAACACATATGGATCAACTAGGGTCACCTCATAAGAGTTCAACTTGAAGCTCATTCAAAACATGTTCCACTTAAATGGGGGATTTGACATATAAAATTTTAATAAAGGTATACACTCTCTCTTATGAAGCTAAAACAATAAAGTATAACTCTTGTAAAAATTTAACTAAGGGAACTCACCTCTAAAGACCTTGTGCTAAAGAGGTATTTGTCTCATGAGAACTCGTCCTAAAGTAAGTCATACCTTTATTAAGGCAACTCATATTTCTAAGAGGACCCTCGCCAAAACTATAGGAGCTGTACACATGTTAACCCTATAATAAATTTCTCATTAATCATGCTATTCTTAAGCTAAAAAGAACTTAGTGAAGGAACGCGTTCGAATTATTCTCCAAAACTACGCATCGAAGGAACTCACTGAAAGCATGTCAAATATCATACATGTATATTTTTTAGTTAGTCAGTGTGCCTGCAATAGTCAAATATTATACTTTTTTATTACTTTTTTATAAGTAATCTCTTCTATAGCTTTTTCAACACTATAAATAAAGTTTGGAGAGGCATTTTAGGTTCTTTTTTATAGAATCTCACAATATATTGTCCATAGATATATTTTAGAGCTCCTCTCCATATTTGTCCACTTCTTTCAATCCATCGCATTAGCTGGTAGGTGTCTTCTTAGGAAAAACAAAAGTCAACTAACTATGCATTAAATGAAGTTATACAACCTTAAAAGTCAAAAGAAATTTAGAACAATTGATTTATGATACAAGCATCACCAATATTATGTTAAAAAAACACATAGTTGGGAGGGAGCATATTACAATTCAACTAAAGAGCTGTTGGGTTTGAAGCAAAACGGTTGTAAATTATTTCAAATGTGGAGATATTAAACATATTTGTTCTTCGCCTTAAGTAAAAGAAAATGAACAATATAATTTTAATGCATTTAAAATACACTTTTAAGTTCATATTTGGTGTGTTATGAACCAAGAAGGTGGAAACAGAGAGAATAAAATGAAGAAGAGAACTTGTCTTTATTACTATAGATGGAGGTATTTATAGGAAATTACATAGGTAAACTAGTAAATAAACTAATACGTAAATGCCACGTATACAAAGGTATTAGTACATAACATCTCCCCACAAACTAATGATGGGAAGTATCAATTAGTTTGCTTGAAAGCTTTGTAAATTGGAATATAGGTAAATGCTTGGTGAATATATCAGCAAGTTGGTCTTTTGTGTAGATATGATGAACGGTGATGTGCTTCACATGAATGATGTCTCGTATAAAATGGCAATCAACATCAATATGTTTCGTTCGGGCTTGACAAACAGGGTTGTTTGCCAAGGCTATAGCTGAGGTATTATCACAAAAAATGGTAGTTGGAGAATTTGGTGGTATGTGAAAATCTGCTAGTAATCGCTGGATCCAAAGAACTTCCGATGCTTATGTAGCAAGTGCTCGATATTTTGCTTCTATCGAGGATCGAGCGACTGTTTGTTGCTTTTTGACCTGCCATGAAATAATTGATTTTCCCAATAGATTGCAGTAACTGAAAATTGATTTGCGATCTGTTGAGTCATTTGCCCAATCTGCATCCGCATAGCCGTAAAGGGTGAGATCATCTTTGTGAAGAGGTAGAACAACATGTGTAGTACCTTGTATATAACGTAAGAGTCTTTTAAGCGAATTAAAATTGATATTGCGAGGTTTATGTATGGATTGACTTAGCTGATGTACGACGAATTGGATGTCCAGGCGCGTCAATGTGAGGTATTGCAAGGAACCAATAAGCTGTCGGTACAATTGAGGATTGGAGAATTCGTCATTTGAGTTCGCAGAGAGTACAATCTTGCACGGAGACGGTGTTTGAACAAATTTGGAATTTGTCATTCCTGCCAGATGAAGTATATGGTTTGCATATTGCTATTGCTATAGAAGTATCTGTATGTATGGATTGAATACCCAAGAATTGGGAAAGATTTCCAAGATTTTTCATTTGTAAGAGATCATGTAAGTTGGAAAGTAGATGGTTGATCTCAGTTGTGGAATTGCCAGTTAATAGAATATCATCCACATACATTAAGATATAAAGGTGAACCGCATTTTTGTTATAGGTGAGCAATGAGGGATCGGCAATACTGATTTGAAACCCAAATTGTTGTAAGTGAGTTGAGAGCATGGCATACCATTCTCTAGGCGATTGTTTTAGACAATAAAGCACCTTTTTCGGGTTGCAAACATAATTGGGATGAATAGAGTCTTGAAACCTATGTTGTTGTTGGATAAGAACAGTATCATTATTTAAAGTGCCATGTAAGAATGCATTCGATATATCTAGTTGAGTAATAGGCCAGTTGTAGTGAAGTGCTATTAGAATAAAAATGCGAATGCTAGCTATCTTAGCAACAGGACTGAATGTCTCTTGATAATCAATACCATATTATTGGTTGAACCCTTTGGCGACAAGACGAGCTTTATAGCGAGAGATGGATCCGTCTGATTTAAATTTTGTTCGGAACATCCATTTACATCCAAGAACATTTTGATGTGTCATCGGAGGAACCAAATCTCAAGTTCCTTGAGTTTGGAGGGCTTGAGACTCTTGTGACATAGCCAGGTGCCTGTGTTCATTTTTAATGGCTTGATTAAAGGTAGAAAGATCAGTCGGCTCTACAATGTGAGCAAGATAAAAAATGTGCTTCGGTTTGGAATGGCTAGTTTTAGATCTAGTGATCATAGGATGTGCAACCAAAATGTGTGAAGTGTTGGTTGGGATAACGGAATGAGTTTGGTTTTGCTGAGGAGATGAGTTGATAGTCTCTGTGATGCGTTCAGGTAAGGAGTAATTGGGAGTCGGGTAAGTTTCAGGTGGAATGCTAGGTGAATGAATGTTTGTTTTCTTCTATGATTGGGACATGTGACACTAGTAGGAAGAGTTGTTGTATGGACAAGGAGCAATGGAGGAGTGTGGGAAGCCAGGTTGTGGCGATCTGTTGTGGTCTGGGTTAATTGAGGATACGGAAATATTGCTTCATTGAAAATGACATTGCAAGAAGTGTAGATTCGATTGTTTGTAGGATCAAGACACTTGTACCCTTTTTGAAGAGGAGCATAGTCTATAAACACACATGGGTATGAAAGAGGTGAGAGTTTGTTTTTGGAATATGATTTTAACTAAGGATAATAGAGACTGCCGAACACCTTGAGATGAGAGTAAGTTGGCAGTTTGTAGTATAGAATTTCATGTGGAGATTTATTTAAGGTGTTCGGTGAAGGAAGCTGATTTATAAGATAGATCGAGGTCATGAGCGCATCCACCTATAGGTGTTGAGGAAGAGATGCTTCAATCAGGAGCGTGTGAGTAGTTTCAATCAAATGTCGATGTTTTCACTCGGCTACCCCATTTTGAGATGGAGACTATGGGCAAGTAAATTCATGTATGATTCCAAGATTTTTAAGAAAAACATTGAATCTGTTGTTAATAAATTCCCCACCACCATCGGTCCGAATAGTTTGTATATTGGTTTTGAACTAACATTTGATCATATTGTCAAATTGAAGAAACTTGATAAACACTTTAGATTTATGAAATAATGGATAGATCCAGGTATACCGATTAAATTCATCTATAAACGATACATAATATCTGTTGACCTCGATTTTGCCCAAACCCGAGCCCAAAGAGTTAACTTGGTCAAATTGACCAAGCTAGACCCTAGGGCCCTCCCCACTAGGTTCAGTGGGTCGAGTCGAGTCTGTCGAGCCCGATGCTTGGACCCGGGGTCAACCCGGTTGACCAAGTCAACCAAGGTTGACCACTTAGCCTTTTTAGATCCCAAATCAAGTTTGGATGCACTTGGACCTTGGCTTGGCCCAATCCCTCATCCCCATGGACCCCCTTGACTGGTTTGACCAAGTCAAACGTGGACTTGGTCAACCATGGCTCTAAATAGGCCTTAATCACCCAATTAAGTGGATTTAAGAGCCTATTTAATGCCTAATCAATACCCCTTCGTTTTGAAATCAATTCCACGGCCAAAACCGACCTATTTCCCTCCTAATTTGATCTTGATTCGATCCGGGCCGTTCCTATTAGGTCTAGGAGTTTAAATAGAGAGAAATTAGGGTTAGAAGGGGATCTTTTTTTATTTGCTCTTGCTCTAGACCTCCTGAGGCCTTGAGGTTTTCTGTGAGAGCTCCCACATACTTCCCCTACTTTCTCGAACCAAATCCCGACGTCCAGACCCCGCCGGCGGCGATCCTCCGGCGAATCCGAGACGTTTCGCGTTCCAGAAAGAATCCCGGTCGATCGAGCGTGAGTTGGATCTCGACGTCAACTAGGAAATTGTTCCTGGAGAGTCCACGAGTCCAACGAGCCCAAGATCTCCCGAATCCACCGTGTGGATTGAGGTATATCTCAAACCCTAGTTAGATCACACAAAGTTATTTAACTTCCTATAGAGTGCATATTTTTCTGTAAAACTTATTCCCCATGAATGCTCTTCACTTTTAGAACATAGATCTAAAATTTCGTTTGATTTCGTCTATCCGATCGAGAGAAATCATCAAAAAATAGGTTAGGGTTTTCGGTTCGCCGCGAGCTGAAGCCAGAGATCCATCTGGCCGTTGATCGCGCGATCAACGGCCTGGATCGGCCCGATCCACCGTCTGGCCTAACCGTGCGGGTTTGACCCGCGGTCTCGCCTGCCACGTGTCGAGATCGTGGCCATCCGCTCAATCCACGCGGATCCGATGGTCCACGGCAGGCGCTGACGTGGATTAGTGGACCGAGCGGGCCCCGCCGCCACCGCAATCATTGCCCAATGATTGGCGGCGGCGCCAATCATTGGCCACAGACCGCGCGCCCAATCCCGTTGCGCCATGTGGCATCCGCGCGGGTCCCGCCGCTAATTTTAATTAAAAATAAATATTTTTACTATTTTAAAACCTATTTTAACTTCCAAAATTCATAGAAAATTCGTTTTTCGTCCGTTTTTGACGTATAATACCTCGTTTTGTTCGTATTTTTACAAAAATAATGTGTATATATTTAATTATTATTAAAACAGCAATATAACCCTATTTTTTATTTTATTTAAATTATGATTTTTGTATAATTATTATTATATTGTTACTTAATAGTTATTTATATTAATTACTATTAGTTTAAGGTGCTATATTGCTGTGTAGGTTTTATTTTATAATTATTACTATTATTAACTATTTTTGAGATTATTTTTAATTAAATTTTACTATTTTCTATAATTGTTTATTTGTAATAATTAATTTATTATGTTTAAACTTCAAAAATTCATATCTTCTCCATTTCAATTCGGATTTTTGCGCACAACACCTTGATTTGGGTGTATTTTTAATTCTGTATAGTTTAAGATCATTTCTGGATAAAAAGTACATTCACATTTTCTGTTATTTTATAAACAGTAAAAATATATACTTTTATTACTATTTAATTCATTATTTTAATATAAATTTTATTATATTACAATAAATTTTATTATATTACTATTTAGTGATAGTTATCTACCATAATTAATACTGTTTTAAATTAGCCGTTTACTGATTACTTTATTATAATTATTTTTAAGTATTTGTTATTTTAGGCTATTTTAATATTACTTTATTGCTTCAAACTTTCAAAAAATCATAACTTTCTTGTTTTTGATCTGCTGTCGATGCACAGCGCCTTGTTTTGGATGTACTCTGAATTCTGCACATTTTAAAACTATTTCCAGATGAAAATATTGTCTGTATCTTCTGTTATTTCAAAAACAGAAAAACTACACTATTTTAAAATATTATCTTATTATATTTAAAACTTCGGAAATTCATATCTTCGCCGTTTTAAGTCGGATTTTGACGTGTAACCCCTTGATCTTTTCAGAAAAGTGTGTATTTTAATTTGGAACCATTTCCAGCCCTTGATTTTGGCTGTCTTGACTGTTTTCTGTTTTATCCTATGATTCAGTTATTTTAATATTATTTAAATTAACTATTAATTATTTTTAGACTAAAAATTATTTTCAAATTATTTTGAAACCTCGATTGGATGGTCAGTGGGTCTCCCATATACCTATTTACTATAATTTGACTTATTTTTAATTATCTTAATTTCCAAAATTTATATATATGTATTTAAGTATTTTAAAACTATTTTTGAAACTATTTATATATTAAATCTTTTAATTCTGGGAGACTCGCTATCGTATGAAACTTTAGACATAGATTCCAGATGTGAAGAGCAATCATGGGGGAGTGAGTTAGTGAATGATTGAGTCCCAATCATTCACTAACCCGTTCTTTAGGTGTCTGGCTTTTTATTTTCGTAGAATGCATGTATAGGACTACACCACGAGCACTTAGCCTAGGCTCTCCTAGATCTAAGGACATGGTGTGTTTATTTCATTTTTGTACTCCCATGCATTTATTACCTGAAGGGTTAGACTAAACATCACTTTAAACTCCTACAACGTAGTGACACCCTAAGGACAAAAATTAAGGACTCGTCTAGCGAACTTAGAAGTCTTCTAGGAATTAGGATAGATCCCAGAACGACATGAAAACTACAACACTTAAACTTAGTGACATCTAAAACATCACTGAATTTTCTAGGAGTTTTTAGGAGCTTTTAAAGCCCTTAGCTAACTAACCCTAATTAACTGGTTAATTAAGGCCCCGAGACCTTCCGGAAAATACAATAAATACACCTTAGGTCAGAAAATTACCCGTAATACCTTGAACTGACCAGAATCTGATCCTTGACTTTAGATAAATAGGGCTCCCTAGTTTGACTTCAGGTTGACCCCTAATTTGACCATAGGTGGAATTTACCGTTTTGCCCTTTATAATTCATTAAAAATTAATAAAAATCCTAAATCTTCTCCAAATACTTGGGAACACTTTTTCTGGTCATCCCTGACCTTTGGGAGTGATTCCAATCCGTTTGGAGCTGATTTGGAGCAAAACAATAAAAAAGGCTATTTAGTAGTAGAAAATTCCAATAAATGCCCCGATCTTTAGAAATCCATAACTAATTGTAGAAAACTCCAAATTAGGTAAACTCACTTGCATTAGACTCCAATTAGAGCCTAGTATTTATTAAAAATTTTAGGTTTCCAGAAATAGGCCTAGATTAGAAAGTTAACTTTTTGGTCAACCCTAGTCTATAGGATAGGGCCCGAAACTTAGAAAATTCATAACTTGGCCTAGAAAACTCCGATTCTAGCCTACTACCTATCTAACCACTCGTATTAAGGTCTAATATTTTCCTAAGGTGTTAGGAATCCCAGATTTAGCCTTTTTCCTATAGTGACTTTTTGGACCTTTAGTCTAGTTCCTAGGAGGACCCGGAACTTTCCAAAATTGGCTAATGCAATTTGAACTTCAAATATGAATATCCCAACCCCTTAAAATTGATCAACAAACTGAAATAATTAAAATGGACCCTAATTCACTAATATTTGAATTTCAACTAAGATATCCTCTTCAGACTCCCAACAAACATAAACTCTAGCTAACTTTAACTAACTATCCTACTTAGGATCTATCCAAACCACACTAGCCTTACACACACATAGAATTGTTTGCTAGGGCACTACTTCTAGACTTAGGTTAGGCCGCTGGGTTTTACTTTTCTGCTGTGTGCCGGAGCTTTCCGTGGATTTCATTGCATGCTGTTTGAAATTGTTGGTGTGTTTGCTTACTTTTTCTGTACTCTGTGATGTGATCGCTAGACTTACCCATAGGTTAGGAGCACTATATATATACTGTTCTTCCGTGCAGGTGGCCATGCTCAAGCTGATGAAAAAGGGGGGAGCAATGTTATGATTTCTGATGATGTTTCATGCAGGCACTTGCTCAGCTCCCCCTAAAATGAAATGAGGGCTAAAATTATTAAATTATTATAACTGCTACAGATGGAGCTGCTTAGCCCTTAAAATTAAGAGCATGGCTTGGCACAGGGTCAATGGTGTTAGCACTTTCATTTTTATATAAACTGCTTGGGATTTTTATTAGGATAACCTTGCAGGGCTTTAGAATTTACTGCTTTCCATAAATGTAAATTTATTTGTAATAATTGTTAAGAGTTGTGAAAACAACTTCTGAGTCGAGATATTCTTATCCAGCTCGGATTCCAAAAGAAGAAGGCATCCCTAAGGGGAGAGTCTTCTTCCATTTGGAAGATCGAGCTGGATGGCTTTAGATATCCAAAGAGAAAAGGCAATACCCCCATACTGGGGGAATTGTCTCTTCGTTTGGATATTCAAGCCAAGACGGATCCAAGGAGTCTAAGGAGGACAGATCTAAGGAGTCCAAGGAGGAGAGATCCAAGAAGTCCAAGGAGAAGATATCCAGAAGACTAATGATTTGAAGACCCAATATCCCACTCAAAGTTGTTGGCGTCTGTCATAGGCTTAGAAATCCGGGTTGTTGGTAGTGGTGCCCGGCCACTTTACTTTTCTGCATACCCTGGGTTGTAATTAAAGGGCAGTTGGCCTATGGACATTTACTTGATTAGTTTGATTTATATTGATGTGTTTACCTGATTGTGCAGTAGAAATTGCCTGCTTTTCTTAAGTTTCTTTCTTGCATGTCGATTTTGTTTTCGCCTGGATTTTCGTTAGGCTCTCTAAGGATTATAAAATTTTTCTACTCATAACTAATCTTTAAAATTTTAAGTTTTAAATAATATAGAAACTTAACGAATCTAGGGAATTGCCGGAACCGTCCGGGGTCGCATGCATATTACTGCATCTTCTTTCCTTGCTATAAGACATCTCCCTGCCTGCGGGTTGAGTCCGGATAATCTGGCCTATGAGGATGAAGTGCCGGACCTAGGGAGACCCAGTCTTTTCAAAAAAAATTATTTTCTATAAGCCTGTTTTTAAAGTTCTATAGCATTCATGAGCTGACATTTCAACTAGCATGCATTGCATTAGAAATCAATTTAATTAAAATTTAATTGCATTAGCTAGGAGCATCTGACCCACATAAGTCTAGGACCACTTAGGAAATTCTCTAGATGTCGGTCCTATTTCCAAAGAACTGTGCCACCCACCCATCTATCATAAATGACTTGACAGCATGGTTTTAAAGCGATTAGGTGGTTAGCTGGCTCCCCTAATCCAGGCAGGGGTAAGTCCAGGTTTTGCATAGCATTAGCTAGGACACTGGCCTTAGTTTGTGTCGAACACTAAGTCCAATCTAGATTTAGGATTCAAGGCTACTACATCCGGTCTCGTAGTATGCCTTAAATGGTAGGTAGGTCCCTTCTTTTCAGGGACCCTAAATCCTACATATCCGCGTCACAGGATGACGCCACCTCCATCTCTTCTCTCACGCATGTGATCGAGTGCTTGATTTATTTTCTCCAGTTTTTGTTTAGTACCCTAGAGCCTCCAGATGCTGGTATGAGCCACGCATGTTGACTGAGCCTTTTTGAGACCTTTCTTTCCTTTGAGTAGGATTTCCTAGTCTATACCCTTGTGCTAATCCCAATTTGGAAAAGATAATGTATGATCCTTAATCGAGAGTTTTCTCGGGCTCCGGCCCGGGATGTAATTAACCACGGGGGCTTGCGCCCGTGGGAAACTTGGCCCCGCAATCTACTTTACCCCACTCGATCTCTCGGATCGGGTGGGGGAAACCCGTGACTAGGTCGTGTATATTGCTACCCATCGGGGTGTGCTGGCGACAGCATCTATCCCCAATGGTTAGTCGTATGCGCGATCCAATCTGCCCTCCCATCGACCCGTTCGTGTCGAGCGTAGAGGCCTACGATCGTTTTGTCCTACGGGATAGTGCGGCCGTACCCTCTGCATTCGAACCCCCGCGAGCGGTGCTCCTTCGGAGGCCCACAATATCGATAGCCATGAAGAGAAGCAGTTGGGGATGGTCCCCAAACATCCAAATGCATAAGCAAGAAAGGTTTAGAGGTAACAGTTTTAGAAATAGAAGTTGGTAAGCGATGGCTCTTTGCCATACGACAAGCATTACAAGAAGAATTTGAAGACGAAATAAAAATAGTATGAACACTAGTAGCTAAAATAGATAATATGTGTGAAGACGGGTGGCCAAGTCGGCGGTTCCATAGATCAGGAACAGATTGAACCGAAATGAGTGCCAACTTGGACGTCAGAGTAGTTTGAGGAGAACAGGCTTAAAAGGGGTAGAAACCATTAATACACGGACCTGTGAGCAGAATTTGATGGGTCTTCTGATCCTTAATAGCATAACCAGTATAAGAAAATTTTATAACACATTGGTTGTCAGCAGTAAGATGGTAAATAGATAATAAATTGAAAAATACATTCTGAACAAGATTTAGTTGAGACAACCGAAGATTACCTTGCGGGGTTGGTAAGATACCTTTACCTATAGTATGAAAGGGAAGAGATTCTCCATTTCCAATATCCACCTGATTTTTGTCGTTATATGATTGAGCAGTTTGGAAATGAGTAGGATCGGAGGTTAAGTGCGATGAGGCACCACTGTCATGAAACTAGTCTGTTTGTTGAGGAATGGTATTCGAGGTATATAGAGAGGTATTTGGTGGATTCGTAGTGTATTGTTCGTCATGCTGATGCCAACTCTTAATAGCGAAATTCCCAAATTTATCACATATTTGACAGGTAACGGACGCTTTAGAGGAGCGACCACCACGATTGTAGTTGTTGTTGTAGTTATTGTTGGTCAAACAGTTTTGAGATGATTGGCGTCAACGGGAATTGTTTGAGTGACCACGTCCACATCCTCTAAATGCCGCTAATTCCATGGTATTTCCGGATAGTTGTAGAGATTGAATTTCACGGGATGCTTCATGAGCGAGGTTAAGTTCTTCACTACATAAGAGTGTGTGCAAATCATCAAGCGTGAGAGGTTGAAGATTTGTTCGTATGGAGGTTTGAAGGCTTGATATGCCGGTGATAAACCATCCAGTGTATAATGAATAATGTCTTCAACGGTAAGTGGAGCTCCAGCGGCGTTAAGGGCGTCGACCTTGGCTTTAACATCAAGAAGATATTGCGACATTGTCTTATCCTTCATAGACAGATAGTGCAAGTCATGTTTTGGCTGAATGATACAGGATCATGTATTGGATTGTAATCTTCGATCAAGAATTGCCCAGATTTCAGAACAATGATTTCCTGATAGCACATAGGGAAGAATAGAGGAAGAGATCACCGAGTACAAGGCTACTGCAAGATTTTGATCCAGCAATCGCCACGCAGCATTTTGGGAATTTGAGATTTGAAGCCCTGTGCTGTCGGAAATGGTTATTAGCGGGCCCGCCATTGTTCCGGTCAAGAATCCTTCATACCCATTTGCGGCGAGAAGTTTAAGAATTTGTGACCTCCATAATGGGTGATTTTCGGCAGAGAGAGGTTGCGTGATAATGTTCTTGATGTTTCCCATCAAGAACTTTAGAGACGCAGGGATTTGCGGAGACTCCATGATCGGAGGCGATGGTTCCGGGGTCGATTGATTCGTAGATGACATCGACGAAGATTGAGTCATGGAAGATGAAGATTGCGATTAGCCAAGATGAAGAGAAGGGGATTAGGTGGAGGAACAACACTTCTCTGATACCATGTTATGAACCAAGAAGGCGGAAATAGAGAGAATAAAATGAAGAAGAGAACTTGTCTTTATTACTGTAGACAGAGGTATTTATAGGAAATTACATAGGTAAACTAGTAAATAAACTAATACGTAAATGCCACGTATATAAAGGTATTAATACATAACATGGTGTATTTGAAATATTTAAATTTGGTCGATTTTGAAATACACTATTAATTATCTATCATTGTTGCCTCAAGCAACTGCTAGCTACAACTACCTTTCTCACTTTAATCAGTGCTATCCACCCTCTGCAATCATCTTATCGTCACTATAGCTAGCCACCACCACCACCAACCTTTGACCACTTCAGCCACCCACCACTACTATTGTTGGCCCCTTTCAACCATAATAAGTCATCATCATCGTAGTCTCTATTGACCATAACTGCTAGTCACCACCGGAGAGAGCTGCCCATCACCACTCATCGTGGCTACCTTCATCACTGCCAGTCACCTCCCCCACTATCCTTACCTATTGGCCACCACCATTTTTAAGCCTTATATAACATTTATTTTTCTTGAAGTCAAACAAATAAACATCCAAATAACTTAAAATATAATAAATATATTGCATGCTTTATTATAATATATATTATATTATATTTTGTATTTCTTTTCCAATAATTTAAACAAGAAATAATTAAAAATAGTAAAAAAACGCGGGGGAGGGGGCATAATGCGTCATTTGCCAGAAAATATACACCTGATGAGTACTGGTGTAGCACAGGTTAGAATTGAACCAAATTTTAAAAAGGAGCACAATATAAATTTATATAAGAAAAAAAGTAATTTGGAGAAAGTTGCAAAAATATTTTATATTCTCTAGAGAAGATGTTGAAGAGTATTCCTCACAAAAATTAATTAATATTTATTTTATATAATATTAAGTAATTGTGGTGTTGTGATATAGTAGGAGTGTCAATTATTGACCCGACCCGAAAAATATGAGTTCGGGTCGAATGGTTTAACCAAAGGGTTGGGTCGGGTTCAGGTTTTATTTTTTGACTTTGTTTAAAAAGTGGGTTGGGTTCTGGTCAATTGGGTAACTCAAAATTGACCCAGAATTAACCTGATATATTCAGTTGCCCTAAATCTCACCCATGGTCCACTCCCACACAGCTCCGCCTCCATGGTAGATCTAGTGTATTGCACTGCTCTATAATGCATAGCGCATTCGTGTACACGCTGCCACCCCCCCCCCCCCAATGTGATGTCGGCGCACTCTCCCAAGTGTGCGCTGTCATCCCTCACACAGGCGCACTACCACACTCGTAGCTCGAACCTCCTCTAACCTCCGGCACCCGTTGCCTCACGGCCCTCACCCCCGCTCATCATGCGTTCACCTAGGCCAACGCTCGACCCTACGCATAGAAAGCCCCACTGGCACTGTTGTTGCATTGCATCGTACATGCATGACGCTCTTGTTCCCACTGTTTTCTTAGTTTGTCGGTCAGGTCGGGTCAACTCGGTAACCTGCGCTGGTCATGTTTGGTTGGGATTCTTGACCCGTTTGCAAAATCAGGTCAGATTAATGTCAACCCATTTGGACCTGGGGCAATTCGGGTTGAACCTGAATCCGACTTGTTGACTCGTTTTTACACTCCTATAATACAGTAGTGAGAATTCACTTGGCTTTTAATTCCAACAAATTCACTTCATGAATAATATTTTTGAGGTAATTATAATAAAGTTATTAAAAATTTATTTTTTATAATAAAAGATTATATTATAAAGTTATATTCTCATGTAATAATTTAGCAAGTTTTTTATATTTAATATGTGTAAATCTAATGTAAAAATACTATTTTTTTTATAATAATATGTAAAATTGTTAAATACTTTTTTGTATTAGATTTTTTTTCTATTTATTATAAATTTAATTAGAAATATATTAAATTTATAACATAACAAAATACAAACTAATTTAATTAAAATAATTAGTTTTATACATATTAAATAATTATAGGCAAAGTTATTTTAACATAAATTTAAATAATGTAAACAAATAAAACAATTAAATTTAAATAAATAAATTTTACTATAATTACATAATTGATATTAATCCATTTTTTCTATTAAATTTATTTGTAATTAATTTTTTTACAAATTATATTTATATCTAATTAAATTTGTAATCATAACAAAAAAAAAACCTTTTTCAATTACAAATATTCTGATAGATTTTTACATTTCATTATCTTTTAAAAATTAAAAATTAAATTAAATTTATAGATACTAAATTTAAAAAAAAATTGCAATAACTTTTCATTAAAAGTTTTATTATTATTATTATTATTAAATATACTTGTTTTCTTAAATTTATTATAATTAACTAATTCAATTTATTTATTAAATTGCTCTTCGCTGGAGTTCGAATCTGCGTTGCTCTCGCCAGAGAAGAAAATACTTTCCACTAGAACACATTAAAATTGAGCCTAAGTTCAAAACTGGAAAAATTTGGATAAAATTAAGCCTAAGTTTTTGGAAATTCTGGGCTGATTTTCTTTTGGGGGAGACAATTGGTTTACTGGATGGCTATGGGGGTTATACATTCATATTGCTTATTCTCTTTTTGCTGAGTTTCTGGACTGCTGTTTTTTGGTTATTCTGTTGGTTAAGCATCACTTCTATTCAACTTTTTTGCATAGATTGGCTCTGCCCAGCTTCTTTCTGGCTGGAATTTTGTAGCTGCAGAATTTTTGGGACGATAATGAGCAGGTCTACATCTCTCACGTCGCCTTGGACGGTCTTCTGGCAACCATGTTGGCGTCATTTTAGGAACAGTGAGGGTCCTGCTTCTCGGGCAACCGGTGCCTTGTGTTCTTCGTGGTTGGTGGTAAAAATGATGATGGCTTTGAAGCTTTTGAGATGTAGATCATTTTCCTGAGTCCAGTAGATTTTTCTCATTTTTCTGTTTTTGATTTTATTCTGGTTTTGGTATAGTTGATTTTCTATACTTGTACTTTTCTTTGTAACTTTTGGTGATTAATACAAGGGCTACGCCCCAAATTTCCCCCAAAAAAAAAGAACACATTAAAATGGGTAAAATCTTTACGACGTGACTATTCATCAAGAAGAGACAAAATATTTTTTACATTTTCTAAAAAAAAAAAGTAATATATTTTGCATTTTCTGCAAACTTTAAATGTTTTAATACTAAAAAAATATGAAGTATTCTAGCATCTAAGAACCTTTTTTAAAATTCTCCTAATTATTTTTTATATAATTTTATTAGAGATTCCTTTTTAAAATTATCGCCCAGTTTTAGCTAAAAAATAATTAAAAAGAAAAAAAAAAGCCATGTGAATGCCACGGATTGTTCCTTATCCTGCGAGTGCTCAGCTTATTATTGCAAGCCATCGCACTGTTATTTACCATAAATTTCGCTTCATGCCGTAACAGTTTCGCAAAGTATCTTGTCAGTCGAAGGATATAGGATTTCATTTGTGACAACAATTATTTTTATTTTTTAAACTAATTTTTTAATAAAAAATTTAAATTTATTTTAAAAATTATTTTATAAAAAATAGTTAAAAAGTTGATTCAAGCGGAGCCTAAGCAGCAAGGCTAATACGTCTCAAATGTAATGATGTTGAATGGGACGTGGGGTGATTTGCACCGTGAATGTTTTTTGAGGTGCAACTTCGATGGGTTAACGTGTATGGGCTACTTTTTATTTGTTGGACACTAGCAATCCATTAACGAAAAGATGGCGCCAATTTATCAATTGTGGATCGCATAATCTAACAATTTGTCAGTTCTTTCATTTTCTTTATGATAGTGATGTTTTAAAATTTGGCAAGCTTCTACTACTAATTTTGTGGGGGCTCAAACGCATCCTCAAGGATTTTAATGATATCTTTGCCTTATCTCTCAACTATTCTAAGGGCAACATTATTTTCTCCAAATTCAATCCTAATTAGCATACCCTTTATCAAATTTTATAATCCTTGGTGTTTTACTTCTTATGAGCGCAAGCACTCATAGTTAATTACCCCTCTTAGCACGTAAAAGAGAACTCCCCGATTAAGCTAATATATTTTAAGTAATTTTGTCTCAATTATGTGGAAGATGGAGGTAAACCCGATCAAGATACCAATGGTTCCGTCGTCCCGGATATACCGTAGATTTATTCTCCAATCATTGACCTAGTTCCAGGGAATCAGATTAGCACCATGAGTTGCCTCCTCTCAGGGATCACGAGTAGATAGAAGTATTTAATGTGGGCTTTTAGTTTTGATTTTTTTTATTTGGGTTTTGGGTTGTACATCTAAGAATACCCAAAAATAAATTTTGTGTGAGTATTTATGACTTCAATTAAGAATTAACCCCGGATTTTTTTTAGCTTTGAGTGGGTCTTGGTGGCCTTCTTTAGGAAGTAACCTATGATTTAGATTTAGGTTGGAACTAGATCTTATGAAAGTAGCCTGAAGATTTGAATAGGTTGGGATTACGACTTTTATAGAAGTAGCCCTGGAGCTTTAATTTAGAATTTAGGGCTTATTACTTTATTTATGAGTAGCCCAAGGAATGGGTTCTTACAACCTAACTCTACAGTAAGGCTACCCATCAAGGTTTAAATTTGATTGTTTAGGTAGGACTTAAGGCTTCCCTTAAGAAGTAGCCTAAAAAGCGGGTCTTACAACTTAATCCTTTTTAGACTAAGACGCCCATAGGTTTAAATTTCATTAGTTGGGGTTTATGATCATTGTAATTTATTTAAAAATTCTCTTAAAATGTGGGACTTTACGAATTTCGTAGAAAGTAGACCGTTGGTGGGTCTTACAACCTACTCCTATAGACTAGGATGCCCAAAAGTTTAAATTTGGCTTGAATAGGATTTGGATTAGGTCTTAGTGCTTCCTTAGAAGTTGCCTAATTATGGGTCTTACGACCTAGCACTTCAAGCTAAGTGCTCTGAGTTGTGGGTCTTACAACTTAGTCCTTTAGACTAGGATGCATGGGTGAGGGGTCTAGGGATGTGTTATTACATAAAATTTCCCTCAGAGGTCGGACTTACGGCTTTTATTAGAAGTTTCCAAGGCTTTAATTGGGGGTTAGGAGTTAAGTCAATTTTACCTTAAACATTTCCCTAAGACCGAGCTTACTGCTTTCCTACAACCAAATTCTTATAAATAAGACTGCCCAGGCTTTGAGTTTGATTTTGTTTTTGTTGAGGAACACTTGTGTTTTGAGATGTTTGGCACTTACGTTAGTGTTTTAGTTGTTTAGAGTTCATAGTTTTTTTCATACTATAGTAGTTTACTTCTCTACTCATGTTTTTCAACATCATTACTCTACTAGCCTTTTTGTACTTGGCTTTTTTTTACTTTCAGTACCTTGTTCTCTCTATAGTAAGTAAATTTATTATTTTTAGCATTAATTTGAATTATTTATGATGCACTAATTCTTATTTTTCTTATTTACAGGTACGTGGTACCTGCAGCTGTTCAGGGAGTTTGCAATTAGGAGCTCGCAGCCACTGTAGAGTGTTGAGAGTTTCATTTTGTGTTGTGGTTGGAATGTTGAGTTGAAGGTTGTTCTATTTAGAGAGTTGTAATTTAAGGGGTTTAGAGAGATTTCTGTACAGCGTTGAGAGTTTGAGAACTTTGTATATATCGATTAGTGGAACACTCTCATCTTTTCTTTATTGCTTTATTATTTTAAGATTTCTCATTTGATTAATTAAATAATTAACTAATAAATGAATTTTAAATTTCATTACTCTTAAAAAATTTTGAATAACTCTCATATTTTAAAACTTTTAGAATTTAAAATTCTCGTATTTAAGGTGCTCTCGCATTTTAAAATATGTTGATTTCAAATGCCCCTTATATTTTTTTCTTTAAAAATAATCAATCAATTAATTTTCATTAACTTTGTTTAATTTAAAATTTTTTAATTGATTAATCAAAGATTCAAGTTTCATTTCTCTATAATTACTCAAAAAAAGTTATGTAATTTTTTCCTCAAAATTTCGGCATCCTTCCGGCGTTTCCTCCCCACCGAGGGAGAAATTGGGACGGTACTACCATAATTTCTTCCTGCCCGGACCTAAGGTCGACGGTCTAGGTTCTTTGATTTTAAACCATCTCACCAGGATCTAAGATCGATTTCATGAGGTCTTCAATTAGGAACCATCCTGGCCAGATCTAAGATACGACGGCCAGGAGTATTCAAATTTAAAATCATCTGCCCGGATTGAAAATCAACGGTGCAGGTCTTCGAATTTAAACCATCCTGGCCTGACCTATGGTACAATAGCTCGAGGTCATTTATGCTTCTTCGAAATTTTTATTTTCTTCTTATTTATTTATTTATTTATTATACATAATATAAGAGAGACATAAAGAAAATTTAGGTCTAGTCTGTTCAAGCATTTGGATCCGGTCGGAGAATGCACATGCGTTAAATCTTGGCAATAAGGAAATCCTTTGGTTTGGTGGATTTATGGGATTTGGATGAAGAAGCACGCGAAGGGTAGAAAGTTAAGACCATAGAGGAGTCAAAGTCGCACTGCCTCGCAGGAACCGAAGAAGTATCATTTGCAATTTTATACCTCCTGCGAAGCAAACGAAGTCGGAAGGTAATGATGGAATCGAAGGAGCAGCCCGTGCAATCTCTGCACCTTTGGCGAAGCAATAGAGCTGAATAACAACGATGAAAAGAGAAGAAAAGGGAAAACCCTATACGCCTCGGTGAAGCAACAAAGTTGGGCAACAATGGTGGAGTCGAAAGAAACAAACTCGAGCGGCAATGGGGGGGGGGGGGAGTCGAACAACCATGAAGGAGCAGAAGGAGTGACGGGTACAATCTCTCCGCTTCTGTGAAATGATGAAGTCGAACAACGATGAGGAAGTCATAGGCTTTGGGTGAGATGAGCGACGGAGGAGTGCGAAAGTGTAAGTGTCTTCATTCCTTTCTCCTTCTCTTTTATCAAACGAACTGTCGAGTGGGAGTTATGGCTCTGAAGAGGTGCATCATTTGGCAAGTTTACCTTCAACTCCCTCTCTAGTCTTATCAACAAGAACAATATCATCAACAGAAATCATGCACCAAGGTACATCCTCTAGCAAATGTCTTGTGCTAACAACCATGACTAAAGCAAAAAGATATGAACTAATGTTGATCTCCATAATCCAAGTTTACCTTCAACTCCCTCTCTAATCTTATCAACAAGAACAATATCATCAACAAAAAGCATGCACCAAGGTACATCCTCTAGCAAATGTCTAGTTCTAACAACCATGACTAAAGCACAAAAAAAATGGACTAATGTTGATCTCCATAATCCAAGTTTACCTTCAACTCCCTCTCTAGTCTTATCAACAAGAACAATATCATCAACAAAAAGCATGCACCAAGGTACATCCTCTAGCAAATGTCTAGTGCTAACAACCATGACTAAAGCAAAAAGATATGGACTAATGTTGATCTCCATAATCAAAGTTTACCTTCAAATCCCTCTCTAGTTTTATCAACAAGAACAATATCATCAATAAAAAGCATGCACCAAGGTACATCCTCTAGCAAATGTCTAGTGATAACAACCATGACTAAAGCAAAAAGATATGGACTTAAGGCTAATCCTATATGTTATCCAACCAAAATAGAAAAAAAATGAAAACAAATACCTTCGATCGTTCTATGACCCTCGGCGACGCACGACTAGGAATGAGAGAGGCTCGGCGAAGTCTGGTGACCATCGACGGCAAAGTCCGGTGACCGTCGGCGACGTCTAACCATGGCGAGCGATGAACGGCGACGGGCGAAGCAGGCGAAGTGAGAGAACGGAAGGAAACGAATGACGGCCAGAGGGGTTCGGTTTCAGGAAATAGGGCTTTTACCGGCGAATTTTCCGACGGTTTTAACGTCGGTGACGCCGGTATAATTTCCGACGCAAGCTACGTCGGTAATATTTCGTTGAGTTTAAATACGCCGGTAACGTACGACGGAAATGTTCCGCCGTAACGTGCGACGGAAATGGTTCAGACATTACTATACCGTCGGATTTTCCGGCAGAACTAGCATCGGTAACTTTACGACGTATTTTGCGCCGGAAATGGCGCCGCAAGATTTTCGTCGAACAATTCTGCCGTTGCCTGCGCCGTTATTACCGGCGCACAATTTTCCGCCGGAAACTTTGACGGTAATCGCATGTTTTCCCATAGTGTTTGTTAGCTTAAAGAGAGATTTTTAACAGACTATGTTATTGCACCTAAGATTAAAGTGTCTCTAATAATTTTTTTTTGCTACCACCTAAATCTTAAATATAAAGATACTGATATCACCAGCACTAGATTACTCCAATATCTCACCAATATCATAGTAGGTTTGATGGTAATTCCATGAGAATATGGGATATCTATATTATTGATCTACTATGACTAAAATATACCTTCTAAGGCTCACTGCTATGTTTTGAATGACCACAATTGTAACTGCAACCAAAGAGCTAAAATTTCACAGTATCCATTATATGTCAAATTCCACTAAACCGTACTATTTTCACAAAACAACATCAGAGTCCATTGATGGCAAACCAGCAATAGTTGAATTTTACATAATCATGGCATGTAGTCACTGTGAAATAAGCATCTTCACTAAACAAAAGAAAAAAATTTCAACCATTTAGTAATCATCATGAAATTCCTCCATCCAATAAACAAATTCACGCCCATTTTCTGTAACTATATGAAGCAAATAAACCTTCAACTTGGATAAATTAAGAATAAATCTTAAATGAATCACAATCTCCAGTCGTTGCCACCACTCTTGTGTTCAGGTAAATGGTCAAAAGATTCAGATCTAAATTATCTGATAAACATCATGGACTTCAACAGAAAACTAATTAGGGAAAGATCATGAAGGAAAATGGCTATTAATTCTAAGATATGTATTCAAGGTTACCAGGAAGGAGCTTATCCCAACTGAGCATATCCTCAAGTATTTGCTCACATTTCCTAGTATCCTTCATGAAGTCTTGCTCTGTTAGTCTGTTACCTCTTTGATTATTTCATCCCATATTCGATCATCCATGTTGAAGAATTCATCATTCAGCATCTTCTTATGCACCTACTCACGAGCATTATAAAGGTCATGGATCTCCTCATCGGTCTCGTGGAGTTCCTCGAAGTCGGATTCGAATTCGACATCCTTAACGTAGTAGAAATCCCTTGAGCGGCACCATCCGGAGTTCGTACATCAACTCATCATCCGTCTCTTCGTGCTTTGTAGAAATCTCTCGCTTCAATATACCCTCCATAATCGATGAAAGTATTTGCTCGCCCCCTTTGAAGTAATGTTCGATAAGGCCATTCAGCTCTGTAAGGTTATCGAAGCGAGAAAAGAAAATGAGAAATTTGTACCTTATAGGAGAGCAGATGGCGAGGGAAAAGTATGGCCTTGTTGTTGACATCTCGATAGCGAGTTCAGCTTTATTGGAATCATCTATGGAGGAAGGGAAAGAGGATGTGGCACATTCAGATGAACCATTATGGAAGAAAAATGAGCAATGCATTTTGAGGATTTGTTTTGAATAATTAATATAAAATTTTAAAAATTATTTATTATAAACATGAGATTGTGATTTCTCATATTCATAGGAAGAAACATTTTTTTATTAATTTAATGTATATAATATTTTATAAAAAATTTTGTTTGCGCTTTATATTATAAGATTTGGAGTTTTTGAGGATTTTTTTTGTCATTATACGTGTTGTTTTGATTTGCTTTTTTTGTTTCTTTCTTTATATATAGGATACAAAACAAGAAGCAATAAATAAGAAAAATATTAAGATTAAGAGCTTCATCAATAAATCAATTTGAAGTAGTTCCTTAAAAAGATTCAAGTGTTCATCAATCAAAAAAATCTATCTTGATTTGTCTTTTGATGATTTTACTCATTCTCGATTAGAAAATTTTAGTTGATGTTTTATATTGTTCTTTGCAATATACATTTTGTATATATTATTTTTAGCTTAGTAATTCTCTTATATTGGAGGTTTGGGTTGCATAGCCAATGAAGGATAAGTATTTTTATAACAGTTGGCTAGTAAGAAGAGTTTGATGATTGTTATGATGTCTCAAACTATTCTTAGATTTAAATGATTTGACTGATTGTTTCAAATAGTTTGACTAATACAAGTGGGATGATGTTGGGTGTGGGCATAGATCATTGATATGATTAAATTGGTGGATGAGAGGCTCTATTAAGCTGTCTATAAGAGTAAGGATATATTTGGTGAAGTTTATTTTGAGTGAAATTAGAGTTGGGAAGATGTTAGTGGTTGACCATCCCAATTCTAGGAACAAGTCAAACTCTTTCGAAACCCAAATGACATGAAATATAAACTAAAATTTCATAAATTATGAAGCTATCACCATTGCTGAAAAACATTTTAGTTTGATATCGAGTGTATAAATTAACCATATTCTTGTTAACTTTAATTTCTATTAAGAAGGTAAAATGAAGATATAAATAAAAATGTTTTTTTAAATAAAAGTACTAATTAATTTAACAATTTTCATTTTTTAAAATTTTATTAACATTAGTTACTGTATAGTCCATTTTATTCCAAAAAGGCAACAAAAACACTTTATTAACATTTTTCATTTTTGACATTATTTTTTTAAAAAATAAAATCATTACAATAACTTTCACTCAAAATTAAAATTTCATATTTCATCTCCTCCATTTCTCAAATTCTGAACGTCACCTTCAAATTTAAAATAAAATAATGCCGTTAGCAGATATTCTCAAACAAAAAATATATGTATATCTCTATATATATCATCGTATCGGAACTCAGAACCCATAATTGATTTTATTAGATATTGAGTCAATCACTTTGATTTAGGTCCCTTTTATAACAATGTTCTATGATGTGGTATTGTACTATGCTATCAACCAAAGCAAATGAGCATTTGCTGAAATAAATTGTAAGACTATATATCTTCTTAAGTTCTATGAATAGTCAGAGATATCTATAATACACAAATAAAAATAGATTTGATGCTCCACCCTAATAAAATCATGATCAATCACTTTTTAGATCTAATTAAATAAAAAATTCTATAATGATTCGATGATGTAAAATATCATCAACATTTTCATTTTATAGGTTTGAGTGTTAATTTACAATTTATTTCAATATATGTTTAAAATACTTAAAGCGTGAAAAAAATGATTTGAAAACGTGAACATCTATTTTATGTTAATGCTATAGACATAATAGATTTTTAATATTTAAAATCAGTTTACTGATTTATAATTTCATTTTAACAGTCATATTTTTAAAAAAAATATCAATTCACAAAAAAAGCACCAACAATCTATCATTTTGAAAAAATCCCTAGTTTCACATTCACAAGATACCATAACAATCTCATCATATTAAAAAAAATTCAGAAAGCTTTGGGACGAGTTAGAGACCTACTGAACACTATCCACTCACAGTAAAATGAAAGCACATCTTGATCAAAGAGAACATCGATTGATACAATTTCTCATGAGCTTCAACAACACTTATAATTCCATTCGCACTAATATCCTCAAGATGTTTTCTCTACAAGATGTTTTCTCTACAAGATGTTTGAGAAAAAACATAGCAATAAATAACATAAATAACATAGCAATAAATGACATTAAAATAAATAATAATAATAACTAAATTCTTGTTAGTATACATAATAATTCTTCAAATAACATCAAAGATAGGTACTATAATCAATGTAATAGAGCCGATACTACAAATTATTAAACTCTAAATTTGATTGTGTGTACAACAACAACAAATTTTTATCCCACTATGTGGATTTGGCTACATTGTATTTTATTACAGAATTTCATTGTGTGTATTGTGACAAAAATAGATCCTTAAAGACTTGTGAGAAAGTGCAAGCCACCTTTAATTGATTTATGAGATTGGCAATACGTCTAGCTTCACCCTATCATAATAATGAAAGGTTTGGATACCACATTCCCTCCTTTGAACTTGGCAATACATCCATCATTGAAATGCTTGATTATACTTTAAGCATGAAAGGTTTGGAGATTATTTAATCATCCAATTAGTGTCCAAAAAATTCCAACTATGGTTCAAGTAGTTTATTTGGCTTATTTGAACTCAAATAGGATTACTTTTGGGGTTATCAAGTTAGTCTCATTGAGAAGTTCGATTTGACTATAAGTTTGCTGAAATCAAAGTTTGGACGGTGCATAATGAAATTCCCAAAGTTTTTTAATTGTATATTTCCTCAAGATTCATTGCTCGATCATAGAAGATTTTTTAATAACGCACCATATATTAAAAAAAATTTAAAAACAAATATTGAATTTAATAATCCAAAGATAATATGATAGTTGTTTATGCTATGTAGGCTTAAAATCACCACATGAGAGGTGATTTTCCATTTTTTTGAAAATTTGCTGGGTAGCCTGTCACGACCCGACCCGAGACGGATCCTGCCCGCACCGGGCCTCGACCAGCCAAACAAACAGACAGACCAGGATCTGGCATTGGAATTTGCTTCGGAACTGATTGTTCCAAATATTTCAACTCAAAAACAGACACATAGAGCTACTATGAAACATCAAATGCAGCGGAACAAATCATCTATATTTTTCTTTCTTTTTCTCAAAACAATCATCTACAAATACAGTACATGGCTGACAGAAAGAACAAAGAAGAAAAGCCATGACTGTACAAAAATCAAAAAGTATAAAAATATCTATAACTGATCAGACTTTGAATTCTAGTCCAAGATCTCCTTCCCTTTCCCAGAACCTGAAAACCACGCAGAAAATAAGGGTGAGCTCAGCAGCTCAGCAAAGCGACAAACCTCCAATCAAAACTTTCAGAATCCAAAACCAAACACTTCAAACCAAATCCGTACAGAAACTAGAACAGAATCAGACAGATATCAAAATCGTGCAGATCAGAATGAAATAGATCAAATCAGAATAGATACGGACATATATCAAATCAGAACAGATCTAAACGGAACAGATCAGACAGAACTGTACGGAAACAGAAGTCATATCAAATCAGATATCAGATAGTATTGTAATTAATAGCTAAATTCCCTGACACTGACAGAATCTCTACGGATTCTGGCCCCTTATACCTCCATTTGTACTCACGGCACCAGAATAGATGTGCTTATAGCACCAGAACAGATGTGCTTATAGCACCAGAACAGATGTGCTTATAGCACCAGAACAGATTTCATCGGATCCGGAACAGAACAGATATCAGATTTCAGATTGAGCTCATTTCATATTTCCCAGACACTAACTGAATCTCTTGGGATCCAGGCCCCTTATAACTCCCTTTAGATAGCATATACAGATAGCATATCAATTCAGAAGAAATCCGGACGAATTTAGAAATCAGACAAAAATCGGGCAGCACAACGGCTGTATACAGAATTTACATAATTTTCCTGAAAAATCACAGAATACCAAATTTGAACAGAATATAGATAACAACATTTCAGAACATTTATTCTATTGCCACAGCATTTAATATCATCACAGAAAAATACAGTCGAAATAAAACACCGTCGAATTCAAAATACCCGGACAAAAATCTCCAGAAAATAACCAAAATAGGCACACTCGGCACATCAACAACATACGGAAAATTACGCGGTAAAAACTGAACCAGACGGGAAATACGGACGAAAATCACTAACAAAAATCAATTCCGGACAAAAAATTCCGCCAAACACGACAGTTCTGAAAATTGAGCAAGGCGGATTGTGCCTTACCTTGCGTACAGCAATATCTTCAATAGTCTCGTCGAACGAAAACGGACCCGCGTCTTCCCGAAATCAACTTTTCTTTTTCTTTTCTCTTTCTCTTTCCTCGGATCTGAAATCGGATTATATAAATTTTATTTTCTCTCTCCTCAAAATGACCTGATTTCCTTAAGTAATCTTCAGATCTGCCCGGCCGATCACCTCGATCGTCATGGACGATCAGACCAATTTCACATCGGCCTAGGACGATTTCTCAGGACGATAATTAATTTTCAGGATGATTTGCTCTCTGACTTTTGCACTGAACTGGTCGGCCTGGGACGATGACCCTATCGGCCCGGCCGATCCTGGGAGGAAAATCACCTTAAGCAATCTGGGCAATTTCTGGAGCAAATCTTCAACTGATCGTCCCAGGACAATCCCAGATCGTCCTGGACGATCCTGGAGCAGAAACAGAACTTCACAATCTCCCCAATTTCAAAAAAATGTCGTCCTCGACATTGTCCAATCCAAACAGCGTCAGAACAAGTACGGGTACGACTGTCTCATGTCAGACTCCTTCTCCCAAGTGGCTTCCCGTGCAGTACGGTGCTTCCACTGGACTTTAACCATCGGAATCTGTTTACTTCGTAGCTTTCGGACATCGTACGCCAAAATCAACTCTGGCTCTTCCTTATACGCCAGATTCTCCTGAATCTCAACCTCGTCAGCTGACAGCTTCTTCCCAGAGTCAGATACCCACTTCCTCAAAGTGGATACATGAAACACGTTATGCACGTCAGGCATCGAATCGGAAAGCAACAGTCGGTAAGCAGATTTTCCAATTCTTTCCAGGATTTCAAAAGGTCCAACATACCTTGGATTAAGCTTGCTCACCTGACCAAATCTGCTCACACCCTTCATCGGGTTGAGTTTGACATACACAAAGTCACCAACTTGAAACTCAACAAACCTGTGCTTCTGATTGTAATATTTCTGCTGTCGATCTTGAGCAACTTTCAATCTTTCTTTTATCAAACTGATCTTATTAACAGTTTCCTCAAGGAAATTGGCACCCAGTTCCTGTCTATCTCCGACCTCAGTCAGAGTCAAAGGAGTATAGCACTTCCTACCATACAAAGCCTCGTACGGTTCCATGCCAATACTGGACTGAAACTGTTATTATAAGCAAATTCAATCAAAGGGATATGATCTTCCACTACAGGAAAATCACTTATTACCGGCGGAATTTTCCGGCGGCTTTCCGGCGGTCAATTTTCCGGCGGCTTTCCGGCGGCTTTCCGGCGGTTTATGACGTCTTATTTCCAACAAAAAATTCCAGTAGCTTTCCGACGGCTTTCCGGCGGCTTTCCGGCGGTTTTCCGACGGCTAATTTCCCCGCAAAATTTTGCGACGGCTAATTTCCCGCAAAATTTTCCCGCGGTATTTTCCGGCGGCTTTCCGGCGGCTTTCCGACGGCTTTCCGACGGCTTTCCGACGGCTTTTCGACTTAAAAATAGTTAAATCTTTTTTTAATAAAAATTTTAAATTAATAATGTTTAATTATAATAATATTCAGACTTTTTTAATATAAATAAAAAAAAAAATACTTAGATTTAACTATTTTGCAGAAACGGCGCAGTGGTCAGGGTCCGGGGCAGCGGGTGAGGAGGTCCACGGTTCGAAACCCAGCGAAGGCAGCGCGGGAGCGGGCCCGTTGGCGCACTCGGGCTCGCCTGCCTCACGCGAGCCCCGTTCGAACGCGACGCGGTCTCTGGTCCGCCCGCGGGAGCTGGTTCGACGCGGTCTGGTCCGCCCGCGGGAGCTGGTTCGACGCTCTGGTCCGCCCGCCGGAGCGGGTTGCTGGCGTGCCGCCGGAGCCGCCGCCGGGGAGCGGTTTCAGCGGTAGCGGGAAATTATTTTTTTTTTTTTTATTTCAACCGGCGGTTTTGGACCGCCGGCACACCGCCGGAAATATATTGCCGCCGGAAAACGCCGTCGGAAATTATTTTCCTACGCCGTTTTTTCCGGCGGCACAAAAGCCGCCGGAAAATTAAAAAACCGCCGGAAATAGGTCAAATTCCGCCGGAAAAAGCCGCCGGAAGTGGGTGATTTTCCTGTAGTGTTCTCAGCTTCCGCCAAAGTCCAAAACATAAAGCCTCAACAGATCTTCCTGCACCTGAATAGTCCTTTCAGACTGTCCGTCTGTCTGAGGATGAAAGGCTGTACTGAAATGCAGTTTCGTACCCAAGCCTTGCTGAATGCCCTTCCAAAGTCTAGAAGAAAATCTTCCGTCTCGGTCAGAAACTATCACTCGAGGAACACCGTGCAATCTGATAATTTCCTTCACATAAACCTGTGCCAAGCGATCCACCGAATCGGTCTGCCTGATCGGAAGAAAATGGGCGGACTTCGTCAGTCGATCTACAACCACCCAAATAGCGTCGTGCCCTTGTCTAGATCGAGAAAAACCCATCGCAAAGTCCATCGTTACCTCCTCCCACTTCCACTCAGGGATAGGCAACGACTGCAACAGTCCACCTGGTCGCTGATGCTCTGCCTTCACCAACTGACAGGCCTCGCATCTCGACATAAACTCAACTACATTCTACTTCATTCCAGGCCACCAGAACAAAAGCTTCATGTCAGCATACATCTTACTACTGCCTGGATGTACAGTGTAGCATGAATGGTGAGATTCATACAGAATCTCCTGCCTCAAATCCCCAAACACAGGTACCCACAACCTATTCTTACAGAAAATAGCACCAGAATCAGAAATTCGAAGTTCAGGAGTCTTACCAGATCCAATCTGAGCAATCAACTTCGAATAATCAGAATCTGACTTCTGGGCTTCCTGAATCCTTGCTTCCAAAGAAGACTGAATGCTCATCTGAGCCAAATCCAAATCACTGGAGGAAATCACCTCCAACTGCAAGCGCTCCATATTACGAATCAGGAAATAATCAAAAGTAAGCTGCAAACCTGATCATCCAGAAGACTTCCTGCTCAGAGCGTCCGCTACCACATTAGCCTTACCAGGCTGATACTGAATGGTCAAATCATAGTCCTTGATCAACTCGAGCCATCTTCTCTGTCTCAGATTCAGATCCTTCTGAGTGAAAATGTACTTCAGGCTCTTATGATCAGTGAAAATCTCACATCTGACGCCATACAGGTAATGACGCCAAATTTTCAAAGCAAACACAACAGCAGCTAACTCCAAATCATGCGTCGGGTAATTCTTCTCATGTGGTTTCGACTGTATCGAAGTGTAAGCAATTACCTGACCATGCTGCATCAAAACACATCTCAAACCTTTCAGTGAAGCATCACTGAACACCTGAAATCCTTCCGTACCTGACGGAAGTGCTAACACTGGAGCTGAAGTCAAACAGTCCTTCAATCTCTGAAAACCAGCTTCACACTCTAGTGTCCAAACAAAAGGTACTGACTTCTGTGTCAGTCTCGTCAGAGGCATCGAAATCTGTGAAAATCCCTTCATAAATTTCCTGTAATATCCGGCCATGCCCAAGAAACTACGTACCTCAAATACCGTAGTCGGCCTTGGCCAATCAGCAACTGCCTGAATCTTCTGGGGATCAACAGAAATGCCTTCTCCGCTCACCACATGCCCTAGAAAAGAGATGCTCTTCAACAAGAATGCACACTTGGAGAACTTGGCATACAGCTGATGCCGCCTCAAAGTCTCCAACACAATGCTCAAGTGTCTGGCATAATCATCCTCAGAAGCAGAGTATACCAGAATATCATCGATGAAGATGATCACAAACTGATTTAGAAACTCCCTGAACACTCGGTTCATCAGATCCATGAAAATAGCAGGCGCGTTGGTTACCCCAAAAGGCATAACCAAGAACTCATAATGCCCGTACCGAGTACTGAAAGCTATCTTCACCACACCAGCTTCCTTTACCTTCACCTGATAGTATCCGGATCTCAAATCAATCTTCGAAAATACTGAAGATCTGGAAAGCTGATCAAGCAAGTCGTCAATCCATGGCAAAGGATACTTATTCTTGATCGTGACTTTGTTCAAATCTCTATAGTCAACACACATACGAAGTGTCCCGTCCTTCTTCTTCACAAACAGTACAGATGCTCCCCAGGGAGAAACACTAGGATGGACAAAGCCTCTATCAACCAACTCCTGAACTTGAACTTTCAACTCAGAAAGTTCTTTCGGTGTCATCCTGTACGGAGCTTTTGATATCGGAGCGGTACCCGAAAAAATATCAATAGAGAATTCCACCTCTCTATCCGGAGGTAAACCAACCAACTCCTCAGGAAAAACATCCGCAAACTCCCGTACCACAGGGATCTTAGAAACAGAATCAACCTCCAGGTTCAGATCCCGCACCGAAGCCAAAAATACTTGACATCCCTTCTTCCACATTCTGCTCACCTCCAACACAGAAATCAGACTGGAGAGAACACCTCGTAATCTCTAAAATATAAATCTCTCTCCTGCCATCAGCAAACTCACTTGCTTCTTCAGACAGTCAATCTGAGCCTCGTACAGACTCAGCCAATTCATGCCCAAAATCACATCATACGATGAAATCGGTAATAGAATCAGACTTGATTTCCACTTCTTGTCAGCAATCTCAATCTCACAAAAACAAAACTTCCGAGCAATCAAATTACTTCTAGCCGGCAAAATCACAGAAAGAGAAACCAGAAGCAAAACCGAATCCAGATGCAAAGCATCAAAACATCGCTCGGACAGAAAAGAGTGACTAGCTCCAGAGTCAAACAAAACACGACAGGGCTGATCAGAAATGTAAATCGTACCTGTCACAACATCTGGAGCATCTCGAGCCTCCTGCTGATTCAGACTGTAGACTCGTGGCTGAACTGGAGCTGGAGCTGAAGCAACAGAACTACTCGGCTCCCTCTGAACAGTAGGTGGTCTCCGTGGTACAGAACTAGAACTACCACCTCTACCAGAAAATCCCTCAGGGCGTGGAGGAACAGTCCTCGGTCTTCCTGCTGTTGAACTGACAGGTCTGACAAAGCTCTCTGATCGGAACTCAGAATGCCGATCAAATCCAGTCTGTGGACACTCTGCAATCCTATGTCCTGGCTAACCACATCGGAAGCACAGACCAGCCATCCTGTAGCACTGGCCAAGGTGTCGCCATCCATAACTCTGGCACACAGGTGCCCCACTCATAGATCCAGAACTCATCGTATTGGTAGCAGTACCAGACGACCCTCCACTCTTCCTGGAGTCACTAGATCGAGAACGTGCTACAAATCTCCTCTTCCCAGAGGAACCACTGCCTAAAGCCTCGCCTCCAAATCTCTTCCTACTCGCAGTCCACCGCTGCTGAGTAGCCATCAGGTCATTCTCAATCAGATGAGCTCGCTCCACAAGCTCAGAAAAGTCAGTAATGCGGAACGGTATCAGAGGCTTCCTCAGAGTATCTCGTAATCCCCTCAGAAATCTGTAGCACCTCTCAGCAGAAGTACTAACCAGCTGCGGAGCATACCTGGCTAATACAATAAACTCAGCCTCGTATTGCATCACCGTCTTGCTCCCCTAAACAAGCCTTAGAAAACTCTCCTGCATCTGCTGTCATACAGAAGGGGGAACGAACCAATCTCAAAAAACATCAGTGAACTCTTCCCAGGTAATCAAAGAGTTCAATCTGTCCTGAAACCTGGCCTCCTGCTGTCCAACCCACCAATGCTCAGCCTCACCATCCAACAGAAATACTACCAAAGGTACCTTCCTATCTAACGGACACTGCATGCCATCGAAGGTCTTCTCCAATCTCCTCAACCACTCCTCAGCAACTCTGGGCTCAACAGCGCCCTCAAATCTCAGAGGTTTCAACCTCAGAAACATCTGGAGATGTCTATCAATATAATCAGATCTGACGGTAGAAGCTCTGCTCTGAGTCTCGCTCATCATCTGAGCAACAAGTGTAGCAAATTGAGACTGTGTATCAGCACCGGCCACTGGGGCTTTACTCCCCACTGGTGCTGCCTGACTAGCACTCTGCCCGTCTGTCATGTCTGGGTCTGGCTGATCCATACAGAAAATCCAGAAAAATCCGGAAAACTATCACAAAAATAACACAATAAAAAGCCAAACAAACCAAAACTACCCCAGACAGACTCACTTACAGATCACTTCCTATAGCTCTGTCTTACACAATCCAAATTCCAAAATCATAGCTTTGATACCACCAAAGCTTGTCACGGCCCGACCCGAGACGGATCCCGCCCGCACCGGGCCGCGACCAGCCAAACAAACAGACAGACCAGAATCTGGCTTTGGAATTTGCTTCGGAACTGATTCTTCCAAATATTTCAACTCAAAAACAGACACACAGAGCTACTATGAAACATCAAATGCAGCGGAACAAATCATCTATATTTTTCTTTCTTTTCCTCAAAACAATCATCTACAAATACAGAACATGGCTGACAGAAAGAACAAAGAAGAAAAGCCATGACTGTACAAAAATCAAAAAGTACAAAAATATCTATAACTGATCAGACTCTGAATTCTAGTCCAAGATCTCCTTCCCTTTCCCAGAATCAGAAAACCACGCAGAAAACAAGGGTGAGCTCAACAGCTCAGCAAAGCGACAAACCTCCAATTAAAACTTTCAGAATCCAAAACCAAACACTTCAAACCAAATCCGTACAGAAACCAGAACAGAATCAGACAGATATCAAAATCGTGCAGATCAGAATGAAACAGATCAAATCAGAATAGATACGGACATATATCAAATCAGAATAGATCTAAACGAAACAGATCAGACATAACTGTACGGAAACAGAAGTCATATCAAATCAGATATCAGATAGTATTGTAATTAATGGCTAAATTCCCTGACACTAACAGAATCTCTACGGATTCTGGCCCCTTATACCTCCCTTTGTGCTCACGGCACCAGAACATATGTGCTTATAGCACCAGAACAGATGTGCTTATAGCACCAGAACAGATTTCATCGGATCCGGAACAGAACAAATATCAAATTTCAGATTGAGCTCATTTCAAATTTTCCAGACACTAACTGAATCTCTTAGGATACAGGCCCCATATAACTCCCTTTATATAGCATATACAGATAGCATATCAATTCAGAAGAAATACGAACGAATTCAAAAATCAGACAAAAATCGGGCAGCACAACGGCTGTATACAGAATTTACAAAATTTTCCTAAAAAATCACAGAATACCAAATTTGCACATAATATAGATAACAACATTTCAGAACATTTATTCTATTGTCACAGCATTTAATATCATCACAGAAAAATACAGTCAAAATAAAACACCGCCGAATTCAAAATACCCGGACAAAAATCTCCAGAAAATAACCAAAATGTGCACACTCGGCACGTCAACAATATACGGAAAATTACGCGGTAAAAACTGAACCAGACGGGAAATACGGACTAAAATCACTAACAAAAATCAATTCCGGACAGATAATACCGCCAAACAAGACGGTTCTGAAAATTGAGAAAGGCGAATTGTGCCTTACCTTGCGTACAGCAATATCTTCAACAGTCTCGTCGAACGAAAACGGACCCGCGTCTTCCCGAAAGCAACTTTTCTTTTTCTTTTCTTTTTCTCTTTCCTCGGATCTGAAATCGGATTTTATAAATTTTATTTTCTCTCTCCTCGAAATGACCTGATTTCCTTAAGTAATCTTCAGATCGGCCTGGTCGATCACCTCGATCGTCCTAGACGATTAGACCAATTTCATATAGGCCTAGGACGATTTCTCAGGACGATAATTAATTTCCAGGACGATTTTCTCTCTAACTTTTGCACTGAACTGATCGGCCTGGGACGATGACCCTATCGGCCCGGCTGATCCTGGGAGGAAAATCACCTGGAGAAATCTGGGCAATTTCTGGAGCAAATCTTCAACTGATCGTCCCAGGACGATCCCAGATCGTCCTGGACGATCCTGGAGTAGAAACAGAACTTCACATAGCCTTTGCTACCAATTGGGTTTGGATGAGGGCAATTTGAACCCCCATTTCGGCCAAGTTTTTCTCAATTCTACTTTAATTTCTTATTGTCACTTCCCTATTTAAATTTTAAGTGGAATTTATGTGTATTCGTTGAGCTATTTGGATTGATCTCTGTGCTCGAAGTTGGAAGAAGAAGTTTGTTTTCACCGGCAACATCAAGAAGTGATTATATTTTCAGCAAAGAAATTAGCTTCTATAAATATTTGTTTGAATCAATTTTATACTAGCTAATTTGCTTTGCAAATAGGATACATATTACTCATCCAGATTTGATGAAATTTATGCATAAATTTGTTCTTTTAGATTATTTGGCTATAGTACTTTGTTTATAATTTTCAACCAAAGAGATATTAAAATAACCAATAATATAGATCATTTGATGCTAAGATACAATAGTGCCTAAGCATATCGATGGTTGGGCCCATTTGATTTATGTGCCACAACAAGCAATGCTTTCTGAGTTGAACAATATAATCATAGATCCCTTAAATACGATACGTCAACAAATTCAACAAACCTAATTTGTAGTTTCCCTACTAATAATCTTCTCTATATATATATATATATATATATATATATATATATATATATATATATATATATATATATATATATAATGAGTTTATAAATATATGGGAAGAGAAAGAAGAGTCGACTTCACAAGAAGCTTTCTTACAAGTGAGATAAACTTGTTTCCCCATACATTCAATTTACTCAAAGCATTTTCTATCACATTTTGGAAGTCTAATACTACTAATCTTTTCAAAGCCAGCTTTACACCCAAGTACACCAATTCAAGGACCTCCTTGAAGCCCAAGAGCCTAGATAGAGCAATCCTCCTTCTTCTATTGACAGATTTTCCAAACAACATAATAGATTTCTGATTATCTACCCTTTGACCTTACCATTTGTAATAGTCTTTAAGAATTTTTCTTACTCTATTCGCACTTTTCTGATTAGCTTCTGAGAAAGTGATGATATCATCGGCGTAAAGAATATGAGAAACTTTATCTGCATTTGGAGCCACTTTAATGCCAATGTTCCCTCCACTTTGAGTGAAATTATCAGGAAGCTATTGAGAACATAATATAAAAAGATAAGGAGACAAGGGACAACCTTGTCTAAACCCACTTTTAGCTCAATTAAATTTGAATGATTACTATTAACCATTATATAAAATTTAGGATTAGTAAAACATTCAAGCAACAAATTGGAGAAGTTAATTAGAAACCCAAAGTACTATAAAACATGCTTTAAAGTATCCCAACTCATACTATCATAAGTCTGCTCCATATCAATCTTGATGGCCATGAACCCTTTCTTAGATTTAGAATATATAAATTTGTTACAATTCTCTTGAGCAAGCAAAATTTGATTAGATAATGATCTACCTTTGACAAAGGCATATTTATCTTCAAAATTGATTTCGGGAATGATACAATTCAGCCTATTAAGAAGCATTTTAAGCACGGTTTTATAAATAGATAAGCAAAGACTAAGGTGATAGGGACCTTCACTTTAGGAATTAGCACCACACAAGTTTCCTTCCAACCAGAACACATTTTTACTGAGGTAAAAAATACATTAACGACATCCCAAACATCCTTTTTGATAATAGATCAATAATTCTTTATAAAAGAGTAAGTAATGCCATGAATACTTGGTGCTAAGTTCAGCTAAAGTTATTTGAACACATCTTTACTAACATACACAATAGCAACTAACCAAACTCCTTTATTAGTAATATTAAGCTCTCCAATCACCACCTGGGATAAAGCTTGAATAATAGAAAAGGAAGACACATTAGTCCTCCAGCATACCATAATGCCATTGGAAAGGCCTTCCGAAGGGAAAAAAAAAAAAGAAATCCCAATTGTCTTCAATAAATTTATTCAAAGAAGAGATCTTAGTCTCAACAAGTCCAATAAAAAAATGTATCAAAATGTTTAACTACTTCCTTCAAATAACGAGAGGCTTCAATCTTTCTTGCCCCTATACATTTTCAAAATACTATAGATGTCATTTATTTTTATTCTTTGAGGTGGGATTGCTCCCACCACCATGCATCTCTAATCAACAAGCCACCTCTTCTATTGCGAGAGATAGAATTGGTCATACCTAATGATTTGAGGTCTTTCTGCAGTTTGAATTTAGAAACTCAGAACCATGAACACCTGACCCTTTATCAGGTTTATCTATCTTCAGATCAGCAACAATAATTTCTCCATCTTCCATGTCTTCCATACTCGATTCAACAGGATATGTAAGCTTTAAGATATCATCTCCTTCGTGAGAATTCTTCAATACATTGAACACATTGATATCTGTAGGAATATCAACAACCACATTATTAGATATCACCTCAGGAAACACTATTGAAGGTATTTCTTCATGATTCTTCAGGTTGTCTTGTGCATCCACTTTAATTTTCAATGTGTCTTCATTCTACAACATATCAGAAACAAAATGATCAACACCTACATCTACTCCCAGCTCCTGATTAGCATCAGCCAAAAACTTGGTAGTATCAGGTTCCTTTACTCCAGAGGAGAGCATAATTGGCAGCAGCCTTCTTAACATAAATCAGAAAAGTTTTATTAGTAACCTTTTGAACAAAACCATTTCTCTTATCCACTTTTTTTGTTAATGACAGCAGCCTTCCTTTTTTTTCGTAGTTCACATGTACCCAAGGTCCATAAGAATGATCATTATCCACCTCATCAGGCTCACACAAGCCATGGGATAGACCACCTGCAACAATTTATCTCCATCTTTATTCTTAGAACCTTTATCCTTCATTTTGCATTCATTGATGAAGTGGCCAATCCTTCCACATTTAAAACAAAATGTATTCATTTTTTCATAGTCAATTTTTTGAAAGAAATAACTTTCCACTCCTTCTACCCAGCACCAAAGGGAAGTTGCTTGTCTAAAGCCACACAGACACAAACTCTAGTATATTCTCTTTTACCCCATTGTAACATATTTTCATCAATCAATAAAGGAATACCTATCATTGCAACATTTATTTCATCCCAAAATAATAATGAAAGATGAGGTAATCTAATCCAAATAGGAGAAGTCATGCCTTTCAAAGAGGTAGGTGAGAATTGGGGATTCCACTTATCAAGACCAATAATGTGGCCATTCACATACCACAGTCCTCCTGATAACACATTGTCTAGAGCTTCAGCCGAAGTAAATGAACATAAAACCCATCCTAATCCAAGACTTGTAAGATGGAATTTACCAGATTGTGTCTACTGATGGAGCAATTCATCTTCTACCATATGGATAGGCACATCCTTCCCAAAAACTTTGACAACAATTGATGATTGAAGTTTTTTTGAGTTAGCTATAACACTTGCCTCATGTAATTTCACAGCAACACCATCCTCGGATAGAATTGATTCATCCTTCACAAAATTTACTTTGATGTTTGGATGTTTAGTCCAGGGATTAGAAGATGGCTTTTTAGTCAACTGCTCCGAATTATTAACAACTTTGTGTGTCACAATATTGGCATTAGCATTCTCTTGGACATTTACACAAACATCAGAAACTCGATCTGAAACCTTCTTCTGGAAAACATCCTCCCGATGAAGATGATGCTTCTTAGTCGCGCGATTTCACTTGAGATGAATCTCATTATTTAGTTGCCAAGGATTTTTATAGAGCAATAGTAGTAAGGCTTGCAAGTGCGCTCAACTTGCTGGATAGGATAGTTCATAATTTGTAGTTCTGTCATTGAGGTGAATTCTCTTGTAGGCCAACTATTATGATAATGAATATAAGATCTAATTTATTTGATTTAACCCGAACTTATGTTTTGGGTATTTAAATGTACTATTCATAAAGGAATATAAAAATATGATGATACTTAATACATTTTAAAATTGCACATCCAAAGTTTAATCGATTTTATGGTTTCTCCATATGTTTCCAAGAGTAGCCTTTGGTTAGTTAATGTCTAATCATTTTTTAGACTTGAAACACACGTAAGCATTATTGGGGCAATTTTGAATTTTTTTTTATGGTGTTTTCTCAATCACAATTTAAAAATTATAATTTTCAAAAGATTCATTTTAAAGATAAAATTTTTAAAAAGAAATAAATTTTTTACCTTTCAAATATATTATTCTTTTACTAAATATTTTTTTATCATAATAGCAGTCAAAAGTTGTACCAAAGAATGCCTTAACCACTCAAAAAAAAAAAATTAAAGAAAGATGCATCCTTTATAAGGAAAAAAAACCTTAAATTAACACTATAATTTTTAACAACATTCAAATTTCTGGACTTGGGATGCCTTTGCTCGTTGCTTCTTAAAGCAGTTTTCTAGTGCATATTTTTTAAACAAAAAAATTGCTTTAACAAGCAACAAGAAAATCATCCCAAACAAAGCGGCCTTACTATGTCGGTAGAAATTTTTGACAATTAATAAAGAGGCTTTGAGTTGATCTGCGTGAGAGTTTGATTTTATTGGCCAAACTGTCAAAAGAAACAAATCATGGATATTCTCATTGCAATAACAAACCTTTAACATAATTTAGACATCAATTATAGTTACACAGAATCCCAAATATGACAGTACAAATGGTTTACAATAACAGAGCAGCCCCAATATAATAAAAAGAAAATACAAGAAAAACTGTGAAACGCACAAATTACAATTGATCTAAATGGGAATAGACCTGGAAACACGGGGGTAAACCACATTAACTGGGTGAGCCATGATCCTTCGGCCTTTCATGTGGCGGAAAATATACACCACCGCGCCCACCGGCCATTCCACCACCGCTGCCACCGCACAAGCCAGAACTCCGAGCGTCGGCCCCACCACCTTGCACCGACAAGGATTGCTCCTCGTTCCACACTGCACGCACAACATTTTCCTTTAACGTAAAGTTGCTATCGTATGGTAACGATTTCGAGTCCGAAGGTTAGATAATCAAGAAGACAACTGAATCTGTTTTCCATTTGAGCTCCAACGCCGCTCAAATTTAAGGAAACAGACTTGGACACGTGGCAATATCTACTTGTGAAGTGATGCTTACGTGTTTGTCTGTTTGTTGCCAGCGCCAAATCTCTGACACGTGTAGTTTTTCGGAGACACCTGTAATGATAGGAATTCCCGTTGAAAGACGACTACTATGAATAAGGCCACATTTTATATATTTTCTTTTCCTTTTTTAAATAGCAATTTTTGGATGAGGAGGTGGCCTGAATAAAAAAATGCAAGCAATACACGTTAGCCCGTCAAACATACACGTGTCAAAGAGTAATGGTGGTTGCGTGGCAGCATGAAAACTTCAGCGTAAGCGGCAATCGCCACGCGTCCTGTTCGATTTCCTTAAATTGCACGGGGTTGGAGCTTAACTGGTGAACTTATAGTAATCATTTCTTCTCTAATCTTCGAACTCGGCCGATACTCTGTGAAAACTTTACGATATCAAATTTACGTTGGAGGAAAATGTTGTGCGTGCAGTGTGGGACAAGGAGTAACCCGTGCCGGTGCAAGGTGGTAGGGCCCACAGTGGGAATTCTGGCATGTGCGGTGGCGGCAGTGGTGGAGTGGCCCATAGGTGCGGTGGTATATATTTTCCGGCACATGAAGGGCCGGCGCATCATGGCTCATCCGGTTAATGTTGTGTACCCCCGTGTGTCTAGTTCAATTCCCATTTAGTTCTCACATCCTTTTTTTTTTTTTTTGCAAATAATATTGATGGTGATTTGTTACTGTAAATCACGTGTCGAAATTTCCTTTTGACTTTTGACAGTGTGAAATGTTTACATTTGAGATTCTATGTAACTGTAATTGATGTTTAAATGTTTGTGTCTAATTGAGAATGGATTGATTCCTGTTATCTTGTTTGCACACACATAATTAGTAACTAATGAGCACTCCTCAAATATAATGAATTAATTTGCACACACATACATTCAAACATTAATTAATCATGATGACTCATAATTGCAAATAATTTAGTTTCCAATCAAATTTCTAAAAACCTCACATATGAGAGCTTACATAAGCTTTTTTTCAACATAAAAAATTTGTTTCATAAATCTAAAATTACAAGAACTTTTCAACTTACAAAAAAATGGCTTCTTGATGCTTCATATATGCACATAATCAATTTATTATAATAAATGTCTTCACAAAACATCACATAAAAATCCACAAAAATGACCCCTATCATGAGGGTTGTTTCTTTACACAATAGCAACCACATCTTGGGATCTCTGTATCCACACTTCATTAGCATCCACTCGAGCCTGCAATCGAAAAAGACAATTTGGAATCTGAAATCATAAAATCATGAATATGAATAGATTGATATATCTTATTCGTGCAACTTTAAAAAAGTTAAAAAAAAAAAGAGCAATAAACAAAATAACACACTAGTCCTTATTCTAGAAAGACAAATATTGATGAGGATCAAGCATCAAAGGAGATATAGGAGCACCCTTAATTAAGAATTCAATTGATAAAAAAGTCATATATCATTTTTTTCGCCCTAGCGCTCTGCTAGGGTTCGTGGCTCCGGGCGCCTTCGCCCGTTCGGCGGGAGCTTTCTCTCTGGCGGCCTTCGTTTTCCAGGGGAGTCCTTACTTCTCTACTTCTGTATTTTAGCGTGGCTATCTATTTTTTCTGGTTCCTTCGATTTTTTGGCCGGCTGCGCCGGCATGGCTGCGGTGAAGCTTCGAGACCCCAGTTTTTTCGGTGGGGTTTCCCATTCGCGTTCTTTTATTGAAGCGCTTGCTAGTTCTAAACCTTAATTTCCGGATTTGTGTGTTTCTACCTTTCGTGGAATACCATCTTTATGGGTTTCCGATCAAGAAATCAACGAGCTCGCTGCCCCTTTTCAGTTTTCCCTTGTGGGTTTCTTTCCCTCTAAAAGAACACCTCTTGATTCTATACGCAAATTTTTTTTCAATTTGAAGTTGAACAGTGAGTTTTCTGTAACTATTTTGGATCATTCGCATATCCTGATTAAGCTTGCAAGCGATCTTGACTACTGTAGGGTGTTTTGTCACCGTTCCTACCTAGTGTTTAATTGCTTTATGAAATTGACGAAGTGGTCACCAACTCTGGACATTGCTGCTGAATCGCCTGTTATTCCTATCTGGGTTTCGTTCCCTCGGTTACGCCCTGATTTTTTTTCACCTCGTACTTTGTTTGGGCTTGGCGGTATGTTTGGTAAGCCTTTGAAGATTGACGAAACTACTGCTGTAGGTTCTCGCCCTTCCATTGCCGGGGTATTAGTGGAACTTGATATAACTAAACCTATCCTAAACAAGTGTGGTTAGGATCTGAATCTTTTTTTTACTCAAGAGGTTGTTTTTGATGAATTTCCTCAATTCTGTGCTAGCTGTAAGTGTATCGGGCATGTACATGGTAATTGCAAACCGGTTGTACCTGTTGTTCCTGTGATTCAATCTTGTCCCAAACCTCCTTTAGCGACTGTTAGTTTAGTGGCTGAGGGTGTTTCTAAGATTTCTCTGGAGGGTGAGATGTTGAATAATGTTATCATTCCTGAGAATGTTCATGCTGTTGAGCCGTCTGCTACCCCTGTTTGTGGGGAGGTATATATCTGTCACGGTGGAGTTTCTTAATGATATTGTGTGTCCTGCTTTGGGTGAGTTTTCTCCTATCAGGAATGCTATTGAGTCTCCTGTTGTTCCTTTATCGACCGATCCCCTTCCTATTCCTATTAATGTTGCATAAAATGATTTGAATGAGCGTGTGTCTGATCTGGTGGAGTCAAATGTAGCTATTGTGAATTCTGGTGGAATGGCGGCTGGCGGGACTACTGCTGGTTTATCCCCAAATGCGATTCCTTTGTTTCCTCCTACTATACTGATTCTGAGTTTGAATTCTATGCCGTTTCACTCGTCGGAGACCGTTAATGTTGCACCTTTGGTCACTACTCGGGTTGATACTGTGGCTGTTTGTAACCCGTTTATCAATAATTTAATTGAAGTTCCAGTGAATTTAGTGGATTCGAATTTTTTGGCAAATAAGGTTGGAGATTCGTCTGGTTTGGACATTAGGAACCACTTTAATAGGTTGAATGACTAGTCGGATGGTGATTCTGTATCCGATTGCTCAGAAGATGGCTTGGCTTCACCGGAATTTTGTGGGGGGTCGGACCCTGGTAACGACTTCACACTAGTTCATGCGTGACCTAGTGTAAATGTTGCTTCTCGGGGGAGATTTCGCGGCCGAGGCCGCCGTAGACGCTAAATTTCTCTTAGCTGTTGATTTTTCTTCTTTATCTATTGGTTTTCATGTTTTTTCTGTTGGCTGATGCGATAATATGGACAATGATGTGGTCGGGGCTCGCGTCCCTGGCGTTTAGCTATGGCAACCTTTGGTGTGGCTCTCGGGTTGGTGGTCGCTCTCGGGTCGGTTTTCGATTCCCACTTTACTGGATGGTCAGTGCGAGGCTCCAGGGATGCTGGTAGTCTTGGCTGTTTGCTGAGCCCGATCTTTTATTGTACTCATCTGTTTTATCTCAGCTTTATTTGTTGTATGTCTACATTTGATGTAACCGGCTTTTATTATCAATATATTTCCTTTTTATCAAAAAAAAAAAAAAAGAATTCAATTGATAAACAAACCTAAAATTTTAACAAAATCAATTCAAAAATCAAAATAGTAGCTGAAGTTCAAATCTAACGCTGGTGTGCTGCCAGATCTGCTTCAAAAGAATACAGATAAAAAAATATTTCATGTTATTCATTCAGTGCCTCACTATTGTATTCTGGTATCATTAGTTCACAAAACTATCCTCCTCTTGTGAACTACATATGCAATACCAAGTCTTAACATCTGATTTCATATGATCCACTAAAATCCTCAAATTGATTTAGTAAGAATATAACAGAAAAAACACCACATACTTGGATCAAGTTAGCGGTTTCCATGGAAGAAGAGAAGCCGAAAATTATTTTGAACATGTTAGAAGTTTTGAATTGGAAAACTATTTATAAGAGATCAATAAAAAATGGCATCGATGAAATAAACAACGAGCCATTTGTAGTGTCACTGCAATTCTTTATAATATTATAGTGTTCATGAATGAAAAAGCATGAGCATGGTAAGTATTTTAGACTAAATCTCATAAATTCTGGAGCATTAGAAGGCTGGATATAGAACTGGTATGCATTTTGGCCTAAATATGTTCATGACATAAAAAAAAAAACGTAAGATAAATTATTTCATAAAAAAAAATTTCTTCATGAATATAAATAAGCAAAATACTATTGTACCAAAACATCTACCTATAGATAAGCTAATAATGCCAAAGGATCAATGACACTGTCAGTAACGTATCTACTACAACAAGACATTACAACCTGGGAAAATTCAATACACGAATAAAATTTTGCATTTCCTAAAAAAATTTAAATTTGTATATATAATAAACATTGTAATGCTTAGCATAATAAATATGAAATTAATGTTTCCTGCAGAAGCAAGCAATAGAAAATATCAAGCAAAAAAAAAATTAAATAAATAAAGGCTAAAAGAAAAGATAAGGGGATCATTTCTTTATATCATTTTTATGAGCTTTTTTATTTGGATGATTAAACTGGGACCTTTGCAATAATATAAATTTACAAATAAAATCAAATTAAGGTCTAGGAAGGCATCTATGGGATAAGAATGCATCAAAATCGGCTAAGCATTTCTCTCTGAATAATAAAATCAAATTAAGCTACAGGAAGGCATCTATGGGATAAACATCAAAATTGGCTATAGGAAATTGTGTTAAATGGATTGGGTATATTGAAAAAAAAGCCAAAAAAATGCACCATTAAGGCCTAATCCATGAAAAGGTACGGTTGATTTAGCATCGATCTAGATGGGTGGATTTGGCATCAGGAAGGAAAGATTTGGAGTCGAGATGGGTGGATTCAACATCGGGACAAAAGGATTCGACATTGGGATGGCATGATTCAGTGTCGAGATGGATGGCTTCGACATCAAAGTTGACTTATTTGGCATGGATGATCTTCGAATGGAGATCTACAAAGATGAAGTTGCTTAACACTAATTCTCAATTCTTGTTCTCTTATCTATATAAAATATATCTTAGTAATTTAAGAGCTTATCTAGCATTATATAACATAAAGCCTTCATGGAAAAACACGTAGCACAAGGCAAGGCAATGAGAAAGGACTTGTGATATTAGAATTCAGTAACTTAAGAAAACAAATATATCCCCAGCCACTAATCTCCTACAAGTAACAAAGGTACTCTATCCGGTTGTCTGTAAATGCCTTTGATCTTGTCATGTGATCATAAAGAATTTTGGTAAATTTATAAAAAATCTAACATATTTCAGACGGTCCTTGTTAATCCCGGTTCTACGAAGGTAAAGTACACCTACATAACTTGGCATTAAATTATTTTTTTAAAAATTGCACAAATTTGAATCAAAATGTCATATGAAGCTCAACATGAACTATTAAATGAATATGCAGGATTCACGCATCTAACGATTGTTGGGATGAACATAAATACATAATAACGACAATAATTATACACATTTTATATTAATACAAATGTAGGTATACCTTGCACCACCAGTTCATAGCGGTTTGGTCTCTCTCCACCGTTTCTAGTGCAAGGCCATCAAGCCCCTTAATGTCCCATCTCCTCTCTATCTCGCTATTCCTGCACTCATTAGACCTCATAAATGAAACATAGCATCACTGAAGAAACTAGCCTCTGCCTCAGGAACAACCCCATCATCATCCACTTTAATTAGAACTATCCCTATTACCTTCGCCTTCCACTTCCTCCTCACTCACCCCGGCTAGAAAATACAACACCTCTCTTGTCCCATTCTCTATGCAAACCAAATCATAAACCCTACTCTTTGGAATAGTCAACAACTGATTATCCCCTTCCTCCCAAATAATACACTTACCCCTTTTGGTTATTATCACGAACTTGAATTCCATTGTCTAACCCCCTCACAAATGAAGAACACGCGCAGCTTAAAAGGCTATGAGAAGATTTACTTAATGCGATTGCAATCGAAAATGTAGCAGTAGTTAGCCATGTTGCAAGAAATTTGGAGTTGTAGAAGAAGAGAGCGCGCACAACTGAAGGAATAGGACGTTGAATAGATTTGAGGAAAATGAAATAATAACTAGCGGCCGCGAGAACCTAATGCACGATCTGCTTTGTTAGCGCCTAAAAATTTTATGCCTAATATATATTTTAAGACACTTAAATAGAAGTGTCTTAATATAAGTGTAGTTAAAAGTTTTTTTTGTAGAATTAAACTCAAAATTGTGAGAAGAGATCATAGCACAAGTGTGAATCACACTAATTTGATGATGCTTTCTTTTTTTTAAATGCGTGTTTTTACATCCTATTTTATTTGTGGCGGTAGAGACACATAAAGTTTAGCATCCTACCTTTATATTATGAGCCAACACACACACATACACACAGATAAAAGCGTATGGTACAACATTCATAAGAGACAATAAGATGTTTATGTGAAAACCCCGAAAAGAGAAACAATCACGGGGATTGACACAATTTGAATGAATCCACTAGTATTAATAATTGATTATAAATAATATTCCTAATAAGAGGAGAGTGCTGCCTTAATTTAGAATATGCATATTATATATACCTCGTTACATGGTAATTGTTCTTAAAAGAGTGTTTACATGTTTGTTTTGTTAGAAGGTTTATAGTCGACAAGCGAAGGTTGTCGAAGGGAAGGTAGTCGGCGGGTGACAGTGGTCAAATGGACTGTAGTCTGCAGACGACAGTGTTGGAAGGACCATAATTGACTGAGGTCAGAGGGACTATACTCAATGGGTGATGGTGGTCAAAGGGATAGTAGTCGACCGACGACGATAGTGATTGGAAGAACCATAATCGATAGAGGTTAGAGGGGCAGTAGTCAATTGGTGACGGTGGTCAAAGGAATCATAGTTGGCAGGTGAAGGTGCTAGGAGGGACCGTAGTCGGCGGGTAACAGTGGTCAAAGGAATCGTAGCTGATGGGCGACAATGATAAGAGTGACCAAAGTTGGTGGGTGACTGAGGTCAGATGGATCATTGTCAACCGGAGATAATGGTTAGAGGGATTATAATCAGCAGGCGAAGATGGTCAAAAAAATCATAGTCGGCGGGCGATGATAGTTGAAAAAACTGTAGTTGGGCCGGTGACAATGGTCAGAAGGATCGTAGTAGGGTGACGGTGGCCGAAAGGACTATAGTTTGGTGATAGAGGTCGAAAGAACTGTAGTCTGGCGATGAATGTTAAAAGGATTGTAGTGGGATGACATTGGTCGAAATGACTGTAGTCGACAGGCGACGATGACCAGAAGGGCCGTAGTGGAGTGACTGTAGTTGGGCAAAGGTCTAACAATAGCTATATGGTAGAGTAGATTTGTCGGTGGTGTTGTTGAAGTAAGCTCTAATATTCTTCAAGTCTCAAAGCTTTTCTCATCTTCCTCCTCCCAAAGGCTCCAAGCCCCACTTTCAAGTGAGAAGTAGGTCCTATTTATAGTTTTTGAGAGTGTCATGCCTCTTAAATATGAATATGATTTGGGAAAAATTCAGAGTGTTCCATTATATGATCTATATTAATCCACTCAATCTTAGAGCATTTGTTAGGCATTTATGTTCTCAAATGATATAAGAATTATCCAATCTTAGTCTCTTTGGATTCATATCATCAAGCCGCTCAATTTGACTATAAGCATGCCATATTTGAATATCATTTATTTATCAAATTAATATGCTGAAGCTTCCAAATAGGCTTTGATCCTTTGATTTGGAATCATTTGGCTTTAGATTGGATCGAATTTGGTGTCCTTAGGTTAGTCGATCTCCTTGAGATGTTCAATTCGAGTATGAGCTTGCTGAAATTGGAGTTTGGATGATCTCAAATTTAATATTGTAAGTTTCTAATTCATATTTGTATCGAGTTTGGCACCTGATCTAAGCGATTTTTTGTAACGTATCAAGTGTAAAGAGAATATATCCAACAAAACAATCCTTCTTCATGATTCTAAATATGATAATTTATCTTATTTAAGTTAGAGAAGCTTGATAGATACAGATGCTAGAATTGGGATCATAATTGACAAAATAATCTCTAGCATTAGTGTCTCATATAACAATTAGATGGAGCTTAGTTCTTTTTGTTATAATGTGTTTAAGATGCAAATAAAAGTTGGTGTTTGTTAGATTTTATGGTGGACATCTTCTCCAGAGGTTTGATGGTAATAATTTTAATGGGATTAGCATAATGTTTGAAAATATATGGTTTTTTTTACTTTAGTAAGTCATGTTTTTAATCAGATAATTAATGTCTAACTAAAAAGATGTGGACAACCTCACACTGGATTTAATGTTAATAACTACCAATTTTTATAGGAATGAGACACCTACTTATGATTAAAAAAGATGTATAATTTACCAAACTAATGTAGAAAGGTTCATGATATGGTTCAATCTTAAAATTGGCTATGGTGTGTGATGAAATCAAATTCATCTTACTTCCTACATTTTTGACAAATTTATACCTTTTCTCATTACAAATGACATATATAGAGTACAAATGTTCTTACTTTTCTGATCGACAATTAGTTTTTTATTTAGGGTTGATATCTCAAGACATTGCTTGGGGGGTTGTCTATGATTTCTAATTCTTCTTAAAAAGGTTTCTTCATAAGCTTCTTCAACATTAACATTTATGGGATTATCAATTTCTTCTAAGGAAAGGATTAATATTTATATTGGTTTTGTACATGAAGATTTTTATGGCATTTGAAAAAAATTATATCATTAAAATGGACTACATCCTAAAAGGTCTTAGTTTTAAACACATAAGTTGGGATAATAGGTAGAGTGGGACTAATAGTAGTCTAGCGAGATGAAATGGAGGGAGTTTGTCCTTTTGATATAGAAAGAAAAGTAAAATTTTCTGTTATTTTCTAAAAGCAAAGTATAATGGTGAGGTTCTTCGAGAGTTTGGCAATCAAATGACTTAACTAAATTACTAAATTACATGCTAAGTCTGATGATAAATTTCATAGCTCATTATAAATCATAATTAACACAATTCGTTATAGATACTAGGTATTCAAAAGTGGTAATATATTATTGACCTTATTTTTGTGTGAGGTCACAAGAACCAAATATCCTATATCAACTCAGACCCTAGGATCAATCTAGTTCAAATACAAATTTTTAATTCAAAATCTATAGCTCAAAGGCCCCATCCTGAAAGCCTTTTTCAGTGTTTTTTCAAACACTTTAAAACCCAATCAAATGAACTCTTATTCAGTGTCTATCTATTACATATTGATATTACATGTATCTAGAGGCAACCCTCTAAATTTGAGCCCATTCCGAGGTCTATAACTTCAGAAATTAAATATATTTCCATAGGCTGTAAAACCTTTAAATATTTACAGCCTATACAACTAGACCTGCCATCCAATGGATTTTAACCTTAGAGCCTTCTCCAAACCCTATGATCAAATCCAAACCCGTTGATTATGATGTGTTAAGCATTAAATTATATTTTGGTGGACCACTTTGATGCCCAGTTGATCAGAGGTCAAAATAACCAAAATGCCCCTAAATGAAAATTTTAAAGTCTTCCATAGACTTTAATGTGGACTTTTCAAATCAAACCTCAAAACCTCCTCTAATGAATCCTAAACCTCATTAGGAGTGCATAGGGCTCAAATTAAAACTCTGGTCAACTAGGTTGACCAGGTCAATCCAAATGACTAAAATACCACTTAAGGTTGTGAACATTCATTTTGAATCAAATGACCCAATTTTTTTTGGATGGAACCACTATCAATCAACTCCAAATAAAAAAAAAAAAAACTTGTTGGACCCAATCCCAGCTCATAAGTCAACTAGGGTTGACCCGAATACCCTTTAAGGGCTCAAATAGTCATTTTGACCAAATTGAACTCCCCAGACCTTGGGACCACCTCCAACATACCCAAAATATCATTTCAAACCTGTCGAGTCCAAATCTAGACCCTGGGTCAACCTGTTTGACCAAGTCAACCTAGGTTGACCAGATCAACCCTTATGCTTCTATACTTCCAATTAAACCTTAAATTGATATCAAATCCACTCAAACCTTCTTAGAACACATTTATTAGTGACTTGGACTTGATGGGACCCCTAACCTAGTCACTAGTTGACTTGGTCAACTAAACCTAAGCTTGGTCAAACTGGCCCAATTGAACCAAGTCAAGGTATATGATTTAATCAAACCTTCAAAACCATTCCATTACAAACCTTAAATCATCCTAAACCCATCACAAGTTAAATCATACATTATTTGACTTGGTTAAGCTCTCAAATATGGTCAAACCATATATTCCATACATTCCTCTATTCAAATTTTAACCCTAATTTTTAGGAAACTTTGAACCCATTTCATTTAATACCCTAAATATCTTTGGGCTTTCCATGAGCCAAACCATGGTCAATTTGACCAAACCAAGTCATCGGAATTTTGGTCAAACCTCAATGACTATTTTTGACCATTCAAACCTCCAATGAATTGCTTTAAGTTTTTTCAAAACCAGCATTAAAGCTTTACCCCTGCCACCTCAGCAATCCACTTGGACATTGACCAATAAACATGGTCAATAAGCCTTTAAAAGTGGTCAAATCTCTCTATGCAAGCTAACGTCGTCTAATCCAAACCTCTCTAGCTGTTTAGAGAGACTCTAGAATCTTCCTAGATCAATTTCTTGCTCTTAGATTGAAATCAAATGGCCCCTATCACTCCCACATGCCCATGTGGGGACCATGAGGCCTTTCCACCTCATGTGTACTATGGTCCTTTGATTCTCTGCCATCACAACAACCCCAGCACACTTGATAAGCATCTAAGACCCTAGCCAGCTGATCTCAGACCTCTATTTGATTTGGAGAGGATTGAATAGGGTAAAACCTTCAAATCAAAGATCATTATAACCTAGCCCCTCTCTCACTACCCTCAAACTCTCCAAGTGGATACTCTATTTTTTTTACTCTCCAAAGACCCTTCATACTACCCAAGTCAAATTCGACGAGTCAAACCTTGCAGGCGACCAGATTTTGGCAAGCTCAAGACAAGATCCATCTAGCTCAAAAATCTAGCGTTCAAGTGCGTTTCAGTTTGTGGATCCTTCAGCAAAGTTAATCATTGATAAGCTACAAGTTTAGAGAGGTCTTAAACCATTTAATCTATCCTTAAATTAAGGTAAAATCTTACACCCTATGTTAAAACACTTAGATAAATTTAACTTTTCAATAAGTGCTTTGTAAAATGTTAAGAAAGGTCCCCATGATTTTTGTTTATTACGTGAACTTATTTTTTTTTTTTTAGTAAGTTTGGTTTAGCCATTTTTTAGAACGAACCATTTTTTTTTATTAGGGTTTTGGTTCGCAACGTGCATGAACTACACATTTTTTGGATCGTTGATCGCTTGATCAGCGGTCTTGATTAAGCCTCTCCACGGCCTCGTTTGACCGCGCGGCCGAAAATGTAGTTTTGCTGGTTATCTGTTTAGATCTTGGCCATTTATTCCAGATGGTGGAAGATCGGATGGTACTCCTCATCGAATGAAGTTTAACGGGCTAATCCTGCTCCACCATGTTGCTTCCAATTGCCAAATTAATTAAAAATAAGATTTAATTAAATTTAAATATTATTTTAACCCAAAAACATTTAAAATTTTATTAAAATTGAATTCTTAATAAAAAATTAAGTATTGTACATTTAAATTTTAGCAAATTAAATACTTTATTTTAAATAATATTAATTAAAAATATTAAATATATTTTAAATTATTTTAAATATTAAATATTTATTATTTTAAATTAATATTTAATTAAAAATGACTAAAATATCTTATAAATTTAAAATTATATTTTAAAATAGATTTTAAATTCTCTAATAATAATTTAAGGCATTTTTATTATAAAATTAAAGTTAATTTAAAATATTTTGTTTAAGTAATTTAAAATTTTTTAATACATTAAATATTTAATTAACTATTTAAATTAATATTAATTTAAACATTTTCAAGTAATAAAAATTTTATTTTAAATTATTTTTAAAATAAAAAATTTAACTAAAATATTTAATTTTAAACTAAATTAAATTTATGATATATTTTATATTTTATATAATTTTAAAATATTTAAATATTTTATTTTTTTAATTAATACTTAATTCAAATGAAATTTCAATAATTTAAAAATATTAAAAAACAATTTAAATATTTAATAATTTTAGAAAAAGATTTTAAGATTTAATTAAATTTAGTTTTTAAGGATTATGTTATACTTTAATTAATTTTGTATTTTTTTAAATGCATTTAATTGCCATCAACTTTAAAAATTTAAATAAAATTCAGTTTAAATCAAAATAATAATGAAATGTATATAAACTTTTGAATATATTAAGAGATCCCATAAAATTTTCAATATAGCTTTATCATGATGGAGTAGAATTTATGCTGTCTAATGATTTATCGATAAGCAATTATTTTGTTAATTGTTTATTAATTAATCTTTTAATTAATTAAGCTTTATCTTGATTTGCATATTTAGGGGGTACACACTCTCACTTTGCTTAGACTATTCTAGATTTATGAATTGAATATGCTTATTTGTAATTCATATATGTATATGTGTTCTTCATGGGTTAGTGACATTGATTTAAACTCACTGAACCTAGTGACATCTTAAGGACAATAATTAAGGACATGTCTTGAAAAAAACTTAGAATAATTATAGAAATTAGGATACAGTTCATATTGATATAAAATTTGAACCATTTAAACTTAGTGATACATAAAGCCCATAGAAATAGTTTTATTGATTTTAAAATTCATTAAGATAATTAATTAATTAATTCTTTAATTAAGCATTAAATTTTTTTCAGAAATTACAATAAATCCATATTAAATCCAAAAATACATACAATACCTCAAATTGGCCAAAATGTAATTTTAAACTCAAGATAATTAAAACCCCTTTGATTTCACATTAGATTTAAGCTTAATTTAATTTCACTTATAAATTAATTTAATTAATTAAAAATAATTAAAAGTTCCAAAAATTTCTTAAACACTTGGAAATCTATCCTTATGTCATTCCTGACCTTTGAAGTTGAATTCAAGGAGTTGAGAATTCATTTGAAATAAAATCCTCTAAAAGCCCTCCAATGAAACAATTTCTAAAAATTGATATAATTGTCAAATTTTGAAAAATCATAACTAACTTCAAATAAATTCAAATTATTCAAAATAATAGGAATTCAACTCAATTTAAAATATAATAATTATCAAAAATATCAAACCTTCAAAAATCAGTCAAAGTAAAAAAGTCAACAATCTTGTCAAACTTAAGTCAAAATCGAATCAAAACTTCAAAAATTTATAACTAATTATAGAAACTTCAAATCTTGCATAACCAAAGTCTAATTACTCATAAAAAGGTCTATTATTTTAAAAAATATAAAAATTTTAGAAATCTCTTTAAATCTAATAGTCAACTTTTGACCCCTTTAATTAAGCGAGTTAAATAATTCAAATAATTTCAAAAAACATAAAAATCACATAAAAATCTATAAAATATTAATCTAAATTAAAAAAATTCAGCAACCAATCAATCTTAATTAAAATTCATCAACCTTCAAACCTTAAAAAATCAAATTATTTTATTATACCGATTACCATTGATAGCTCAGGCCTACGAGGTAATTGACTTAGCCCCAAGGAAGATGAAATAAACTTCATGGCATTAGTGAGCAACAAAAATGATAATCAATCAAAATTCAAAAAAAATTTTAAAATCAACTTCAAGTCATTAATACTTAAACTTTAATTAAATATTCCCTTAAGTCTTTCAACAACTCTGAATATTAAAAAACTTTAACCAACTATCTTATATAAGATGTATCCAACTCACACAATCTACCTCACACACGTTAGATTATTTGCTAGGACAACCAACTCTAGTCTTAGGCTAGGCCAATGTTTACTTTTTTATTGTGTGCCAAATTTTTGAGTTTTCACTACATCCTATTTGTTAATGTTAATGTGACTATTTATTTAACTTATGCACTCTATAATTAGTTTGATTATGTGTTACATTACCTCTATGTTAGGTATGATTTATGCTAATTTAATCTTATGCATGTGGTCATGCTCAAATAAGATAATTAAGATAAAACGGGGCAAAATTATAAATATTAAATTATTATAGGTGTTGCTACTACACTAAGTTCCCATTTAATTAAAAGAGCATAGCCAAGTGTGACTTTGATTTGAATATATAAATTTTTTTATTAATATTAATTGCTTAGGTTGATTTGATTAGAATAACCTTGCAGGTAGTCCAAATCAAGATTTTATTTTTCATTCAATATAATTTGATGTATTTAAGAGTTATAATATAAAAGTACTTTGAGATGGGGTATTAAATATCTAATCTAGAATCCAAAGAGAAGGGTGATATTCCTTGGGAGAGAGTCCCTCTTCATTTAGATATCCAGATTAGGATACTTTGAGTATCAAAAGAGAAAAGAAAACACCCCTTCAGGGAGGAGTTTCTTTTCACTTGGATATTCGGAGCCGATGGATCTAAGGAGCCAATAAAAGGACGAAGAATTAAAGAATGAGAAGAATCTCAATTCTCATAGTCACTTGAGTTTTAGGAGTAGAATTCAACTTATTATCAGTGGTACCAGATCACTTTACTTTTTATGTAGATCATGAGTTATAATATTAAGTGACACTTGTCATATGGACTTTGAATTTATTTAATTAATTTAATTGATTCAGTGATTGATATGCATTGTCTGCGATTAGGATTTACCTTTTTTTTGTTTTTTAGTGATCTTGCCAGTCGATTTTGATTTAGCCTGAAACTCAATCAGAGACTCATAAGTGAACGCTAAAAATTCTTCTACTTAAATAAATTAAAAATTTTAGCCAATATAGAAACTCTAACATTTTTAAGAAGTAAACCCTGGACTGCCGGGAGTTTGCATAATATTTTTATTGCATTTTTATTCCTTTGTTAGGAACTTCCTTGCCTATGGGTTTTGGTAGACCACCTGGCCTATGAGGGTGTAGATATAGAAAGGGAAATATGTGCAATCGCCATGAAAAAATCTATTTTAAAGCCTTTTTAAAATTGCTTTATTTCGATTTTAGGCATTTATCGAGTCAACTAGCATGTATTACATTAAAAATCAAATAAAGAGTCAAATAAAATTTTAATTAAATTTACTTTAAGCTTCATATTAGCCAACATAAGTCGAGGGGAAAAATAAGGACTTGCTCTAGATGTCAGCCTCGATTCCTTAAACTTAATCTAATTAATGTCCCTACCACTCTTTTATTAATGATCAAACTCATAATTTTGAAGTACTTAGGTGATTAGCTGGCTCCCTAATTCAGGCCAGGGTAAGTCCATATCTTATATTATATTAGTTAGGTTCGGGTCACTAATTTTTAGTATTCATTTTAGACTTAGATTCTAGGGTAGGTTGAGGCTATAAGACCTTAACCTTTTAGGAATCTAATCTCAACTTTCTAATAAATTTTACCATTAAAATCTAAATATTTTTTAATCAAATTCAAGCATAACACTTAGGATAGATTGATGCATTTCTCAATTATTTTATAATCCCAAGTGCATGCCTCCTACCCTTCCTCCTTTGATTCCAAAAATAAATGTTCAAATTTGATCCGGTCCTGATTAAAATTTTCAATCCTTAAAATCTTAATGTGAATCAATCTTTAAAATCTTAAATAAAATTTTCAACCCTTTGACATCAATCTTTAAAATCTTAAATAAAATTTTTACTGTTGTTTGAATCAAGAGTATTTATAGGAAACTCTAATTTTCTACTATGTGATTAAATACAAGGGTTTGTGCTCGTAGGAGATTTAGAATCCTAATTAAAATTTTAAATTAAAGTTTCAAAAATTAAAATTTTAAATTAAAATTTCAAAAATTAATATTTTCAAATCTTTAATTAATTATCTTTGGGAAAATCAAATTTGACGATCGTTATAATTATATTCAAATGATTTGTAGTAAATGATATCTTCTTTCTCTAGAAAGATATATCGTTTTGTTATCATACTTTTGATTATGAAATTAATGATCCCTTTGTCCAAATTATCATAGTTAAACACTCGATCAAATTTTATTTTGAACCTCTAGGGTCATATATAAATTTTCTCTGAGCTTGACTATGATAATCAGGATGAATTCAAATTTTTTTTAATCTAAACCCTTAGGGAATGATATATTCACCTCTCGAGGATTATATTATTTATAATAATGCATTTGATTTTAATACTAAATTCCAGAAATTAATTTCTTCCAAAGAAAATTAATCTTTTCAAAATTTAATCAAAACGTTTTTTAATCAAACATATATTTAATTACTAGGTGCCAACCTTAACTTAGAGTGCAATTGATAATATAATTTCTTATCATAGTGCCTAGGATAGTATTTGGTTTTTAATATCTCTTTAATGTCAATCATATAAGGCTTACTTATGTTAAACTCAACTCATTGGCTACTACAATAATCTAATAGATCTTAGCCAATATAGTTAATTTTATTTTTGGCAAATGCAACCCTCTAGTGTAATATGTATCCATCTTTTCCAAATTAAAAAAAAAAAAAGTTATTTGTCTAGCCTAACTAGTCTAAGAGCCTATTAGGTTTATAGGCAATAATGTAGATTAGAGATTCAAATTTAACTCTTTTTGGGGATTATTAAAGAAATTAATTAATTATGATGATGTAATCTTTAAATCTATTCCTAGGATTGGGTATTATGTGGTTGATCTTTTCTTGAGTCTAATTAAAATTTAACTTCTTCAAATTGTGTATTATGGTTATGGGCAATAGGTTATTTTATAGATGGTTCATGATATATTAAAGTGTTCTTTTAAATCTCACTTTTAGGGTTTATTCCCTCAAAAAAATTACTTTGTCTTACTATCATTTCATTGAATCCTATGGTCTAAAAAGTCAACCATTCAGTCAAATTTTTAATTTGATATTGAAAAACTTATTTGGATGCCTTGATGCTAATTTTTTTTTATATAAAAAAATTAAAAGAGTGATGAGTGAAAAAGGATTATAAATGATAGAATTTAAAAACTAAAATATGTTTACAAAAATAAAGTGTGATAATGGCTAAAATTACTTCTAGGTGATGAGAGGGCATTAAGACCTCTTTCACCCCAAGTTATATATATATATATATATATATATATATATATATATATATATATATATATATATATATATATATATATATATATATATATATATATATATATATATATATATATATATATATATATATATATATATATATATACACATACACATACATACATTCTTATGATTACCTTTTTTATACACAAGGAAATATGCTTATAGATCTATAAGCTCCAAATCATAAGTATTGTATATTATTCCAAGTTTTCACAGATAAATAACCAATTTTATCATAAAAATATGGCGCACAAAATAAAAAAAAGGTTATATTTTAGTTTGTCTAATGTGGAGCACTCTATTATTAAGAATTTTAATCAAGAGAATTTTTTATGGATAGGTTTAGATAGAGAAAGTTCCTAGGCTTTATGGTGAGGCTCACTAATCAGATTTTATGTTAACACCATATACTTATAAGAAACATACAATATTTTTAAGAAATTAATATTAAAGGAAATATTTAATAAAAACAAATCTAATAATCTCAAAACTTTTGGAGTAACACACAAGCTTTTAGAGGCAATTCTATAATATTAATATTCAACTTAATTGTCCAAAACTACTGACCTAATTTTTACATTCCTTAATATGTTTTGATGCCAAATATAATGATGAGTAGTAGTCTTTTGGAGAGATTAATGACCATATAAAGCTTTATATTTAATATTAATATTTAAGAATATGATGTAGAGTTATTTGTTTAAAGTTGAGAGGTTTATATAGGTTTAGTGGTGGAAATCTCAAGACTAGTCCTCTTTAGGGTAGTTTTGATTGATTCAAAAGTCACCCTTAGGGAAAGGAATTCTAATGAGCTAAATAATGTAAAATAAGATTTAATGATAAGCTTATGATATTGACCAATGATATGAATTGGTAGAGTAAGTGGATGTTTAGGGTAGGGAATGCGAATAGATTGTAGTCTTCTTTGATTTAATTAATAGTTATAGATGGGGTTTTAGAGTGTAGTGAAGCATGGTCTCAATGTTGGTGGATCTTGGAGTATGCCTAACATGCAAGAGAAGTGTGAAAGATATTTAGATTAGATATCAAGAGAAAAAGAATAAAAAATTAATATTAAAAAAGAATAACCACATAATCTTAGTAAATAAAAGGCCAACTATTGAAGCCATCAAGCAATAAGAAAATGATAATTAATTCTTTATCAAAATTTTTATTAAATAATTAAAAATTTTATTGCATAAAATAAATAATAAAATGACACAAAATCCCTCATTTTGGAGGAAAAAAATAAAGGGAAATAAGAAGTGATTAGCCAATTAATAAGGGTGGGGATTTCAATATTTCTAATTTTCTATACTTCAATAAAGTGGAATTCCATACATATTTTAGAAGGAATTTTAAGATACAAAAATAAAATGGTACAAGAACAACAACATTAAGCCTTTATCATTGGGTCTTAATATGCATTCTAGTTCATGAACTTATGCTAACTTGGGTGTTAGATCTTGCTCTTACAATGGGTCTAATGGGCTAATTTAAATTTCTTTTTTTAATTTACTATATTATTATGCTTAACTTAGGTTTCTTTTGGGTCATCTTTAATAGTGCTTTCTCAAAAAACTTTCTAGTACAAAATTTTTTTGAACTAAAAATTTTTGTACTAGAAAGCTACTTTAGAAAACATTAGAAAAGTGATCTCAAATGATGCCTTAATCTCTTGCACACGTGGCTTTGAGTTTATTTCATTAAGAAAAATAGATATTTCTAGCAACAACAACATCAAGCCTTTATCCCACTACGTGGGGTTGGTTAAATTAATCCTTTTTCTCTTATGTTCCCTATTAAGAGTCAAATTTTCATTTTAATCTATAAAAGAAAGGTATTTTCTAATATTTTTTAACCAAGTCTTTTTAGGTCTACCTATATACCTATACCTTTATTAACATGCCAAATATAATATATCTACATTTCTGATCGAGTCATCGGAAGGCCACCGTTTTATGTGTCCAAACCATTTAAGGTGACTCTCTCTAATCTCATCTTCCACTGGAGCTACTCCAACCTTTCCACGTATCTGCTTATTTTGTATCTAGTCTATATGAATAAAATCACTCATCCACCTGAGCATCATCATCTCTACAAAAATTAATTTAATATTATGCTTCTCTTTTAATGGCAACCATTCTGCACCATAAAGCATCACAGGCCTTTCTACCATCTTATTGAATTTTCTCTTAAGTTTGAGGGGGCCTTTTCTATCACATGGCAAACTTGATGCATTCCATCAACCATCCAACATAAATTTTGCTAATAATATATCCATCTATTTCAATATCACTATGAATAATAGACTTATGATATCTAAAACATGTACTCTTATTAATGACTTGATCGCCCAAAGTCACAAACCCTCCACTAGATCTATTACTACTAAAATAACACTCTATAAATTCAGTTTTAGATACACTCCAATGAAAACCTTTAGACCCTAAGGTTGACCTCCATAATTCAAGTTTACCTTCAACTCCCCTTTGATCTTATCAACAAGAAAAATATCATCAACAAAAAACATATAGCAGGGTATAACCTCTTACAAATGTTTAGTGGGAAAATCTATGACCAAGGAAAAAAGATATGGGATTAAAGATGATCCTTAATGTAATCCAACATAAATATTTACAAAACTTAGTCAAATCACCTTGTGTTTGAACACAAATAACAATACCTGCATAAATATCCCTAATGACTTGAATATAATCACTATTAACTCATTTCTTTTCTAGAACTTTCCATAGAACTTCTCTTGGAACTTTATAATTTGCTTCTATAAATCAATAAATATCATATGAAGATCCTCCTTATTCTCTCTATGCTTCTCCATCAAACCTCTTAATAAATGTATAGCTTGCAAGGCAAACTCATAAAAGAGATATATCTAAAAAACTCATAAAAATATAAAATTAAGATTCAAGCAATCTCTTTAATTTTTGAATAGTGAGTAATGAAACCAATTAATTCACTATTAAATCATTATGTTTAGGGTGAAATTTTTGTACCCTAATTATTTTTAATTCAAACTTCAATCCGATCAAAAATATTTTCCTTATGGAAGTTCATCACTTGAAGTAATTACCTTTTTTAAGGAACTAGTGTTGACCTCATTTCTGTATGAGGTCGCTAGGACCTACCTAGGTTTCTTTTGGTGACCTATTTATTTGAAGGTGTCCACCTCTCAATCATATATTTCATAATCAAAACCAAATCCAAATCTAGTCAAATCCAGTTCCACCCTTCAATCCAATTTCTAGTCCATCCTTCCACAAACTTTCAAACAACCTTCAAATCATATCCGATCAATCCCAAACATTCACTTGATTATAATTGATGTGGATAATTCAAACTCAACCATTCAATTAAAAAATTCAATCCAAATCCAACATTTCAAACCAAATCCCAAGGTTAAGGACCCTTGTCCTGAAACCCTTTTTGGGTGATTTTTCTGCCACCTTGAAACCCAGTCAAATGACCTCTAATTTAGGGTATATATTTTGCATATTTTTAAGATATATCTCTAAGACCAACCCTCTAAATTTGAGCACATTCTAAGGTCTCTACCTCTAAGAACTGAATTGATTTCCAAAGGCTGCAAAATCTTCAAATATTTATATCCTATGCCACTGGACTTACCATTACATGGAATTTAGCCTTGGGACTCTTTCCAAACCTTCGAATCACATCCATGACCTTTCTTATGATTTTTTGACCAACAGCCTACACTTTGTTGGATCCCTAATAAAGACTGGGTCAAAATGACCAAAATACCCTTTAAAGGGGTTTTTGATCTTTTTCCTAAAACTCAATAGGGCCTACCAATATGAAGCCTCAAAATCTATTTCAATGGATCCTAAATGTCATTAGAAATATATTGGATCCAAACTCACCCTTTGTTTTAACCTGGTTGACCAAATCAATCATGGTTGACCAAAGTGCCCTTTAAATGATTTGAACACTCATTTTTAACCAAATGACCTCTCCTTGACTTGGGACTTCATCCATTAAGTTCGTATGATCAATTTGAACTTAATGGACCCAGCCCTTGACCCTAGGTCAACTTGGTTAATCAAATCAACTAACTTTGACCAAACCTCCCATACACTTCCACCCATTCAAATCCCTTGACCAAGGCTTTGCCAAGCCTACCCAAACCCATGGGGTGAACCATTAGGTTGATATGAGACCCCTCTTAAGGACCCTAGACTTGGGTCCACTTGGATTAGCCATTTGGCTTTAACTAAGTATCCAAAGAGAGGTTCCCCTTGAGCCAAGTTCTAACCCTAGCCCAATTGGATCAAACTAATGGTGGCATTGGGTCCCCTATGACCCAACATACCTTCCCTAGTTGGCCCAGCCCTTGGGTCAACTTGGGTTAGGAATTAGGTAAACCCAAAGTGGTCAAAACTACCATTGGTTGAGCCATTTCCCAACCTAGGCCTCACTAAGCCAAACCAACACCTCCATTAGGTAGCCTTAGGTCCATAACACCCACCCTAGTCAGCTTAGCCCTTGGGCTGACTTGGGTCAACCTCTAAGCTATCCCAAAGTGATAAAAACCACTTTGATCCAAGCCATTTCTCACCCTCAGACTATACCAAGTCCAATTGATCATTCCATTGGATTCTCCCTAACTCAACACACCTCCCCCATCAATCCCATGACTTGGCTTAACCCAGGTCACACCCAAGATAGCCCTTGGGTTAACCTGAGCTACTTCCCCAATTGGCTTCTCCCATGCCCAATTGAGCTCACCACTGAGTTCATTAGACCCATAACATTCTTTCTAGCTCATCCTGACCAAGCTAGTGGCTAGCGATGACCAGCGAGAATGGGAGAAACATCTGGTGGTCCCCTCTATCTCGAGCCTCATCCAAAGCTTCCCAGTGGATTAAACCATTAGCTTTGAGCTCAGAAACCTCTAAAGATATGTCCCCTTCTATTTTGCATCCATTGGCCATCCACTCGAGGGATCCCGATCCATAGCTTGAGTAGGGTACTTCGATCCATAACACCCCATTTAATTCTAGTAATTTGAAATCATTCTCAAGAGCTCCCCAACTCTTCCTCTCTCATTTCCTAGCTTCCTAGCCTTCTCCAACCACTAGTTCGAGTGAACTCCGGTGAGACCTATCAGCATCCCACTCAAATTTCTACCTCTGGCAATCCTCCAGCCTCAGTGTGTGAAGGAAAAGTCTTCGCCTTCTTCCCCTGAAACTTCCTAATAGAAAAACCCATTTGTTGGGGCTTTCTATATGGTGAAAACCCTTTCCCAAAATCCTTAAATAGATAGTCCGATCACCCTAACAGATTTCCACCATTGGATTGAAGGTTTCCAGTGCCCTGATACTCTCCGAGAAATTTGATAGGGTTTTGCTAGTGGGATCTCTCCGATTATGTCGAAGAAGCCCTGTGACTATGGATACATGCATGAGGTTGATGACATAATTAGAGTTATTGATTTAGATCAATGACTCTGATTAAATCTCGTAATCTTGGGCCACTTTAAATCCATATTATTTGATCTTCTATCCAAATTATAAGTTTTAACCCGCATTATCTAGTTAGCCGTCAATCATTACCCCTCCAATCAGAACGCCCTGCGTGGAAAGCATACGACTAACTAGGTAATTGGCATTTAATTATACAGAAAAATCAAGGGATGTTTGAAAAATTGTATCGCTTCAAACACTTGGCCAATTTAAGTGATCTTAGGCTCATTAGAAAGGTCTTGAGGAGACCTATCTAATCTCTATGGTTCCAAACCCCAATTATGCATGAATTTATTTTAATTTTAGTAATAATATTTATGGAATTTTAGCATTTGTAGTTAAATTATGTGTCTCTATGACTTGAAACTTTTGGAGATTAATCTTGGGCAGGTCAAGCACTTGCCCAAAAATTTCTACCACTTATTTGAATTAATTAAGGGCTATTTTGAGTTGATTTTGGGTTAAGGGTTAGGGTTTAACCCTTTTTATCATATAATACACCAATGCATTCCTCCACTACAATCATCCAACATGAATTATGCTAATAATATCTCCATTTGTTTCACCATCAAGATGAATAATAGACCCAAGATATCTTAAATGTATACTCTTATTAGAGGCTTGTTTGCCTAAAGTCATAATCCCTCCAATAAAATTCTAAGGTTGACCTCTATAATTCAAGTTTACATTTAAATCCCTCTCTAGTCTTATCAATAAGAATAATAACATCAGCAAAAAAAAAAAAAAAAAACTATGATCGACAATAGGGAGGTAGTTCTATGAATTTAGGGATTTGGATGAAGAAGCGCACAAAAGGAATAAATATGGATACCTTCGAAATAACCAAGCTCCTGTCTTCGATGAAGGTGGCATGAGTTCGGCTACTATAAAAGAATAGCATGGAGGTGTGACTTCATACACAACAAGAAGGAATGTCATTAATAGAGGTGATGCAACAAGAAGGAACTTCATCGAAGGAGGTGAAGAAGTTATTTAGCGACTATTAGCCTATATTCCATGGAGGTGAAGTTGAAGGAGAGCGAAGGGTTGAGGAGAGCACTCGAAAGACAATGAATAAATGAAATGAATGCATAATCAATCAGATAGATATGATAGTTTGCATTGTATTTGCAACAGATTTTCTATAAAGTATGTGTCACAAATTTGCAGCAGATTTGCTTTGTTCTTCTCTAAATAAAGATGGTATAAATTAAGGCATAACTAAGCTTGATAAAGATTTTAAGAATAAGTGATGAAATCTCTTTAAATAATATGCTATTAGAGTTTCACTTGATAAAGTTCAAATCTTATATATTAAAATAAAAAAAAAATTCTAAAATCTATATATTTTGGGTTCATCTTAGCTCAAATTTTGGCAAACTTGTTATAGAACTAAACCTGTTAACGACATGAACGTAATGATACAAAAAGTGATAGTATCAGAGATTGAAAGACCAAATCTTGCACTTGATATATTTTAAGATATTAATAGAAGAATCACTTTATCTCCAAATCTTAATGAACTTGAGATAACTTAATTTTAACAACATTAAGATTTTAAAAAATTCATATGATAGATTATATCAAAAGAATCACTTTGGATCATCTAATGTAGTTTTTTTTATTTTTGCTAAATTTTATAGAGAATCTCAATACCAAAAATTATAAATAGACTCATACTCTTATACAAAAGAGAATAGACCATGACTCGAAATCAAAGAGGTCTCAGAGGTTTGAGAAATCCCAAAGCTCCACTAGCAAATTCTGACCACCAAACCAGTATAACCAATCCATTGTAGGACATACTATCTCCATTGGACCACTACCTCCTAACTATCATTGTTGAACTCATCAAACCTTTATTGCCTGACCAACATCATTAGAACATCACCTTTAGATTACTGCCATTGGATTCTCATTGCCGTATGATCATTCAAACCATTGTTAGGAGACCACTAATGCCATGCCTCTTTCATCGAACCATTATCGAATAATTCTCTTACAGTCTTATATATCCTTCCGGACGACCCTCATTCATCACCCCCTTAGCAATATTTTCAAAGCTCTCACAAAAGGTGGAGCCAATAACGCATACGTATGTACCCCTACCATATATTATACAAAGGGATGAGCAAATCTTTGTAATATACGTATAAATAGTGAAATTATTTCAACTGTGGATTCGATACCATGACTTGTCTTTTTTCAAATTTTTCATGTAAAATTTTTAATTATCTCTTATATTCTATCTTATCTATATATGTATTGAATCTTAAGATAATAAACTTTCTCCTTATTGCAATAATATTTTAACACACAATAAGATTTAATGGAGATTTACGAATAAGTTACGACATCCGAGAGGATGCAACCTTAAGGAAATGATATGAATGCCTTGCCAATATTTGTACTTTTTAATGTCTCAAATCTCTAAGGCTTACAATCTTCTCACCCATGAATTGAAAGTGGGGAGTCTAAGGTCACTCTTTGGGAGGTAGATGTTATGACTAGGGGTGTAAGTCAGCCAAGCCAACTCGCGAGCTGGCTCGAGCTCGACTTGTTTATGCGCACGTGAGCAAAGTCTCACGAGTTGAGCTCGAGCTCAAACTCGAGCTCTTTTAGTAAACGAGTTCGAGTTTGAGCATGAGCTAGTTTAGCTCGTGAGCTTGCGAGCCTGGTCGAATAATTATTAATATTTTTTAAATTATTTTATTTTATTTATTAAATTTAAATATTTAAGAAAAATTAAACATTGCAGCTTTTTCTAAATCCTGCTTAAGTTCTACAAATCCTGCCTATGTTTTAAAATCCCGCCCAAGGCTCGCGAACCGGCTCGAGAGTTGGCTCGACCTCCTTTACATTGGGACAAGCTCGAGTTTGAGCTCATTTTCCAACTGATGAGCCGAGTTCGATAAGACCTAAACTCGACTCGACTCATTTATACCCCTAATTATGACACACAAATGAACTCAAATTTTTTTGTTGCTATGCACTGTAAAGACTAATTTTTTTTATAAAAAAATTAATTGATCACTAATTTTTTATTTGTGATACATGATTGATTAATCATTTCAAATTTTTAATCGAGTTAGAGCCATCAAAATGATCTCAAGCTTAACAAGTCATGTTCAAAGCTTGATATGATTAATAAATTAATGCTTCAAGTCATGTTTGACTAAGCATCATGTTAAGTTCAACTTATCTTGGTCACATTCCTACAAAACTATTTATGAATGCTTCAATCATCAAATCAATACAAATAATGTGAGGCTCCAAATTTTACAGCAACCCAAGTTATAAATTGGATCGAGGTCAAGTATTGTGAGTTGGCTTATTACTCCTTCAAATTTGATCTTTTTAATTCTCATCCTCCACTTGTATCTTCCTTGGAAGATCAAACTTCAACCAGACATCAGGACAAATGGAATCCCAAAAAATAATCCTCTCTCTCTCTCTCTCTGCGCAAATCTCTTAAATTATAAATCTGCAAGTGATCTTGATTATGAAGGTTCAAATTTAAAATAGAATTAAAACTGTTTTCAATTTTACAAAAACGGAAAAAAAAATTAAAATTAATTATGCTGAGAATTTGAGCGCTGAAATATAAATTTAATGAAGATGAACTCAAGCTCTAGCTTTCTTTAAGCATCAATTTATTCATATAATAAAAAAGAACACAAACTTTACACAACAATCGCAGTTGAACTAAAAACACAAAACATCAAACACGAAATTACACACTCCAAACCGCTAAAAGAAACTTACTATAGGAACATTTATACGAATTAAATTATATGGGAATAGCTCTGGAGACTCTGGGATAGACAACATGAACAGGATGGGACATGATGCGTCTTCCCTTCATGCGACGAAAAATATAGACCATCGCACCCACCGGCCACTCCACAACCCCTGCCGCAGCGCATGCCAGAATTCCCACTGTGGGTCCGACCACCTTGCGCCGGTATAGGTTTCTCCTCGTGCCGGCATGCTTATGATTCACATAATGGTGCACCATTTTTAACCTGCGTAGATTTCGTATAGCGCTGTATAACAACTTTAATCGGAAGGTTAGAGAAAGACGAGAAGTACTCTGAATGTTTTTTTTGGCGAAGCAGAAGGCTCAGATATTTAAAGGTGTTGTGAGTTAACACGTGGCAATTTTGAGCTTGAAGTTAAGGCCACGGCAGAAGCTTTTTCGACATGTGTAAGTTTGATGGTACACATATATTGGTTTTTTTATTTGCTGGAGATGAGCAATCTCTTATTGATAAGACGTAATTTGTTTGATTGTGGATCACATATCTTATTTGTCATCTGGATGTTGATGATAGGAGTGTCAATTTTGGGTTATAGGTCGGGTTCGGATCGAATTGGGAATTGATCCTGCATTATTCGGGTCAATCCTAACCCGGCCCGCTTTTGCATACGGGTCGATTTTCCAGACCAGAACCCGACCCGCTTTGGGTTCAGGTCAACCCGACCCGACCCGCTTCGACAGCGACAGGCGCGTTCGACAGCGATAGCGGCATTCAACAGAGACAACAAGCAGCGAGGTTCAGGCATCAGCAGCTGCCAGCGGGCAGCGGCGTTCGGCAGCTGGGCGAGATGGCGCGGCAGATGAGGCGATGCGATGCGAACGCGATAGCCCAGCTCGATGCATGCGATGGTGCGGCCAGCTGGCCCAACTCGATGCACGCGATCGATGGCACAGCCGGCCCCAATGCGCCGCGAACGGATCGTGCTCGGCAGACGAGGCTATGCGACGACGTCACGACGCGATGGGGAGATGGTGCGGAAAGCGGCAGCTAGCTCGATGCACGCGTGTAGGCGGGCAGACCGTGGCAGGTTTCCGGGTCATTTCGGGTCGATCCCGGGTTTCCGGGTCAACCCAAACCCGACCCGATTTTGCAAACGGGTCCAATATTCATAGGTCTAGTTGATGACATGTCAAACGTTTTTAAGTTTATTGCCTCGTTTATTAAAATATTATGGTTGAGAAGTAGAATTTCCATAACTTATGAAATGTGCATTCTGTTTTAAAAATAAATGTTCTTTTAGAAAAAAATTGAGTTTAAACTAGAATATATAAAAAGGTAATTTATATGCATATATAACATAAAATTCTTATATACTTTTATATATAGTATTTGAATATATTTTCACAAAATGATTAAATATTTAAATTTAGAAAGAACACCAAGAGGATCTCAAAGGAAAATGCTTCACTAACTCAATGAGGCTTTAAAAAAATTTAAAATGTTCTTCTTCCTCTTTATTTTTAGGACTTTGAGGGCTACAACAAAACATATACAAAAGAAAAAATTATAAAGTACAATAATAAATGAGAGCTATTATAGTGCACATGGCAAGTGATACAATATGTAAGCACCTCTTTTGTCAAGACTTTGTGATGAAAACTTTCAATGACGAGTGCATGTAGTTCTCCTTAGTAATAATGAGGACGAGTGGACTGACAAACAAGGATTAAGACTAGAAAGTTATGTTTGTATTTTTTTACAACTCAATCAAGTAGTTTATGTAGATTTCATCCATATCTTTCCCTAATCGCAAGGCAGTGGTACCTGAGTTGAATGAGGAGTAGGGTTTCATTCTTGCCATAACTAGCATTTTGGCCTTTTTGGTTATCCTCAATTTATAAGTAAGTTGAAACTCACTCAGCTCCACTGGTCTTTTTATTAGTCCACCAAAGTGATCCAACTTGTTGCGTTCAACTTTAAGTGGGTTATTATTGACTACTTAGATTGAGTGGACCTGCAAGTAAGGTGCATTCACCATGATGAGATCACGAGGGATCATGAGAATTTCTCCATGATTGACTATATATGTTAGCACCCCTTATTACCATAGTGAGATAGTAAATGACCATTATTTCTTCCCCTCATCTAAAATGAGTAATAAACTAATTGCTTCATTGCCAAATCCTAGATATAACAATTGGTCCTCCCTTGCTCTTAGACTTTGATGCATATATGATGAGGAGAGGAGTTTTGATTTTCCAGAAGAACCTCTTTGCTATTCTTTTAGAACAGATCGAATTGGTTGATTAATCAATAGGTTGAATAGCGAGCCGGCCAGCCGATTATAGTTCACATTAAAACCAGTTTCATACAAAACATGTATTGAACTGCTCAATCCAGCGGTTGCACCACCAAACCGGTCCCAAATTCCGTTAACCGACCAGTTCAATCATAATGTCGTTTAGCAAATATCCAAAGGCTGAGATCCAAAGGCAAAGATTATACAATAGAGAATAAAAAACCATATTTCATTCGGACGTTTCTCGTATGTTGCTCCTGTTCGGCAAACCATCATCTCATCTTTAATAGAATGACTATTGTTCCTTTAAGTGTGGTTTGGAAACTTCTTTCTGCCTCTATTAGCTATTATCTCAAATACTAATTTTTTAATTTTCAGGCTATAACAGGAGATTCCCTCATGAAATTTGAGAAGGCAAGATGTGCTCTCCAGGAAAGTCTTACGAATGTGCACGACATAGTTCCTCAAAAAATAAGTTATAAGGTAGACTCCAATGTTAAATTAATTAAGGTGATAAGTGTTGTGCTGATTTTTGTTTGTAATGATTATTACCTGTAGCAAAAAAACAAAAACAAAACAACAAAAAACGGGACAGATTTTCTTCTTCCTTCACACAAAACCTGCACTCTTCTATATTCTTCCAAAAAGAAAACTGTAGCTTTTAAAAAGAAAATAGAACATGAAAGATAAAGAGGTTTTCGGTACAGAACAAGCCAAATAACTGTTATACAGTTATTGCTTTAAAAGAAAACTACCTCACACAAATAAAAATGGAATGATATAAACAAAACATGTAATTATATGATTAAGATAAAATGACAAAGATTAGATTAACATTGCCTCCCCTAATCTTGTCATTCAAACTTGCAGCTTTTTAGACCGATATTTTTAATCATCTCTATAAACTTCACTCTTCCCAATGACTTGGTGAATATATCAGCTAACTACTCTTTTGTTCTTATATTCTCCACTTCAATATGTTTCTTCTCAATACAACTTCTGATGAAATGATAGCGAGTATCAATATGCTTAGACCTTCCATGGTACACCGGATTCTTACTCATAGCAATCGCAGATTTGTTATCAACCAACAACTTCACTGTCTTCTCTGCTTCACTTTTCAATTCACTTAGTAAGCGACTAAGCCATATTCCTTGGAAAGCTGTAGAAGTGATAGCTACATATTCTGCTTCACAAGATGATAAAGCCACTATCTTTTGTTTCTGTGAAGCCCAACTAATCACATGTGGACCCCAAAAGTAGACCATCCCAGTAGTGCTCTTCCTGTCATCTATATCTCCTGCGTGATCACTATCACTAAAGCCAATTAGTCCTCCATCTGCTTGCCTCTTTTGATATACCAAACCATATTCTGTTCTCCCTTTCACATACCTCAAAATTCTCTTCACAGCAGCAAGGTGCTCAGAATTAGGAGTCTCCATGAATCTACTCACAATTCCAACATAATACATAATATCTGGCCGTGTATGAGTCAAGTATCTCAAGCTACCAACAATACTCCTATATTGAGTTGAGTCTACCAAAGAATGTGTACCTGATTTGGTAAGCTTGATTCTGGCTTCCATAGGAGTTTGCACTGGATTGCAATCTATCATCCCCATATCTTCAAGGATCTTTAATGCATAAGATTTCTGACATAATTTTATCTCATCATCAGTCTGTATCACTTCAATGCCCAAATAAAAACTCAACAAGCCAAGATCACTCATATCAAATTTTACTTTCATTTGAGCCTTGAATTCTTCAATGCACTGAACATAAAAACCTGTCACAATCAAGTCATCAACATAAACTCCCACAAGTAGATTTGATTCTCCAGTATGCTTCATGTAAACGGCATGCTCTTGAGAATTTCTTCTAAAACCAAGGGATATTAAACACTCATCTAATTTTATGTTCCAAGCCCTTGGTGCCTGTCTCAAACCATACAAAGCCTTCTTCAATCTCAAGACTTTGCTTTTATGCCCCTCTTTCATAAAACCTTCAGGCTGTTTGACATACACCTCCTTCTCTAATTCACCATTCAAAAATGCTGATTTTAGATCCAAATGATGTATCTTCCAATCCTCTTGAGCTGCTAAGGCAATCAAAACTCTAATGGTCTCCATTCTAGCAATTGGAGCAAAAACTTCTTCAAAATCCACACCAGGTCTTTGAGCATACCCCTTTGCAACAAGTCTAGCTTTATGCCTCACAATCTCACCTTGTGTGTTCTTCTTAATTTTGTACACCCATTTGAGCCCTATTGCCTTACATCCATCAGGTATATCAGCCAATTCCCATGTTTGATTCTTCTGAATAGCAGCAACTTCCTCATCCATTGCCTTCTTCCATGCATCTTTTTTAATTGCATCACTATAACACATTGGTTCTTCTACAACTGTCAAACATACACCAACCTCCTCTTCCAACTCAGTAGTTTCGTCATAGATATCTTGCAACTGTCTATATCTATGGGGTTCTGATGAACTACTATCTAAATTTGGTGATATTTCTCTAGTAACAGGAGGTTCAGAGGTCACTTACCTTGAAGGACTACTAGTAGATATACAAGGAGTTGTTGCTTCTTCCTCTTCAATTGGTAAAGATGAGTGTGCTTCTTCTTCTAGCCTGAAAGTCACATAACTGCCTTGTTTTCTGTCATCTGTTGTAGTGCCTTTTTCATCCCATTTTCACTCTTTTTCTTCATCAAAAATTATATCCCTGCTGATATGAATCTTCTTCTCATTTGGATCATAAACTCTATAAGCCTTAGTGCCAGGCTCATATCCAAATAACACCATAGGATGACTTCTATCTTCAAGCTTCTTTATGTGTGGTTCTGCTGCTTTCACATAAGCTATACAACCAAAAGTCCTGAAATACTGCACATTTGGCTTGCACTTCATCCATGCTTCATAGGTAGTCATACCTTGAACACTATGAGTTGATGCTCTATTCAAGATATGGATTGAGGTCTTCACAGCTTCACCCCAAAATATGCAAGGTACACTCTTACTCTTTAGTAAGCATCTAGTCATAGACATAACAGTTTGATTTCTCCTCTCTACAACACCATTTTGTTGTGGTGTGTAGGGTGCAGTAAGAAACCTCTTTATGAAATTTTCTTCACAAATCTTTTAAAATTCAAAAGACTGAAACTCTCCTCCTCTATCAGTCCTCAAAGCTTTAATCTTCATCTCAGATTCATTCTCCACCATGATTTTGAATTTTGAAAAAAAAAATGTGCTTCACTCTTTGATTTTAATAAATACACCCACATGTATTTACTAAAATCATCTACTAATAATAAAAAGTGCCTAAAACCACTAGGAGTAGCGGGAGTGATTGGGCCACATATGTCTCCATGCAATAACTATAAAGGCTTCTCAACTCTGAACTTGGTTTCTCTTGGAAATGGAAGTCTATATTGCTTGCCGACTGTACAACCATCACAAATCTGCACAGGGTGATCAATTTCAGGAATGACATGGACTAGCTTTCCTCTCTGCATCTCCTTCAAAGTTTGAAAGTTGATGTGGCCAAATCTTGCATGCCACAACCATGCATCATTCTTCAAACTAGCACTCAAACAAATAGGCCTTCCAATCTTCAGGTTGAGTAAATATAGCCTGTTGCTATTCTTCTGAACTTATGCTAATTTTCTCCCTTGTTTATCAAATAAAAATAGTTGATCACCTTGCATAACAGCCTTGCCCCCTTGTTCTGTTAGTTGTCCAAGACTAATAATGTTATTACACAATATAGGAATGTAATAAACATCACTTAGCCTTTTGTGTTCTCCTGTTTTGCACTGCAACAGCACGGTCCCCTTTCCTTGGATCTTAACCAAAGACCCATCACCAAGTTTCACCTTCCCATACACTCCTTCATTAAGATCAATAAATTTCTCCTTGTCACCTGTCATGTGGTTACTAGCCCCAGAGTCTAGATACCACATTTCCTCGATAGCAACCTTCTCTTCACCTTTGGCCTTCAGCAAAACTTGCTCTTTATGCAGTAACATGTTCTCTTTCACTTCAGTTTCTGCCAACAATAGAGTGGGATCCTCATCATCTTTAATTTCAACAACCAAAGCTTTATCCTCCTTCTTCTTGGACCTACAATCAACAGCAAGGTGCCCATACTTTTGACAATTGTAGCATCTCACCTTGGATATGTCAAATTTTCTTTCTTGTTGATTTCCATCATCACGACGTGCTTCTCCACGCCCTTCATTTCTTCCACGACCGCGCCCACGGCTATTTCCACGGCTGCAACCACGACTTCGTCCTCTCCATGAGTGAATTCCACTCTCTTCTTTGGACTTCCACTCACTTTTTTTTAGAAGTACTTGTTCGTCACCTCATGATTCGATGTCCTTCAGGCATTCTTCATGAACTCGTAATGATCCAATCACTTCTTCAAGCGTCATGATCTCCAAATCTCCAAATTGCTCAATAGTTGAAGCAATTTGAAGGAATTTCCCATGTACGGCCCGCAGAAGCTTCTCTACCACTTCAGACTCCTCAATTTTCTCTCCAAGAGAACGTCTCTGATTCACAATTCTTGAAAGCTTTCCAGGAAAGTCTTCGATGGCATCTCCATCTCTCATCCGGAGGGCTTCAAACTCCCTCTTAAGACTTTGGATCTTCACCTTCTTAACACGGTCTGCACCCATGTTAATTGTGCGGAGGGCTTGCCAAGCCTTCTTAGTCGTTCCCTTCACATTGAGTTGAAGAAGTGTTTCATCGCTAATTGCTTGACAAATCATCGCAAAAGCCGATTTGTCCTTCATCCAATCTTCAGTCCCTTCCTCGACAACCTCCCACAATCCTTGCGCTTCCATGAGAATCTCCATCTTCATGGCCCACACCGCATAATTCATCTTCGTCAGTAATGGGAGTTGCATGGACATTGAGTTGTCTCTGGTCGTCGTCGATTTCGACATCGTTGTATCTCCGACGACGTCGTCGACTATGGACTTCTCTCCGTTCTTCATTGGTGACGGCATTTCTTCGGCATTTGGCTCTGATACCAAATTTTTGTAATGATTTTTACATGTAGCAAGAAAACAAAAGCAAAACAACAAAAAACGGGACAGATTTTCTTCTTCCTTTACACAAAACCTGCACTCTTCTATATCTTCCAAAAAGAAAATTGTAGCTTTTAAAAAGAAAATAGAACATGAAAGATAAAGAGGTTTTCGGTACAGAACAAACCAAATAACTGTTATATAGTTATTGCTCTAAAAGAAAACTACCTCACACAAATAAAAACAGAATGATATAACAAAACACCTAATTATATGATTAAGATAAAATGACAAAGATTAGATTAACAATTTTTCCTCTTTACCAATTGACATTCCTACATTATTGTCATCTAACTTTTATTGCTTACTATGGAATGTTTTTTCGCCCGTGTAATTAATTTGTATATTGGATACTTTCCTTTGGTCCTGTTGCTTCCACTCTGAAATGGCGATGAATTTATTTTTAAAGTATTTTTGTGTTGTCATGTTCTCCGTTAAGCCTTCATAAAGTTAATGAGAATTTGAAGCCTCTATGCAGTACAAAGGAGTTTATAATAACATTGAAATGGTGCTTTAATGATATTCATATATTTTGCTATATAGCTACAATCTTAATGTTTGTTAAAGACATGTGATAATGTTAGATTTAGTCTTGTTTACGATATGTTGCAATATATGTTGGTTATGTATTACTTGCTTTTCCTGTTATTAGTTGTTATCAGCTATAAGGTTTTGTGATTTAATAGACATGTGTAGGGGTGTCAATATTTGACACGATCCAAAAATTTGACTCGATCCCGATATGAAAGTTCTGGGTTAGGGTCAACCCGTTTATCAAAAGGGTCAGGTTCGGGTTCAACAAGTAGACATGTTAAAAAAATCAGTTAGGTTCGGGTTGACCTAAAAACTTGATAATGACCCAGACCGACCCGAAATTTCATCTGCCGATTTTGATTCCCATTCTCACTTGCAACTCGCTAGTTAACACGGCTGCCGACTCGAGGACTCCGCCTCTCCCGCCATCATGTTGCACCTCCTACCATTTTCCTGTGGCCCCACCGTCTCGTCGTCGACGACGACATTCCTTCCTTGCCCAAGGCTAAACCCAAGGTTATCCATCCCACCGATAAGAATCCCTCTCGATGATGATGTTCCTTCCTATGAAGACTGTCAACTTTGTTGGATCTGACGAGAGTGACGAGATGAGTAGACACCAACCTTCTTCCTCCCATTCGCACGCTTCTTCAGCCTAACAAGTTTCTTGTCGGATTGGGTTAACCCGAAGACCCGGCAGGTCGGGTCCGTGTAAAATTTGATGATCCATTTACAAAAAATGGTAGATTTATTTCGTGTCAAAAAGTGTCGAGTCAATTTCGGGTTTGACCTGAACTCAACCTACAACCCAATTTTGACACCTCTAGACATGTGGATGCTATTATAATAGTTTCACCCAGTACCAATTATTTACAATCTCAATTGTTTACTTATTATAAGTAAATAATAGAAGATATCAAATGACTATTAAATGAAGATGGAGCTTTACCTTATATTTAGAAAATCATCAATACGGTTTAAATTTGATCCACGCAAGGCACATGAATATTAATAACATGCTCAAGAATTTGAAAATTATCAGAACGTAAATCTTCAGAAAATGCAATGTCAGGATCGGGAGAATTGGGAGCTGCTGGATGGTTGGACCACCTCGCACATGAACCTTGAGTTGCAAGATGTAGCGTTTCAATTTTTTGACTTTAAATTGTGTATTTAAGTTAAATTGATGAATTTGATATTAAGTTTTATTTATAGCTACATTCAATTCTATTAATTTATCTACCTTGTATAGTTTGCTCATACCTACTATTTCTACATTGGTTACCAATTGGTGAAGTTTATTTTAATTAACTTGTGTTATTATTTATTGATTGATTGGTTTTATGTTATGTGTATGTGATATTATTTAGTTAACCAAATTAGAATGGAAGCATCCAGTAATCGAACTTAAGCTTCCAGTCATATTGTGTTCGAGAAAGTAGATATTGCTTGGAATTATTTTGCTAAAGTTAGAGAAGTGGTGGAAGATGTTTGGATCAAATGCTGTAAAACTTGCAGAAAGTAGCTATAAGAATTCTAAGACAAATATCATCTTTAGCAGGATGCGAGAGAAATTGGAGTGTTTTTGAACATATCCATTTAATTAGACATAATTATTTAGAGCATCAATGACTCAATGATCTTGAATATATTCGGTATAATTTAAATTTAAATAATATTTATAATCTTATAATATATTAATATTTATGTACAAGTGTCAATTTTAAGATTATGTATAATCTTAACTTAAAGTTATTTCCCTATTTTTTAGGTTTTAACTTAAAACAAAAAATATTATGCCCCTCTAGACTACACTTGCATTGAAAGGGTTGATTTCTTCATACTTCAAGATGAAATAACTTCAAAACTTGATTTATAGAAATTGAAAATTGACATAGGCAAAAATGGTGCAATGTTAGCTCCAATCTAACATGACATAGTATATTTGATAATGAAATATGAGTTTATCATTCAAATGAAAGAAAAAACATTGTATTATTTTATATTTCATATTTGTTGGTGAAAGTGACTTATAGAATGAAGGAAATATAGGCGACATAATCGAGTTCAAACAATCAAATACATTTGGGTTAGAACAATTTCGTGAAGCAAGACTTGAACACTCAACTTATGTAGATAGATTTAATGATGCAAATCTAGGAGATCTTTGAATTTTCTCTTGTGAAATTAGTGAAACCATTAAACTGAGAAAGTGAAACTTACTTAACTTCATCACTATATTATGAATATATTTTCTTTTTTGTTATCAGTTAGTACGAAGTGTTAAAATTTTCCTTTGATTGGTTGTCTTCAAATGAAATATATTATTATAATTTTCCTATTTACTTTATATATGTTATGTTTTTTATGCTTCATGTTATAATTATGTTCAATTTTTTATATATTTATAAATATTTGTGTCATTATTTTAATATTAAAAAAGTATTTATTACATCATCTGGTTTGACCTCGGTTAAACCATCGAACCGCTAACCTCTCTTTTTTTTTGTTCATTATCCGATCTGATTTTCAAAGCCTTGCTTTGCACTTCATAGCACCATGAGAGAAAGGTGACTAGCATTTCCTAATCTAGAGATGATGTGATAAAGACATGTGACTCACACAATGAGCCACTGTAATTCTTTGAGGTTTCTTAGTGACGGTATCTACAAGATTTCCTTTACCTTGTCCAGGTTGGTTTTAATGCCATCAAATGTGAGAAGGAAGCTAAGGAACTTTTCTTATTCAATAGAAAAAGTACACTTCAAAGGATTTAATTGCATATTAAACCTTCTGAGTGAGGAACATGTCTCCTTTAAGTATTTGATGTGCTGTTTGAGTGACTTGCTTTTCAAATAACATATCATCATATACACCTCAATGTTTCAACCCTTTTATTCTTTAAAGATTTTTTTCCATCATTTTCTGATAGTTACTATAGTATTCTTTAGCCTAAGTTACATCACCTTATAGTAGATTATTTTAAGAGAGTTGCTATTTGTATGTTTTATCTTCTTACAACTTGTATAGTTTTGATGATTCCAAATATTATTGTTTTAAGCTTTGTTTTATCCTAACACTTTTTGGAAAAATTATTTTTGCTTTTGTTTGGACTAACATTTAAGGATAATCGAACTCCAGACTAATGAAGACTTCAAATCAAAATTCAACATGAGATAGTTTGTAAATTGAAGTTTGTAATTTTTATTGTAATTAAGTTTGAGAAAATATGATTTTAATTGAATAAGCTTAGCACACACACACTTGGGGAGATCTTTTAAAATCACTGATCATACAGGACAAACCTTATTCGTACGGGACGATCAAGTCAGTTACTCCCCTCGAAAGAGCAATGGAACAAACAGCAAGTGAAAATTTTTCTAAGTCCTGATCGTCTAGACGAATTTTCTAACTGATCCTGGGATGATCTGCTCTGGATTCACACTTTGTGCTGATAGTCCAGATGATTCATCCTGTTCGTCCTAGAACGAAACTCTCAGAAAAATTTTTCGTCCAGACGAAATTCTATGTTCATGCCAGGACGAAACTCTCGGGAAAGTTTTTCGTCCAGACGAAATTTTATGTTCGTGCCAGGACGAAACTCTCAGGAAAGTTTTTGTCCAGACAAAATCCTATGTTCGTCCCAGGACGAAACTCTCAGGAAAATTTTTATCTAGACGAAATCCTATGTTCGTCCCAGGACTAAACTCTCTAGAAATTTTTTTCTAGACAAACTCCTATTCATCCCAGGATGAATTATTCTGTCCCTTGAAATTTTGAGAACATCCTGCAGTTTGTCGAAACCAACTGTTGATGTAACTGTTAGTCCGAGGATGAACTTAGTTCGAACAGGATGATGATCGTATATGAAGTCACCTCGTCCCAATGCATATAAGGAATCGTTTGCAACAATTTTACAATGTTTGTACGGGACAATATTACGTTCGTACGGGACGATATTACAATCGTACGGGACTATCCTGTTCGTATTGACTTGAAAATCAGTAGTTTTTGGATGGTTTTTTGTGTCTTTCATATAAAAGGTCCTTTGTAAACTGTCACTTAATCTTTTTGCCTACTGATCTTCGTATCAACTAAAGGGAGAGTTAAGGAAAGAGTGTGAGAGAGTATTTGACGGAGGATTCTTATTATTGGAGTGTGAAAGATTCACTTGGTACTCAAAGGTAAGAATCTGCACTTGTGATTTATGATTACTTCACTCTTTTCTCTCGTCCTTCTAGATTTTTTGTGAGAAGATCTATCAAGGAGATTCGGTTCTCTGCCGACACCTGGTGAGTGTGAAAGGACGAAGGATTCTCTGCCTACACTTGGAGAGTGTGAACAGTCAAAGGGTTCTCTGTTGACACTTGGAGAGTGTGAATAGCCGAAGGGTTCTCTGCCTACACTTGGAGAGTGGGAACAGCCGAAGGGTTCTCTGCCTACCAATTCACCCCCCCTCCCCCTCTTGGTTAGCCGCTAGGATGTAAGCTTAGTTTTAAAAACCTAATTCATATTAAGAAAGTTTCAACAAGTGGTATCAGAGCTTTGTTTCAAAATCATAAGTTTAGGCTGCTTTTTGATAAACGTAGATGGCTACATTTGGGAACTGAAATACACCTGAGGGTTACTCTATAACTAGACCTTCATTGTTCGATAATATTCCTTTTGATTTTTGGAAAACACGCATGTTTATATTTTTACAGTTACTTGATTACCGAATGTAGATCTTAGTTCATGAAGGGTACACAAAACCAACTAGATTAGTAGATGGAGTTAGAGTAGAAACACCTTTTGCAGACTGGACAGTAGAAGAATGTGACTTAGCACAACTTAATGCAAAATGCTTGAATAGTTTCTTTTGTGCACTTAAATCTGAAGATTACATGCGGGTTTTCACTTGCAAAAGTGGAAAGAATATATGGGATAGACTTTGTATAATATATGAGGGGACTAATGAGGTTAAACAATCTAGACTTAATATCTTGTTGCATTATTATGAATTATTTCGCATGAAACCAAATGAATCCATTTCTGATATGTATATAAGATTCATACAAATAGTCACCTCTTTACATGCATTGTGTAGGAACTAACAAATGCTGAAATGGTTAATAAGATACTTCGTTGCCTGCCTACTACTTATGATGCTAAAATTACTGCAATTACAGAGTTTAAAGATCTAAACATTTACTCTATTGAGTTTCTTTTTGGATAGATAATTGCTTACGAGCAAGAAGTTAGCCAAAGAAAGATTGATGCAGGTGAATCACGTAGGGAGAAGAACATAGCACTAAAAGTGGAGGAATCTGAGAGTGAACACTCACAACTTGAGGATGAAGACGACATTGCACTAATGACTAGATAATTTAGAAGCTTTCTGAAGAGGAAGCAGAAGAGACGCTATTAATGGAATCGAGATAAATTTAATAGGAATGTCAAGGTTTCAAATGATGTTATTTGCTATGAGTGCAGGAAACCTGGACATATTAAGATAGATTGCCAAAAACTTAAAGCCACTCCTAGCAAGGAGAATGTAGAGGAGAAACTAATTGTGAAGAAGGGTAAGAAGAAATTCTAAAGAGATTTCTAGGCGGACTCAGCTTCGTACTCGTAAGAAATAGAAAAAGAAGAGGAAGTTACTAATCTGTGCTTAATGGCCAATAATCTTGATCAGTCAGATCAAGAAGAGTTATGTGATTTGACTTACAATGAACATTTTGAAGTTTCTGAACACATGCATGATGCATATAAAAAGATAAAAAAAATGAATACTAGTCTGAGCTTAAAATTTGAGGAACTACAAAAGGAACATGAAAACCTTAGGAAAGATTATGCTTTAATTGATGAAAACCACATGAAATTAATTGATGAATATGACGACATAAATAAAAATCATGGAAGCTTAAAATCATCCTTTGCATAACTTGAAAAAGAATTTAAAAATTTTAAGGATGAATCTGAGAGTAAAATTTATGGATCTAATTACCTAAATCGAATTTTGGAAGATATGAATTCATATTACATATTGAAGATAAAAGCTCTTGAGGATAATAGGATACCCCCTAAACTTGAAAATTTCACTAATCCTATTTTGTATCCTAAATTTATGCAATTCCTAAATAGACAAATGAATAGTAGAAGACTTAGGAATCCTTTTCCAAAAGTCAAATATAATAATTATGGATTGTTTGGACTTATAACTCACACATGTACTTTGAAGAAAAAATCCTATTTGGTGTGGAGACCTAAGATGCATATACTTAGACATATCATACATGCATCGGATTATAAATTGCCAAATCTATTAAATTAACTAAAATGGTCCCTAATCCATTAAAACATTGACTTTAACTTAAATTTCTTTTTCTGGCCTATAACAAACTTGAACTATAGGTAATTTTAACTAACTACCCAAATTAGGATCTATCCAAGCCACACCAGACATACACACATGTAGAATTATTTTTTAGGGCACCACTTCTAGACTTAGGCTAGGCCGATGTTTATTTCCTTTTCTGCTGTGTGCTGGAGCTCTTCGTGGTTTTCATTGCATGCTGTTTGAAATTGTTGGTGTGTGCCAACTTTTCTTGCACTGTGGATATGATGTGATGAGCGTTAGATGTACCCCTAGGTTAGGAACGACATATATATTATTCTTCCGTGTTGGTGGCCATACTCATGCTAATAAAAGGGGGGGCACTATCATGATTTCTAATAATCTTTTATACAGGTGTTTGCTCAGCCCCCCCCCCCCCCCCCCCAAATAAATAAGGGCTAAATAAAAATAATTACAACTGCTATAGGTGTTACAGGTGGACTGCTTAGCCCTCAAAATTAAGTGCATGGCTTGGCATAACTTCAATGGATTATTTTTATATAAATTCTTGAAATATTATAACTGCTTAGGATGATTTTTTATTAGGATAACCTTGCAGGGAGTTTAGAATTTTTTATTTTTAAATTGATGTAATATTTGTAACATTTGTTAAGAGTTGTGAAAAAAACTATGAGTCGGGATATTCTTATCCAACTCAGATTCTAAAAGAAGAAGGCATCCCTAAAGGGGATAGTCTTCTTCCATTTAGAAGACCGAGTTGGATGGCTTTAGATATCCGAAGAGAAAAGACAATACTCCCTAAATGGGAGAATTGTCTCTTCATTTAGATATTCAAGCCACGAAGAATCCAAGGAGTCCAAGGAGGAGAAATCCAAAGAGTCCAAGGAAGAGAGATCCAAGGAGTCCAAGGAGGAGAGATCTAAAGAGTCCAAGGAGAACATCCAAAAGATTGAAGACCCAATATCCCACTCAAAGTTGTTGGCGTCTGTCATAGGCTTAGAAATCCGGGTTGTTGGCAGTGGTGCCCGACCACTTTACTTTCTGCATATTTAGGTTATAATAAGGACAGTTTGCCTATGGACATTTAGTTGATTATTTTCCTGGATTTATATTGATGTGTTTACCTGATTGCGCAGTTGAAATTACTTGCTTTTTCTATATTTCTTTCTTACATGTTGCTTTTATTTTTGCCTGAATTTTGTTAGGCTCTTCTAAGGATAATAAAATATTTTTTACTCATAACTAATTTCTAAAAATTTAAGTTTAAATAACATAGAAAATTAACGAATCTAAGGAACTGTCGGAATCGTCCGGGGTCGCATACATAATACTGCATCTTTCTTTACTTGTTATAAGACATCTCCCTACCTGCGGGTAGAGTCCGGATAATCTGGTCTATGAGGATAAAGTGCCGGACCTAGGGATACCCAGTCTTTTTTAAAAATTTATTTTATATAAGCCTATTTTTAAAATCTATAGCATACATGTTTTGAGACCTTTTAACTAGCATGTATTGCATTAGTAACAAATTAATTAAAATTTAATTGCATTAGTTAGGGGCATTCACCCAGCATAAGTCCATGACCAATTAGGAAACTCTCCAGATGTCGATTCTATTTTCAGTAACTATATCATCCACCCATCTTTCATAAATAACTAGACTGCATGATTTTAAAGTGATTAGGTGGTTATCTGGCTCCCCAATTCTGATTTTACACTGCATTAGCTAGGACGCGGGTCTTAATGTTGTGTAGAACACTAAGCCCAATCTAGATTTAGGATTCAAGGCTACTACACTTGGTCTCGTAGTGTGCCTTAAATAGTAGGTAGGTTTCTTCCTTTTAGGGACTATAAATCCTACTTATCTGTGTCACAGGATGACACCACCTCCATATTTCTCTCACGCATGTGATCGGATGCCTGACTTTTATTTTCTCCAATTTCTCCTAGATCATTCGAATACTGGTGTGAACCTTACATGTGAATTTAGCCCTTTGAGACATTTTTTTTCCTTTTGAGTAGGATTTCCTAGTCTATACCCTCGTGCCAAACCCACCTTGGGAAGGATAATGTATGATCCTTAATCTAGAGTTTTCTCGGGCTCCAGCCTAAGATGTAATTAACCACGGGGGATTGCACCCGTGGGAAACTTGGCCCCACATCTACTAAACCTCACTCGAGCTATTACATCGAGTGGGGGAAACCCGTGATTAGGTCATGTATATTACTACCCATCAGGATGTGTTGGAGACAGCCTCTATTCTTAATGGTTAGTCGTATGCACGATCCAATCTATCCCTTCCAATTGACCCGTTCGTGCGATGTTCTTTCGGAGGTCCACACCCGCCATAATAATTTTGTCACATAAGACGTCGGTAAAAATGTCATCGTAACAGACGTATACATATCCGCCGCAAGCTTCGATGGTAATCCCATGTTTTCTTATAGTGTTTGAAGATTTCTACTCATCGTGGGATGCCTTCATTATGGATTTCTGAGGCTGAGTTTCTTTCTCTAGACACTCCATTTGAGTTCGCGTTGGTTGGGAGTTTCCATCCCACTAGCCATCCCTAGATGCTATTAGGAATTTTTTTCAATCTTAAACTCAATGGTGGTTTCTCTGTGACTGTGCTCAATGCTAAGAATGTCTTGATTAAATTAGCAAATAATTTTGATTATTATGGTTTATTTATGCATCGTTCCTTTTTTATTAACAATTATTATATGCGGTTGATCAAGTGGTCATCTTCGTTTGATGTGGATGTTGAATCCCCTATTGTACCTATTTGGGTGTCTTTCCCGAATTTGCGACCCCATCTGTTTTCTCCCATGATCCTTCAGGGTCTCAGTTCCATTTTTAGCTGACCTCTCAAAATTGATCATGCCAACTCTATTGGTTCTAAACCATTTATTTCCCGTGTTTTAATTGAATTTGATGTTTCGTAACATTTTTCGGAGAAAGTTTGGGTTGGCCCGAATAATTTGGGGGTATGTTCACTCGGTTGTTTTGGAAGATATTCCATCTTATTGTTTATATTGCAAAGCTTTGGGTCACCCCAACGTGAAGTGTTTGGTTTTTTCATCCGCATTTGTCGAAGGTGTGTCATGTACATGAGCATATCATATATGTGGATTCTAGAATTGTTGTAGAACTTGGTTCAAACATTGGTTTACTCCAGTCGATTGCTAATCTTGTTGTGTCTCCTGACTCTCTGAAGGTTAGTTTTCTTGATGGTTTTATGATTGTTGATGCCAATGTCGATGATTTAGCTGTGGTTCCTATCGCTGTAGTTATTAATTCCGTTATTAGTATACCTTTGTTACCTCCTATGTGTGATGTGCCTACTGAACCTGTTGCAAGGAATGCCTTTGGTCTAGGGGGGATGATCCTAATAAGGCTCCAATCAATCATGTGTTAATTTCTTCTTCTCCCTACCCTTGTTGTGTTGTCTCTTGATGTGGATTATTCTTCGAATGATGTACCGATTGTTAATTTTTTTTCCTTCGAAGAATTTGGGTTCACCTGCTATTTCTTTTCCTAATTTAGCCCAGGTGGACTCTATTGTGGTTGGGGGTGTTCCTGTTGCTCAGGCCCCATGTTTATGTATTAGTGATGTTGGTGAAAGGAATTGTGGTGTGAATTTGAAACTTATTATTGACCCCTTAGCTACAGCCAAAGAAAAAGAGATAAAAGAATGGAAATAAAAAATACTAAAAAAAAATCATTACCTAAAGTCGAATGCCGCTGCCCATGCCAATCTCTTATAGAAATCCCGCTCTGTCGCTATAGTGTTGCAGCCTACAAACAACACCGAAGTTAGAAGCCCATACCCGCGTGCGAAAATCTCCTTGAGCGCTGCTCTTTGTCATCGTTAAAACCAAGCGAGATGAAACCTTCACATTTTTCTTCGCTTCAGCCTCCGACGTCTCTTCTCTCCCTGACTCCACGAGTAGCTCCAAACCTCTATTTCGCCTCCAATTAGCCACCGAAACTCCTCATCCCTCTCAACAATCCAAAAATTGACTGACCTCCCTCTGTTAAGATCCATGAAGCTTCTTCTTCCTCTCCTAGATCTTTCGCCTACTCCAATCCTGACTCCATGCCTAGCAGCCGACTCCAAAGCTCTCTGTCGACTTAACTCCACAACTCAAAGCCCCCTCTACCACTGCCGATCTCCAGCCTAGTCCCGTCACTACCTCTTCCTCCCATCAAAATCGACACCCCCAGATTCCTCCGACTCAGAGAGAGAGAGAGAGAGAGAGAGAGAGAGAGAGAGAGAGAGAGAGAGAGAGAGAGAGAGAGAGAGTTTCCCCTACCTGGTCGAACTTCCTATAGTTGAAACCTTTAGACCACTCTTTCTCCCAATTTCAACCCAAGCTGTTGGTCCCTCAAACCACAACAAACCTTAATACCTAGTCGAACCCTTCTCTGTCAAACCAAACCCTAAAGTCATCTCTAGTCGCTGAATCATGATCTCCTCTCCTATTCTTAACCTACTCTATTTCTATTTAGGTAAAAAGTTTTATTATTAGTTTTATTATTATTATTATTATTATTATTATTATTATTATTATTATTATTAAAAGAATTTAAAAAAATGTGTTGCCTCGATTTATGTGTCCTCTTACCTCGATGTGCGTACCAAGCCAGCAAATTGCCCACACACGCTTTTCTCTAGTGTGCTGGTTAGGGAACCCAGTGCAATACCTACGATGAGGTAGGTGAGCGACCCCTCGACTCCAAAATCCTATTCTCGGCGTTCGTGTCAAACTAATAAACTTCTCATACATACTTTTCTCCAGCGTGGTGGGATGGGAACCCGGTGCGGCGCCTATGACGAGATCGGGATATTCATAAGTACCCACTTGTGGGAAAACAACTACTTTTCTCTTATAATAGGTATCGAAGACCCATACACGTCTATCTCTGGCATGGTGGGGATAAATATTTTATGACCACGGTGTTCTCATACGAGGGCATCTACTGTACACGTTTTTCTCTAGCATGGCGGGAAGACCAGTTTTAAGTAGTTTTCTGCTAAACGGGAGAGACGCTGGAAGGCTGCCGAAATTTCAGATAAATATACGATAATACTTGGGCCTCATTTGAACTCAAAAGGATAATAGTGGACTCGGACTTATGAACTTTAATGCAATAAACTCAAATCTAAAATGAATCCAAACTTAAATAAATCACAAAGACTTGAATTTGAACTTTAATTTGATTTGAACATCAAGTGAATCATGACTTAAGCATGACTTAAGGAGCTAAGACCTGAACACAAATGAACCTGAACTCAATTGAACTTGTGTTTGATACTTAAACTTAAATAGAGTACTTGTGGACATGCATTTGAACTTGAATTGAACAAGGTCACTTGAGACTTATGAACTTGGTTTGAACCAAGTGAGAAGGACTTATGAACTTAAAAATGATATAAAGAGCTTTAATTCAATTTGAACCTAAATGAAAAATACAAAAGATATGCTATAATTTGAACCTCATTTGATCATGACTTGAACAATAATGAGGACTTTTAATTTGACCAATGAGGACTTGAATTAAAGCTCAACCAAAAGAACTTGATTCAAACCTGACTTGAATAATTGTATTCAAGTAAAGACTTGGATGGACTATATGGAACTCATGGAGGAAGATATTCAAACGTAATCAACATGTCAATAAGAATTAATTGAGATATATAAGATTGTGCTTGGGATCAACAACACAATCATTATGAAGGTTAATAAGTGATCACCCCAAATGGAAGGGAAATATTAATGACCAATGGTATCAACATTCAACATATATGTTGCAGTCCCTCTTATAAGCATGATCTCACTTCTAATTGACGAAAGATTATGAAGAATATGATGTGACTACAAAGCCATGATGGAAATATAATGACATGCCATAGGCCAACGATACAAAGTTTTCATTCACTATCAAGAAATTAACATATCAACTAGATGAAATGTGTACAAATGAATAGCACATATCAATTCAATCAACAAAGTATGCATGAAATGTGTACAAATGAATGTAATAGCATCTTCATCGTCAACAACAATTCAACATACAAGAATGAAGTATATACAATCTTGTAAACTATAAAGTTGAAATTGGACATCAGTTTGTACAATAGTCATGCAAGAAGATACAGTAGTTCATACATTCAAGGTGTCGATTACAAATGACTATAAGAAACCAGTCATAATAAAATCCAAGTTGCTTAAGAATGGAAATTGAAGATTCAAGATACTTTTAGTAACTTACACATAAATAATAACAAATGACAAATGGTGAAGATCATAACATCTTTGCAGTCAACCATCACTCAACAACAAGTGAACACACTGAACCTCTACAAGTCATAGTAATCAAAATGCAATACTCGCAAGTAGAATATGAAGAGCATGTAGATGATAATGATCGATTCACAGTATTCATCTAATCATGCAATCTGGTGATATATGTTGAGAGTTGTGATGAGCGAAGAACTATATCTCAAGAGCCATATAAGCAAGAGAAGATAAAACAAAAATCATCTCAAATCATTCATACAAATCAATTTGCATGCAATGATTCATTCATGAATAATATAGTAGCACATTCATAGAAGATCTGCAATACATACAAGCCCTCCATGAATACAGATGTGAGCATCATATACCATCTATGGGTAGATACAGAAAGACTTCAATAAATACAATATCCTGTAGTCAATTTAAGCCTATAAATGAATACATCTACTACCTACATACATCAGTAGCGGGGGTACTGAAAAGACCAAATACCATAATAAAATGCATGAAGAATACAACGAGTGCAAGCTCCTATTATCCAAGGCAGGAGATTAGTTAGTGCAATATAATCTACCTGCATAAATCATATAAGTAGTATACGACAATCTACCTGTACAAAGCAGTGAATAAGTCAATTTAGAAGCTGTTATACTACGCCACCACATCCACAACATTCATGCAAGCGGACAGAAGACATTTCACAAATATTCCAAGAATGCCCCCACACGTGCACCATAGTTTGTATACACATAGGTACACTAGAGGGGTAAATATAATCAAACACTTGCATGGGCCCTGACGAGCATGTTATTGGCACACACGTGATGTCTTGAGATGTTGCGCAGGTTAATAAATTTAAATCTGATCCCCCTAAGAAGATAAAAAGGAGTATACATGATATAATTATAAAATGCCCCCAAATATTCACATGGGCTCCAGCGAGCGTGTTATTGGTACATACGTGATGTCTAGGAATGTTGTGTGAGTTAATAAGTGAATTTAAGTTCAAACTTGATCCTTCTATATGGATCAATAAGAATCAACAGGGTTTGAACTATTAAATAAATATGTGGTTGTGGTGACTGGTATATTTATCTTAATATATTCATAGTAGGCCTTCAAGGCCTATAATAATATGAATTCACTAATAAAGGTACAAAGCCTACTAAACTTGATCCCCTATCGGCAGTTGATAGGGTTGACAATGTTTAAGCTTTAAACAGAAATAATCCCTAACACCCCGATGATGACTATATTAAAAAATAAATCTCAACCAGAGAGGTCCATTCCAAATACTCAAAATTCCATCCAAATACCCATAAAAATCAAAAACTCCAAAAAATCCCAAAATCTATATATTTAAAAGTGAAATCTATCAACACTTAAAATAAACTTCATCCACCCTTCGTAACAGTTTGCTGAGATGGACAAATTAAATTTACTTAAGCTCACATAGAGCAAAATGCCTAGTTAAAAATATCACTAGTACCCATTCTCAAATAATCTCTTGTCATTAAGGATATGATACGTGTCCTCGAACTGGCAGTTTTGCCGCCAAATGGTATCACAGGATAAACGGTTATGACCCGGGGCCCTTTAAATCGAGTGGTTTTGCCGTCAAATAGCACCATGAAATATCGATTATTACCAGAGCCAATACACTCCTTAGTGACATAAAATTCTTGAGATATGAATCAATAGGATATGATTGATAGGGCACAAAGCCTTCTGTTAGCTAAGGTGGATTCAAATTTTTCCTCTTAGGAAAATATTCACCACAGGCCTATAAGGTCCCCTTGGACGAAGCAACCCATGGCTGCCGACAAGGATCCTTCTGTCAGGTTGGATCGACTACCTCCTTTGACTAAGTAAACCAGGGATCATGATGGCTCGGGATGATGAAACCATAGGATCTTGATCGGGTCTATCATTCATCCCCCCACCATCCGCTTTAAGTGTAAGATGGTAAAATTTTAGATTTTAAATATCAAAACTTCAAATTTCTAAACCTTTCCAATCCTTTAACCCATGCTTCTACTATATGTTAGATAACACGTATATCTACGTATCTGATTGATGACTAGCCTTAATCAAAAGTTGTCTCTCGTTAGTGGGAGGGGTAATTAACTATAGGCGCTTGCGCCTATAGCAAACTAAATCATAAAGTCCTCGCAAAATGAGGGCAAAATCTAGTGTTTTATCTACAAACCCATCAGCCTGCTAAATTTTACTCTGGAACTTATTCTGTTAAAACTCCCTCGCCGAAGAAAAGTAACAGTGCGGGCGGTGGCCGGGGCTAAATTTTTTGACCCACACCTATTTTGTCTTGTGTGGTGCCTCTCCTGTGTAGTTTGTCCATGGTGGAATTGCCTGCTAAACAGTCTGATTCTTCTGTTTCCCCTATTCATGTTTTTATGAGCTGGTGGTCTGCCGTAACCTGGGTGTCCCGGGAATCCAAATATTTCCCCCTCTTTTGCAGGCTTGAAGGGCAATGTCAATTTGGTAAATAAACCTGTTTCAGAAATGTCTAATATGGAAATGAAAGAGAAGGTGGCTAAGTCTGTGAAAACTCTATTTTGGTTCAAACTAACTAGCTGGTTTTAGAGAATTATTCTTCTCCTTCTAGTGGGGAAGAATCTGAGTATCATGAATTTGAGGACCATTCTACTATGCATGGTACTCTTAATGAGAGTGGTAACAAGCGAAAAAAGAAAAGGCAGAAAGAAATATGTTTTCTATTTTAGCACTTGCGATTATGTTAGTTCCTTTCGATGGTCTATTGGATGAGGAGGAGGAGGCCCCTGCTGCCCCTTGTTGGCTGAGCTGGCTGGCAACCTGGGTGTCTCGGCTTTGGATTTTGGTAAAGATAAACTTTCATAACGGTGTTCAGACTTAGAATTATATAAACTCATCTTGAATATTATGATCGGGTCCTAAAGAGAACTTCATATGGCCCCGAAGGAACAAAGTAGAGTTCAACTAAATACCCAATTACAATATTCAAGAAGTATGATCGTCGCATTCACATCCAAAAGCCTTATCGAAGAAGGATGTATCTCCCCAAAGGGAAATGACACCATTCTACGATAATTCTTCTAATGCAACGACGACGATCATTCTTTTAACTTTTCCCAAAGAAATCTAGTGAAGTTTTAAAATCAATTTTAAAATCAGGTGTGTGGGGTTTCCAAACCTCCTACGAGCGCAAGCCCTCGTAGTTAATTACATCGTAGGGAGACAAAGTCCCCTACGAAAACTCTCGATTAGAATAAGAATGAAATTTTGTTAGATTTTCTATGAGTGATATCAAAGCATGAATAGAATTATTGGAAAATCAAAAGGGAATGGATCAAGATTGAGCAGTTATTAACAGATTCAAAGGAAGAGAGGTAGGGGACACTTTGAGATTCCAGAACTATCCGGAAGTGCCCCCAACTTAATCTAAGTGTTGGGCTTTATGTTTTAGGACTGAAAGGAATTTTTAATTAGAGTTGAGCATTTTATTAGAAATTTGGGATTATATTCCCGAAATTTGGGGTCTTATGATCAAAGATCTGCCCCGGATCCTAAATCTATTTTGGACACTGGACCACAGTCGTCTGATCCTAACTAATGCAGTGCAAGGTCTGGACTTACCCCGGCCTGGATTGGGGAGCCAGCTAACCACCTAGTCGATTTAAAAGAGATGAGTCCGGTCTTTTATGAAAGAGTGGTAGGGACGTTGTAATTAAAGTTTTGGAGAGTTGGGGCCGACATCTAGAGATTTTCCTAATTGACCCCTTTAACTTATGTTGGGTGCAAAAATGCTAAGGACTAATGCAATTAAAATTTTGACTCTTTAATCATGTTTCTAATACGATGCGTGCTGGTTGACAACCTCAAATCAAGTATGCTTAAAATTTTAAAAACAGGCTTAGAAAATAATTTTTTAGAAGACTGGACTTCCCCAGGTACGGCACCTCGTCCTCATAGGTCAGACTATCTGGACTCTACCCGCAGGCGGGGAAGGGTCTAAAGGAAGGAAAGAGTAATGCAGAAATATGCATGCAAAACTTTCGTTATCTTTCTATGTTATTTAGACTCACTAAAATTTTAGACATTTAAGGTTATGAGTACAAAACTTTCACACCCTCACGAGTCTCATGTTTCCAGGCGAAAACAAAAGCGGCATACAATCGCCAAAAAACTAGAAAAAGCAAGTAATCCTAAAGGCAATCAAATCATCACATCAAATATAAATTAATTAATAAATGTCCATAGGCAGAATTGCCTTGCTTATTACAAACCAGAGTTTTGCAGAAAGTAAAGTGGCCGGGCACCACTGACAACAACCCGGATTTCAAGACTAATAATGACGCAAGTTATTTTGAGTGGGATACTCTCAATCTTCAAATCCTCAAATCTTCAATCTCGTTCTTCTTTGGACTCCTTTTCTTCAATCTTCTTGGAATCTTCGTAGTGGATTACCCAAATGGATAAGAGGGCACTTCCTTTAAGGGGAAGGCCACTCTTTCCTCTTTGGGTAAGGAAGAGGTATGATCCAAATTTGGATTTCCAAATGGAAGAGGAATGTTCCCTAAAGGGGTATCCTTTCCTCTTTGGAATCCAAGCTTTGGATCTATGCATCCCAACTCAAAATCAACTTTCACAACACTTGACACTTACACAAATTACATTGATATCAAAAATAAAAATCTAGACTCACCTGCAAGGTTATCCTAAGCAATTAATATATAAAAAGCAGTTATTCCCAAGCAGTTGTATATGAGCAGAAAAGAAAGTAAACACACTGGCCACCCTCTTTTTATTTGGTGGCTTTAGCAGCTGAAGCACCTGTGCAAGCAGTTATAACAATTGATATTTTTTTTTTATTGATTTAGCCCCCCCTCTATTGCCCTGCATGAGCGTGGCCATCTGCAGAAAACTGTTTCAACATCCAGATCGTACCTAACCTAAGGGTAATCTAGTCGCCAAACACATCAATCCATCTACAGAGTACAAAAAAAGTAAGCAGACACAGCAAAGCAATTTTATCCACAACATGCAGTAAAAACTACGAAAAACCCGGCACACAGCAGTAAAGTAAACACCGGCCTAACCTAGATCTAGAGTTGGTTGTCCTAGCACATCATCTAAAGTGTGTGAGAAAGGTCGTGTGGCTGGGGTATATCCTAAGTTGGATGATTAATTGAAGTTGTCTAAAATTCTGAGTTTGTTAAGGCTTAATAGGGGGATTTCAATTAAAGTTTAAGTATTAATAGATTAAGAATTTTAATTAAATATATTTTTGGAAGTTAATTGATTACTACCTTTGTTTCACACCGAGGCCGTGAAGTTTATTTCACCTTCCTTGGGGCTAAGCTAATAGCCTCGTAGGCCTGGGTTACCCAGTAGTAATCGAAGTTGATTGAGTTACTTTAAGTTTGTTGTAATTAAGAGACATGAATTAATATTAGAAAGGGTTTCTTGCTGGTTTTTAATGGGTTGGTTGAAAATTTTATTAACCTATTGGGAGAATTTTGGGACTTAAGGGAATTAATAAATTGTTAAAGCTATCCGGATATGCTAACTAAGGGGTCAAAATTTGACTTTTAAAGGTAGGGTTAATCTTAAGGTTTTAAGATTTTTAATAAATACTAGACCTAATTATGAGTTGTTAGACAGGTGGTACATTCAATTTGGAGTTTTCTATCAAAAGTTATGATTTTTAGAAGTTTTAACCCCGTTTTGACCTAGAGTTGACCAAAATGTTGACTTTTTGACTTTGACCAGATTTTGAGGGTTTGAAATTTTTGGAAAATACTAGATTTTAATCAGAGTCATTAGCCACTGAGTTTGATTGATTTAGAATTTTCTACAATTAGTTATGAATTTTGGAAATTTGGGTATTTATTGGAATTATTAAATTGTTTCAATTTAAGGGCCCTTTTAATGATTTGAACCCAAATGAGTCTTAAACTTCTTGAAATCAACTTCAAAGATCATAAATGATCTAAGGAGAGATCAGCAAGTGTTTAAAGATTTTTTTGGATTTTTAATAATTTTTAATTAATTAAAATTGATTAGACATTGATTTTAACTTAAAATTAGATTAGAATATATTTAAAGGTCAGATTAAAGGGATTTCAATTTTCACTGATTAAGAGATGAATTGAAGTTAGTTGGGGGGTTTTTAAGGAATTTTAAGAATTAAATCAGATTTATTAGAATTTTATTAAGACTAAAGGGTTATTTCTAAGGGGGATTATTATGGCTCCTACTTGGGAAACCAAATGGACTCTAAATTTGATGAAATTTGGACCATAGGATCACCTGACCCTAAGGACTAAACCCACCAAATTTGAGCTCAAATGGGGTACTCTAAGGTGGTTAACTAAACCACCCAAGGTGAGCTCTAAGTCACCTTCAAACCACCATATAGGGGTGTATCCTAAGCTTGGATTGGGGGAAAAATTCAGTGGCTCTACACTCCTTATCCTACACATCATCAGCACACAAAAAAAACACACACCCTAAATCCCATTGGATAGGTCTATACCCCATTTTGAATTTAAGGGTCAAACCATGACCCTTAAACTTAAAATTTGGGGAAAATGCCCTTGAACATCTTAAAAAGGGGAGATAAAATTTGGACATGTCAAAAACATGTTCAAATTCAATCTCCCAAAATTCCAGGCCTGGTGGATTTGTATTTAAAGAATAATTAAAGAAATTAACAAAATGCTCAAACTTAAATTAAACCTAACACTGATCTAACCAGGGCATGGAACCATAGGGCTTTTGTAGGTCTACCTGAGACCTTTCCAATGAGCCTAAGAACACCTAATTTGGACAAGTGTGCAGGGAGATATGAATTTCCAAAGTTCCCTTGAATTTCTGGAATTATTAATTCGGCCATTACACAGTTAGTGCTCCCTTTACACGCGCCGCGCACTGATTGGCTGGGCAATCATTGGCACTAACAGTTAACGGTCGGATTAACCACAGCCGTCGGATGGCGGATCGGACGGCTGGGATCAAACGCGCTCCGAAACAGTGGGATCTAATCGGAGCCGTTGATCGGAATCAACGGCTAAGATTTCGTCTTCAACCTCCGCTCTTATCCGAAGCCGTGAACCTTCTCCGGCGTGATCCGAGTGATCCCGCCGGCGAACTTCGACGAAATTTCACAGGGAGGATTAGGGGGTGGAAACCTTCAATCCAACGGTGGAAATCCGTTGGGGTGAAGGTTTCCTTCACACTTGACCGGACTACCTAGCTAGGGAGCTCGGGACAAAGGAATTACCGCAGAGAAAGTCTCAACGGATGAGCTTCTCTATCTGGAAGCTTCAGGGGATGAAGGCGAACAGGTTTCCTTCAGAGGCCGCGACTGGAGGATGGCCGGAGGTACGACTTCGAGCGGGATGCCGAAGCCTTTCGCCGGAGTTCGCTCGAAGTGATGGAAGGAGAGGTCTGGGAGCTCGAGGGAAGATGCTGGGAGATTGGGGGAACTCTGGGGAGTCGTTCCGAAACACTGGGATCGATCCTTGAGCTCTGGGGAGCACCAGCCTATTCAGCCTCCTCCCGCGAGCTCGGACGGCCAGGATTGAATCGGAGGGGGTCTCGGATTGATGCCAAGTGGAAAGGGGCACCGTTCCAGAGAGCTCGTGAGCCTCAAGCCGGCGAGCCACAGCCTTTGGAAGGCTTTCGGTCAGGATCGGCCTGGGGGGACCACCGGAGCTTGCTCTCCATTGGTTCCGACCGCCGCCGGCCATGGGTCTGGGTCGGGTTGACCAGGGAAGGCCGATGGGGACACACTGGAGCTGAGAGTGGAGCCAAATTGGTCTGGGGAAGCCGGGATCGATCCGGTGGCTCGGTTGGGCTCAAACCTGCTTGGTTTGAGTCGAATTGAGCTCGATCCAGGTCAGGTCAGACCCTGGGGTTCGGTATGGGAGGCAGGTCTGGGTCTGGTGCACCCAATGCAAGTGGCAATTGGGTCGAATTTGGTCTGGATTAAAAGATGGCTCGGGTTGATCAAATCCTGCTTGGTTCGGGTCGATTTGGGCTCAACCCAGGTCAGGCCAGACCCTGGGCTTGAGGTGGGGAGTGGGTCTGGGTCAGGTGCACCCAATGCAAGTGGCAATTGGGTCGAATTTGATCTGGATTAAAAGATGGCTCGGGTCCAAGTGTTTTTTGCTACTTTGGGTTAGCCTAACTCTTGACCCAAGTTAGCCCAAGGCATGGGCTGGCTGGAGGATAAGGATATATGAACTTAAGGCCACCTATGGGAGGTGTTGGTTGAGTTCAATTGGGCTTGGGTTGAGAGTTGGCTCAATCCCAAGTGCTTTTGGGCACTTTGGGCTAGCCTAACTCCTAACCCCAGTGAGCCCAAGGGTTGGGCTGATCAAGGAAGGTGTGTTGGGTTGATGGGAACTCAATAGCACCTTGATTTGGATTCAATCTGGTTAAGATCAAAAGATGGCTCAAGGGAGGCCTCTTCTTGGTCACTTGGGTCAAGCCATATGGCTAACCCAAGTGAGCCCAAGGCTTGGGTCACCAAGAGGGGTCTCTTGGGTACCCAAGGGTTCATCCCATACATTCAAAGGACTTGGAATGGACTAGATTCAAAATTTTGAAAGAGGAAGGGTGTATGGGTCCATGGGTCAAACCTGGTTGACTTGGTCAACCAGGTTGACCCAAGGTTTGGGTTTGAGTTCAACAAGTTAAGTTTAACATTTAAAATTCATTGGAAGTGGTTTCAAAGAGTTTGGAATTGATTTGAGTTGAAATGGGCACTTGAAATCCTATAAGGGTATTTTGGTCAATTTTGACCTATTGGTCAACTAGGGTCAAAAATGGGTCTGAAAAATGCAGTTTACTGTTCAGTGGATTAAAATCAAAAGTCTGGAAGTGGTTGGAGGCTTTGATAAAGGCTCCAAGATCACAATCTCAAAGGGGTTAGGTTCAGTGGCATAGGCTGTAAATATTTGAAGGTTTTACAGCCTTTGGATTTTAATTCAGATTCTGGGGTTAGAGACCTCAGAATGAGCTCAAAGTTGGAGGGTAACCTCTAGAGACATGTCTTATCACTTTGTAAGTGATAGACCCTGAATCAGAGGCCATTTGACTGGGTTTTGAAATGTTTGAAAAATCTCTGAAAAGGGTGTTTAGGACAAGGCCTTAGGGCTTTGGATTTTGAGTCTGGATTTCTGGATCTGGAATAGATTTCAAGTTTGAATGATCAATATTGGGGAATCCAAATCATTTACAATCATGTGGTGATTGTTAATGAATTGATAGGATCAAAGCTAGATCAAAGGTAGAATCAAAGTCTAAGTTGAAGTTTGGATTGTCAAATTGACTGGATCAAAGTTTGGGTGTGCTTGAAGCTTGAATTAATTTGGATTTGAATTGAATGAAGTTTGAGATTTGAATTGATCAAAAAAGTAGGAATTGATTTGAGGTTAGAGTTGCTCAAAGGTATGGGATTAATTTGAAGTCTGGATTGATCCTAGGATCTAGAGGAGTTTTAGGATTTGGATATGGAAAAATCTTAAGCTCTAGAGTAGGCCCTAAGGTCTTGGATCTAGAAGGATCCTAAGGTCTGGCTCTAGGAAGGATCCTAAAGTCTAGAGTGGATCCTAGGGTCTAGGATCGGATCTGGATTCTGGAAGGGTCTTAGTGACCTCATACAAAAATGAGGTCAACAAATGGACCCCCAATGTGTGTGGTAGAAGGAACTTCTGCTGCACACATTGGCGTTGACCGAATAGAAGTAGGATCTTAAAAGTGTAAGGGAGGGGATCACCCAACCTAAGGCCCATAGGATGGTGACAGAAGGCTTACACCTAATAGGTAAGAGAACTGGAAACCAAAGTAGGGAAAACCTAACCTTGGGTCTAAGGAAGGGCATCACCCAACCTTAGGCCTACAGGATGCTGATAGAAGACTTACTCCTAGTAGACAGATCAACTGGGAAACCAAGGTAGGGAATACCTAGCCCTGGGTCTAAGGAAGGGCATCACCCAACCTTAGGCCTATAGGATGCTGATAGAAGACTTACTCCAAATAGGCAAATTAACTGGAAACCAAAGTAGGGAATACCTAGCTTTGGGTCTAAGGAAGGGCATCACCCAACCTTAGGTCTACAGGATGCTGATAGAAGACTTACTCCTAGTAGACGGATCAACTGGAAACCAAGGTAGGGAATACCTAACCTTGGGTCTAAGGAAGGGCATCACCCAACCTTAGGCCTATAGGATGCTGATAGAAGACTTACTCCAAATAGGCAAATTAACTGGAAACCAAAGTGGGGAATACCTAGCTTTGGGTCTAAGGAAGGGCATCACCCAACCTTAGGCCTATAGGATGCTGATAGAAGACTTACTCCAAATAGGAAAATTAACTGGAAACCAAAGTAGGGAATACCTAACCTTGGGTCTAAGGAAGGGCATCACCCAACCTTAGGCCTATAGGATGCTGATAGAAGACTTACTCCAAATAGGCAGATTAACTGGAAACCAAAGTAGGGAATACCTAGCTTTGGGTCTAAGGAAGGGCATCACCCAACCTTAGGTCTACAGGATGCTGATAGAAGACTTACTCCTAGTAGACGGATCAACTGGAAACCAAGGTAGGGAATACCTAACCTTGGGTCTAAGGAAGGGCATCACCCAACCTTAGGCCTATAGGATGCTGATAGAAGACTTACTCCAAATAGGCAAATTAACTGGAAACCAAAGTAGGGAATACCTAGCTTTGGGTCTAAGGAAGGGCATCACCCAACCTTAGGTCTACAGGATGCTGATAGAAGACTTACTCCTAGTAGACAGATCAACTGGAAACCAAGGTAGGGAATACCTAACCTTGGGTCTAAGGAAGGGCATCACCCAACCTTAGGCCTATAGGATGCTGATAGAAGACTTACTCCAAATAGGCAGATTAACTGGAAACCAAAGTAGGGAATACCTAGCTTTGGGTCTAAGGAAGGGCATCACCCAACCTTAGGTCTACAGGATGCTGATAGAAGACTTACTCCTAGTAGACGGATCAACTGGAAACCAAGGTAGGGAATACCTAACCTTGGGTCTAAGGAAGGGCATCACCCAACCTTAGGCCTATAGGATGCTGATAGAAGACTTACTCCAAATAGGCAGATTAACTGGCAAACTAGGGTGGTGCCACGAAGGGCGTACTCCACCACTAGCGAATGTGAATTAGGATGGTGCCACGAAGGGCGTACTCCACCACTAACAGGTGTGATCCTAAGAGAGGGAACGATTTGGCCCTAAGGAGAAGGCGAAGAGCGTTAAAAAAAAGGACCTTAAAAAGGGAAGAATTAAGTTGCAAATCAAGAAAGGGAAATTTTATTAATTGATAAAATGAGCTACATCAAGCATAGTATTTCTTAAGGAAGCGCCCATTCACAGGTAGCATTGGGTGGTTTCCTTTACAATCTACTAACTGATACGAGCCTCCTTCGTAGACAGTCTCTATAACGAAGGGTCCTTCCCACGTAGGTTCAAATTTGCCTCCCAACTTTCGATGGGCTAAAATAGGCCTCCGAAGGACCAACACCAAGTCTCCCGCTTGGAAGGTCCTAGGTCGCACTAGTTTATCATGGGCTTGAACCATACGGGACTTATATAACTCTAAACTTTGTTGAGCTTGGAGACGTCGCTCTTCAAGGCCTTCGAGTTCTTCCAACCGCAGTTTTGCATTTTGTTCGTTTGTGATTTGATTCTGAACTGCAATCCTGAGCGAAGGGATTTGTATTTTTCCAAGGGTAAAACGGCCTCAGATCCATACACTAGTGCAAATGGGGTGGATTGGGTCGGGGTTCTATAAGTGGTACGGTAAGCCCACAAAGCTTCCACCAACCGCTCATCCCACTGTCGTTTGTTATCATCAAGGGTCTTTTTAACAATTTGCACCAAGGTTTTGTTGAAGGCCTCGGCCAATCCATTCGCCCGAGGGTAATAGATCGTCGAGTATCTCCAATCAATATTATGGCGCCTTACAAAACTGTTGATTTTTGTAGACTTGAATGCGGACCCATTATCGGATATGATTCTGCGGGGCACGCCGAATCGATATACGATATGGTCACGAAAGAATTTTAAAACATGGTGTGATGTTACGTTGCGTAGGGGAATTGCTTCCGCCCACTTTGAAAAGTAATCAGTTGCTGCTAATATGAAACGATGACCCCTCGCGGAAGGAGGGTCAATCGGCCCAATGATATCTGTGCCCCAACTCTCGAAGGGCCACGAGGCTATCGTAGGGTGTAACACATTAGGCGGCTGATGTAAAACCACACCATGGACCTGACATTGATGACAGTGCTTTGCAGTATTCATGCAATCGTCAATCATTGTAGGCCAGTAGTATCCAAGTCTTTTAATCCTCAATTTCATTTTTGGACCCGATTGATGTGCACCGCACAGTCCTGAATGGACTTCATTAACAATCTTCAGGGCCTCTCGCTGACCCAAACAGCGCAGCCACATGTGATCGAAGGACCGACGGTACAGCAAATTGTTAACTAGTGCATATGACAGGGCACGTTTCTTAATCTGGTTGGAGAGTGATTTATCCTGGGGAAGCTTCCCTTCCTTAAGGTAGTCGATTAAGGGTCGTCTCCAATCGCCTTCTTTGTCGGTCGTCGAAGAGGCAGAAAGGATCTGAAGGGGAGTTTTTTTACTAATGTGTTCCAAATCTATAAGAGAAAGGGTTTTACGACCCTGAATCTCTATAGGGATGGAATCTTCCTCAGGACAGGCAAATTCTTTCGCTAGTTTTGCTAGGGCATCTGCCGCAGAATTACTTCCACGGGGAACCCTATACAAAGTAGCGGTGGGAATTTGTTCCAACAGGTGAAGTGTGTACTGGTGATATTTTAGGAGATTAGGATTCAAGACTTTATAGGTTCCGGCCACTTGGTTTAATAACCAGCTGGGAATCTCCAAAGATCTTAATCTCTTTAATTTCCATTAGAATTGCAAGTTCCAAACCGGTTATCAGAGCTTCGTATTCAGCTTCGTTATTTGTGCAGGGCTCCGATAAATGGTAGGAAAAGTGCATCATTCCTTTTTCTGGTGTTATAAAAATTAAACCGACTCCAGCCTTTCCGGGAATTACAGATTGTTGGGTTGCATTCCTACGAGAGGATGCTGCTCCATCAAAATACAATTCCCAGACGGCCTCGTCAGATTCCCTCAAACTCATGACTTGTTCGTCGGGTAGGTCATCGTTCAGAGGAGAATCTGCCGGCAGCGGGTGTGCTGCCAGAAAATCGGCGACAGCCTGTCCTTTCACAGCACGAAGAGAGAGTGAAAGTAATCTCAAATTGCAGTAATATCATAGACCAACGAGCTAAACGTCCTGACAACGTAGGCCGGGTCATAAGATATTGCAAAGGATTAACTCTTGAAATCAAACTGATGATTGAGTGGGAGAGCATGTAATGCCTCAGTTTCTGAGCTGCAAAAACCAAAGCAAGACAATGCTTCTCAATTGACAGGTATCGAATTTCAGTAGGGAGAAGTCTTCGACTGAGGTAATAGAGAGCATTCTCTTTCCCTTCGTCGTTGACTTGAGCCAACAGGGCACCTAAAGACTCATCTAAGGCTGCGGTGTAGAGAATTAACGGCTTTCCCGAAATTGGGGCTGCCAAAACTGGCGGGTTGGAAAGGTACTGCTTAATATCATCGAAAGCATTTTGACACTTCTCGTCCCATACGAACTTAGCATCTTTCTTCGCAAGGACAGAAAAGGGTTGACATCTCCCGGAAAGATTAGAAATAAACCTCCTTATATACGCCAATCTACCTTGTAGAGACCTTAACTGGGTAAGGCTCTTAGGAGATGGCATATCTAGGATGGCTTCAATTTTAGCAGGATCGATCTCGATTCCGCGGTGCCTCACTACGAATCCTAAGAATTTTCCTGAGGCGACGCCGAAGGCGCACTTCAAGGGGTTCATTTTCAAATCGTAACGACGCAACCGCTCAAAAACAACTCTTAAGTCATACAGGTGAGCCTCTTTGACCTTGCTCTTGACAACTAAATCATCAATATAGCACTCAACTTGATTGTGAATTAAGTCGTCAAAGATACGGGTCATGGCCCGTTGGTAGGTTGCTCCGGCATTTTTTAAGCCAAATGGCATCACCTTGTAACAAAAGATTCCAATAGGGGTTCTGAACGCCGTATTTCTCTCATCTTCTGGGGCCATCTTGATTTGGTTATAACCCGATGAGCCATCCATAAATGAGAAAATGGCATGTGAGGAGGCAATGTCCACCATGAGTTCTGGTATTGGTAAAGGGAACTCGTCTTTGGGACATGCCTTATTCAAATCCCTGTAATCGACGCAAATCCGAATTTGACCGTTTTTCTTTCGGACCGGCACGACGCTGGCTACCCAAGAGGGATATTGTTCCTCTCTCGAAATGAATCCGGCTTCTGCCAATTTCTTAACTTCAGAAAACGACTTGTTGCTCGATTTCTAAGCGCATGCGTCGAGGAGCTTGTTTAATAGGAATGGCATCATGCCGAACTCCAAGTTTGTGGACTGCTACCTCAGCAGGCAAACCTGGCATTTCGTCGTATGTCCAGGCAAAGCAATCCCTGAACTCGGACAACAACTGAATTAAGTCTTGGGTTTCACCCTCGCTCAACAAAGTACTTATAAAAAAAATCGGGCGGGGGGGGTCATCGTTTCCCAGGTTAATTTCTCTCAACTCATCGACTGTAGATTTAATTTCCTCTTCAAATTCAGGGGGTGCATCCCGAACCTGAAGATCATCGGGATCGTCTAAAGTCTCCAAACAGAGCCCATCTAGAGGACAGAAGGGATCCGTAGGGACATTTGGAGAATCGAGATGGTAAGTTATCATTAGGCAATACTCATCATCATCAAATGAACTAACGGTTCCAAAGCCAATACCACCACTTGTTGGATTTTTATTTATCTTTGTTCGCCAAATATTTTCATGGTATCTGGCTTGACCCTTAGTCCATCGGTATGGTATAGAACCCTTAGAAAAAGTATTTTTTTTACACAAAACAGGGAAGTAGCCGAAAGGTAATTCCATTAATTCATTGAAATCTGCCTCCTCAAGGGTTACATCACCTTCGTCCCTTGCGGAGGAGGAGCCAGGGAAGAATTTCTGGACTTTCTTAACTTCACCATCTAAGTTGGGGGCCACTTTGACTTCTAACCCTACAATCCTGCCTGCCGACAGTGGGGTCAGAGAAAGGGCCTCAATCCTTCTACTGAGCTTTTCATACATTGTTAATTCAGGCTCGTCACTTTTAACTTTTGAGATATCTGCCTCAGGGTCACTGTCCTGGTGTAAGGTGAGATCAAATTTTGGAGGAGTATTTATGTTTTGGTAATCGAGAGAGAGGGCAGCACCCTGATTTTCTAATTCATCGTCAGAGTCTGATTCCAAATCAATATACACAGGTGCTGCTCTCCTATCTAATGAAGCACGGCCTCGACCTCGTGCCCTTAAAGCCATCCTCCCACCTCTTTGAGGTAATGTGCTTGGAGGCCTAAGGACAACGATATCAGAGTCGTCTTCACTACTCGATTGAGTCATTTCTTGATCGATATTTTTTGTCTTTTTCTTTTTTTTGGTTGAATTTTTTTCCAACCATTTTCTCCTCAATTTTGATCTCCAATTTAGAACGGGACGAGGACCCTTTTGGTATGAAATAGGCAGCATCTTCGTAGATCCCAATTTCTTGAATTGAAAATGGTTGTAGATCACCCTTAATCACATGTTCAATGCCGTCTCGTTGATACTTAACGCATTGGTGCAGGGTAGATGGAACCATTCTATATTCGTGAATCCAAGGTCTACCTAGAAGTGCGTTAAAAGGACGTAGTCGAATCAATTATGTGGAATTTAGCTTCAGTTTTTAACCCTCCTATTTCTAGGAGTAAAGTGATTTGAACCTAAAGCTCTCTCACCCTTCTCGTTGAACCCACGAAGCACCAACCTGTCGGTTGAAAGCTTGCTAGTATCAACTCTGAGATAAGCAAGAGTCTTTTATGTTCATCACGTTGACCGATGCACCCGGATCAACAAGGACTCTTGATAACTTGAAATTTCCCACATCTACGGTAATGTAGAGGGGGCGGTTATGGTCGGCAGTTCCCAAAAGTAAATCTTCGTCTGAAAAGGTAACCCCGGGAACCTCTTTGAAGTAGAGAGCCTCACCTTTTGAAGTTGCAGCCAACTGTGTTAAACAAATCTCGGGGTCGAGAAGTGCTTTAATTAAAGACTCCCTCATTTCTTTGGAGAGAAGGAGGGCGTCATAAATACTTAATTTCGCTGGCAACTTCCTAAGGTGGGCTAGAACATTGTAATCAACCTTAGGAACGACAGACTCGAAACCCGGAGGAATTAAAGGAAATTCTGGTTGCTGTGGAGAATCTGGATTTAAAAATCTTCGAACGGGGATTGCTTGCCTTTGTCCTGAGGGGGCAACCTAGGAGGTAAGACTTTACCGCCACGGAGTTGCACCTGCTCGATATCCTCAGGCGGGCAAACTAGAGCGGTGTCTACACTCACTGTAGGCATTGGATCGTCGTTTCCCGAAAGAGAGTCAGAATCTGAAAACTCTATCTCGATAGGACTTCCCTGAAAATCAAATTGGGGGAAATCACTTTCTGATAAGGCTTCACATTCGACATCTTCTTGAGTAGTCGACTCGGGAAGGTCGGTTTGATTAACATCAAGATTTATTTCTTTAGGAGTTTGATTTAAAACAGGAGAGTCATCAATTTGCATTTGAGATTCATGGTCAATGATCAAGACAGAAGTAGAAGGATGTTTTTTTTTCATCTTTTGACCCTTCGCCTTTGATGGGGCAAAGTAAAAGTCAGATAACAAAAGAGGGGAAAGGGTTTTAACACCACCATCCGCCATTTTAATACATCTTTCATCCACACACTTCCTCTCTACAAAATCAAATTTCTTTTCTTTTATATTTTTCTCAGTAGTTCCTACGACTACTGGAGAGGGAAGTGGCTCAACATCCTTCTGCGAAGCGTCCAGGTCAACCTTCCATACCGGGGCCCGGGCTATCGTAGTCAGCTGTTGAGAAAGACGAAAAGACTTGTTAATCGACTTTTTAAATGCCCGGGACAAAGCAATGTCCCAACCATCTTCAATAGGAAGAGAAGAATTAAGGAGATTACCTGAGATAGATTTAACTGAAGCCTTTTCTGGATCAACCAAGTACTCTTTAGGAATTATAATGTTACCTTGAGTGTAGTTCCTCTCAAGCCAATCTTTGAACACAACACAGTCCTCAAGTGGGTGACTAAGCATCCGATGGTATGGACAATACTTAGGATCGTCTTTCTTAGCCTCATCCTCGGGTCTCCTAGCCTCTGGCAACTGAAAATCAGGTTTCTTTAACAAGCTCTTGAAGATCTTCTTCTTAACTGACTCCCTTTTAAATGGATAAGGCTTTGCCAATCTCTCTCTAAAAGGGATGAAGTTAGGATCTCTAGTATGTTGAGGAACTATCTGAAAGGGCTGCTTCTTCTGAGCTGGCTGTGGCGGTGGTGGTGGAGGAACAATGGGCTGACTAGTCATTGGCCTTTTTCCCTTGTCAACTGCCGACACTACTGCCTTCTTCTCAAAAGTCTTAACCAATCTAGGACCTTTTTTGTCTTCAGACTGCTCTCGTAGGAATGGCATCTTATGAGCCTCTTCCTGCAGATTGCTAGCTTTATTAAGTAGTTTTTCAAAAGTTTTAATGGTGAAACCCTTCAGGAGGAAAGCAACAGGGCCATGGATATTCTTAAGAAGGATCTCCACCGCATGTTTCTCTTGCAACTGGGGTTCACACTTCATCGAGAGGTTTCGCCACCTCAAGATGTACTCAACAAGAGACTCTCCCGGCTTTTGTTTCTCAACAACAAGATCGCCCACAGTAGTAGTTCGTTGTTGCGCTCCAGAAAATCTTTTAAGGAAAAGATTTTCTAGATAGCTAAAAGTTTTAACTGAACCATTAGGCAGATCGGCGTACCATTCAAAAACAATGCCGGATAGACTACTCACAAATTGGCAAAATAGTAGAGCATCTGACCCCCCCTGCATTGCAACAGCTTGCTCGGAAGTGGGCCAGATGCTGTCTCGGATTTTCAATTCCAGTGAAGATTTTAAAAGTTGGTGGCACAAAGCCCTTTGGGTAAGGAACTAAGTCATATTCTTTGGGGTAAGGTCTACCCTTTGGAATAGACGCGGTTCCTTGCGAAAGGGCTAAGGCCTCCCTTACCTGGTCCTCAATTAATTGCTTAATATCCTTCTGAGGCAGAATCAGAAGAGCGGTGGAAACCGTGGGGTAAACTGGAGGTGCTTCTACTGGACAAGGAAGGGTCACAGGTGGTGACTCGAGAGGTTTGGAACTAAATTCTGCCTTTTTGGCCTTTTCCGTGAGTTCTCGAGCTGACTGCTGGATTTTAAGAGACTCTTGCTGTGACTTATCCAACTTTTCTTGCATCTCCCTAACTTGTGACATCATGCTTGCAAGCTGAGTCTCCAAGTTTTTTATGTGCTCTTCATCATCTCTGGCCTTTAAAGACTCATCTGAATCTGACTCGGCAGCATGTGAATCATCATCTTTAACAAATCGACGTTTGCTGGGCTCAGTTTCTTTATTAGATCCCCTAGTCTCAACCATATGAATGCTACCAACATAATCATCTTCATCTCCAAGGAGATCATCCAGCTCAGGGTCAAAAGAGGCCATTCCCTCTTTATTCAACAAAATATTTCTTATTTCTTGAACTACCTCCTCAACCGGTCTATCCCCAATTGCCTTAGGATCGAGGGGTAGGTATCCTTTGTATTCAGCCATATCGAATAATTCTTCAGAATCCAGGCGGGCAATAATTTCTGTAAGTTTTGGATTAGGATCTGGTTGAGACTTTGTATCCGGTTCATCTTCCATTTCTAGATCCTGGTTAATTCTCTCCTCTTCGACTATCCCAGAACTGGTAGTCAGAAGAGTGGCATCCTCTACGGGGAGAGGGACATATACCTCGGGGGGAGAAGCAGGAGCTTGTAAAGTGATAGCTCCTACATCTGGCAAGGTAAGGTCCTCAGACACGTGACTAAGGAGCCTAGGAATGACACTCGGACCTTGGGGATCATCAACTGGGGCAACAGGGGTGGTAGTTATTGAATCTTGAACTAAACTGGCTGTGGGAGAACTGTCAACTGTAACAACTGGGGTACTAGTCTGGACATCCATCAAGTCAACTGAAACCGGAGTGGGGTTGGCTGGAACTCGTTGGAGCTGCAAAATGAACTTAGAAGTTCTAGGAGGTGGTGGCAGACTCTCCAACTTAGTCCTCTTTGGCACATATTTCTTTTCAGGAGATTTGGGTCTTTTCCCTTTAACGTCCAGATGTTTTAACGCTTCATTCCCCTTGGGGGTTAACAATCACTGAGGCCAACCTTACAGCTTTGGGAGGGGGTACCGGGGGTCTTCCATGAGGATGGCGGCCTCTCTCTCGACCCAGTCAACACAATACCCTCCGTCTTGGAAGAAGGAGGGCGTGGCGCCCAGTGATATCCATCAACTAGCACAGAAGTGGCAGGCTGCCTAACATATTTCTTGTTTCTCCTAACATGTTGTGGAGTTAGGTTCTTAGCCTCAGATGCCTCTTCTTTCAACACTTCCTTCTGGAAGCGATGGGAGATCACTCCCTTCAGCTGGCTCAAATACTGCTCTTTGGTTTGTCCAGATTGTGCAGCACAGGTATGAATTATATTCCTTAGTGCTCTAGTCTTCTGTAGATGTTTCTCTTTTGAAGTCTTCTTAGTCGAGTAGTCGACTGGGCATGGTGGGGAACGGGCTATCCTAGATATCCTCTCCTCCCCTTGAGCAGAAGCTAAGGGGAAAAAGCGACTCCCCTTTAAGAGGGGAGAGAGGAAGCAGGAATAGGTAGCTCCTCATCAGCCTCAGGTTCTACTTGAGCTAAGGCCTTAAAGGGTACAACTCTCTTAGCCTTAGAGATCTTCTTTCTAAGTCTCCTTAAGTAGTTCTTCTTCTGATTCTTAGTTGAAAAGGTAAGCCCAGAACAAGACCCTTCTTCAAAAACAGATTTGACCTCAGTAGGGACCTCAACAACTGACTCAGGCAACTTTGGTGTCTCAATCTCAACAGGTGCAACAGAAGTAGCTCCCACAATCAACTCAAGCTCAGGGGTGGGATTCTTGGTGGCATCCAACTTGACTACCTCTTGTCCATCCATGTAAAACTCAAGAGTATCAAAGCCCAATCCAAAAACAACAGTTCTCCCTTGGTCATTCACAGTCGAAGAGAGTTCACGGTCAAAGGTAAAGATCAACTTGCCAGCCCATTGGATATTTTCTGAAAATTAAAGAATGGTTTGACATTAGATTTCTTGAAGAAGAAGTGTTCATCATTTTAAAACTTAAAGCTTGTAGGATAATCCCAACCTCCCAACACATATCGAATGGTAGGAACCTTCAACACATGTTAGGGAGATAAAGAGACTAAGTACATGCCAAAAGAAAAAAAAAAATTTAGAAGAGATCAACATATGTTAGCCCATAAAGTGATCATATGAGGTAGCATATGAGGTTTTGGAATAAAAAGGTTTTTTGGATTTTTGTTTTGAAAAGAATTTGAAGTTTGAATGATTTGAGATGGATTCTTCTTATAAGATCCAAAACACAACGGACGGAGTTTCCTCTTGCCCGAAGGCTTATGGAACTGTAAGAAAATCCCAAGTAAAGTCAACGGTCTAGCCTCTTTATTCTTGAAAGTTAAAATGGTAAAGAGGTTAAGACTAGTGTATCTCAAATCTTCTTAATAATCAAAAGTCTTTTCTTTTCAATTTCAAAAGAGATATTTTGAAAGAGGCATTATTAACAAATTTTTTTTTTTTTAAAACGAACATTTGGGAGGTCCCGATTTGACGCTGTCGCCTCATAGGAAATCCTAGGGCAGAAGGTCAAAATCGGAACGATTAAATTAACAAGTAACAAATTTTTGGGAGGTAGAACCTCTCTTTTGATGTTTTAAGTTATTTTAGATGTTGGCCACACTCACCCAAGAAGGAAATGGATTGAGAGACCAACGGAAGAAAGGTAGTTAAGACTACCGATGAAACAAAAATTTCATTCTTATTAAAGATGGAGAGAGAGATTTTGTCCCACCGGGCGTGCCATTTTTTTTGTTGGTGGAATTTTGAAAAAAACATATTTTAAAAAATATTAGTTTTCTTTGGGGATTTTAAGATTAAGGTTGAGCTCTAATTCTAAGGTCGAATCAACTCGTTAGAAAGAGTATATCACCCCGGGGGGACAAAGATAAACTTTCATAACGGTGTTCAGACTTAGAATTATGTAAACTCATCTTGAATATTATGATCGGGTCCTAAAGAGAACTTCATATGGCCCCGAAGGAACAAAGTAGAGTTCAACTAAATACCCAATTACAATATTCAAGAAGTATGATCGTCGCATTCACATCCAAAGCCTTATCGAAGAAGGATGTATCTCCCCAAAGGGAAATGACACCATTCTACGATAATTCTTCTAATGCAACGACGACGATCATTCTTTAACTTTTCCCAAAGAAATCTAGTGAAGTTTTAAAATCAATTTTAAAATCAGGTGTGTGGGGTTCCAAACCTCCTACGAGCGCAAGCCCTCGTAGTTAATTACATCGTAGGGAGACAAAGTCCCCTACGAAAACTCTCGATTAGAATAAGAATGAAATTTTGTTAGATTTTCTATGAGTGATATCAAAGCATGAATAGAATTATTGGAAAATCAAAAGGGAATGGATCAAGATTGAGCAGTTATTAACAGATTCAAAGGAAGAGAGGTAGGGGACACTTTGAGATTCCAGAACTATCCGGAAGTGCCCCAACTTAATCTAAGTGTTGGGCTTTATGTTTTTTAGACTGAAAGGAATTTTTAATTAGAGTTGAGCATTTTATTAGAAATTTGGGATTATATTCCCGAAATTTGGGGTCTTATGATCAAAGATCTGCCCCGGATCCTAAATCTATTTTGGACACTGGACCACAGTCGTCCGATCCTAACTAATGCAGTGCAAGGTCTGGACTTACCCCGGCCTGGATTGGGGAGCCAGCTAACCACCTAGTCGATTTAAAAGAGATGAGTCCGGTCTTTTATGAAAGAGTGGTAGGGACGTTGTAATTAAAGTTTTGGAGAGTTGGGGCCGACATCTAGAGATTTTCCTAATTGACCCCTTTAACTTATGTTGGGTGCAAAAATGCTAAGGACTAATGCAATTAAAATTTTGACTCTTTAATCATGTTTCTAATGCGATGCGTGCTGGTTGACAACCTCAAATCAAGTATGCTTGAAATTTTAAAAACAAGCTTAGAAAATAATTTTTTAGAAGACTGGACTTCCCCAGGTCCGGCACCTCGTCCTCATAGGTCAGACTATCCGGACTCTACCCGCAGGCGGGGAAGGGTCTAAAGCAAGGAAAGAGTAATGCAGAAATATGCATGCGACCCCGGGGTCGATCCCCGGCTAATTCCCTAGATTCGTTATCTTTCTATGTTATTTAGACTCACTAAAATTTTAGACATTTAAGGTTATGAGTAGAAAACTTTCACACCCTCACGAGTCTCACGTATCCAGGCGAAAATCAAAAGCGGCATACAATCGCCAAAAAACTAGTAAAAGCAAGTAATCCTAAAGGCAATCAAATCATCACATCAAATATAAATTAATTAATAAATGTCCATAGGCAGAATTGCCTTGCTTATTACAAACCAGAGTTTTGCAGAAAGTAAAGTGGCCGGGCACCACTGACAACAACCCGGATTTCAAGACTAATAATGACGCAAGTTATTTTGAGTGGGATACTCTCAATCTTCAAATCCTCAAATCTTCAATCTCGTTCTTCTTTGGACTCCTTTTCTTCAATCTTCTTGGAATCTTCGTAGTGGATTACCCAAATGGATAAGAGGGCACTTCCTTTAAGGGGAAGGCCACTCTTTCCTCTTTGGGTAAGGAAAGAGGTATGATCCAAATTTGGATTTCCATTTCCAAATGGAAGAGGAATGTTCCCTAAAGGGGTATCCTTTCCTCTTTGAAATCCAAGCTTTGGATCTATGCATCCCAACTCAAAATCAACTTTCACAACACTTGACACTTACACAAATTACATTGATATCAAAATAAAAAAAATCTAGACTCACCTGCAGGGTTATCCTAAGCAATTAATATATAAAAAGCAGTTATTCCCAAGCAGTTGTATATGATGAGCAGAAAAGAAAGTAAACACACTGGCCACGCTCTTTTTATTTGGGGGCTTTAGCAGCTGAAGCACCTGTGCAAGCAGTTATAACAATTGATATTTTTTTTTATTGATTTAGCCCCCTTTTATTGCCCTGCATGAGCGTGGCCACCTGCAGAAAAAAACTGTGCAACATCCAGATCGTACCTAACCTAAGGGTAATCTAGTCGCCAAACACATCAATCCATCCACAGAGTACAGAAAAAGTAAGCAGACACAGCAAAGCAATTTCATCCACAACATGCAGTAAAAAACTACGAAAAACCCGGCACACAGCAGTAAAGTAAACACCGGCCTAACCTAGATCTAGAGTTGGTTGTCCTAGCACATCATCTAAAGTGTGTGAGAAAGGTCGTGTGGCTGGGGTATATCCTAAGTTGGATGATTAATTGAAGTTGTCTAAAATTCTGAGTTTTGTTAAGGCTTAATAGGGGGATTTCAATTAAAATTTAAGTATTAATAGATTAAGAATTTTAATTAAATATATTTTTGGAAGTTAATTGATTACTACCTTTGTTTCACACCGAGGCCGTGAAGTTTATTTCACCTTCCTTGGGGCTAAGCTAATAGCCTCGTAGGCCTGGGTTACCCAGTAGTAATCGAAGTTGATTGAGTTACTTTAAGTTTGTTGTAATTAAGAGACATGAATTAATATTAGAAAGGGTTTCTTGCTGGTTTTTAATGGGTTGGTTGAAAATTTTATTAACCTATTGGGAGAATTTTGGGACTTAAGGGAATTAATAAATTGTTAAAGCTATCCGGATATGCTAACTAAGGGGTCAAAAATTTGACTTTTAAAGGTAGGGTTAATCTTAAGGGTTTAAGATTTTTAATAAATACTAGACCTAATTATGAGTTGTTAGACAGGTGGTACATTCAATTTGGAGTTTTCTATCAAAAGTTATGATTTTTAGAAGTTTTAACCCCCGTTTTGACCTAGAGTTGACCAAAATGTTGACTTTTTGACTTTGACCAGATTTTGAGGGTTTGAAATTTTTTGGAAAATACTAGATTTTAATCAGAGTCATTAGCCACTGAGTTTGATTGATTTAGAATTTTCTACAATTAGTTATGAATTTTGGAAATTTGGGTATTTATTGGAATTATTAAATTGTTTCAATTAAGGGCCCTTTTAATGATTTGAACCCAAATGAGTCTTAAACTTCTTGAAATCAACTTCAAAGATCATAAATGATCTAAGGAGAGATCAGCAAGTGTTTAAAGATTTTTTGGGATTTTTAATAATTTTAATTAATTAAAATTGATTAGACATTGATTTTAACTTAAAATTAGATTAGAATATATTTAAAGGTCAGATTAAAGGGATTTCAATTTTCACTGATTAAGAGATGAATTGAAGTTAGTTGGGGGTATTTTAAGGAATTTTAAGAATTAAATCAGATTTATTAGAATTTTATTAAGACTAAAGGGTTATTTCTAAGGGGGATTATTATGGCTCCTACTTGGGAAACCAAATGGACTCTAAATTTGATGAAATTTGGACCATAGGATCACCTAACCCTAAGGACTAAACCCACCAAATTTGAGCTCAAATGGAGTACTCTAAGGTGGTTAACTAAACCACCCAAGGTGAGCTCTAAGTCACCTTCAAACCACTATAGGGGTGTATCCTAAGCTTGGATTGGGGCAAAATCAGTGGCTCTACACTCCTTATCCTACACATCATCAGCACACAAAAAATCACACCCTAAATCCCATTGGATAGGTCTATACCCCATTTTGAATTTAAGGGTCAAACCATGACCCTTAAACTTAAAATTTGGGGAAAATGCCCTTGAACATCTTAAAAAGGGGAGATAAAATTTGGACATGTCAAAAACATGTTCAAATTTCAATCTCCCAAAATTCCAGGCCTGGTGGACTTGTATTTAAAGAATAATTAAAGAAATTAACAAAATGCTCAAACTTAAATTAAACCTAACACTGACCTAACCAGGGCATGGAACCATAGGGCTTTTGTAGGTCTCCCTGAGACCTTTCCAATGAGCCTAAGAACACCTAATTTGGACAAGTGTGCAGGGAGATATGAATTTTTCCAAAGTTCCCTTGAATTTCTGGAATTATTAATTCGGCCATTACACAGTCAGCGCTCCCTTTACACGCGCCGCGCGCTGATTGGCTGGGCAATCATTGGCGCTAACTGTTAACGGTCGGATTAACCACAGCCGTCGGATGGCGGATCGGACGGCTGGGATCAAACGCGCTCCGAAACAGCGGGATCTAATCCGAGCCGTTGATCGGAATCAACGGCTAAGATTTCGTCTTCAACCTCCGCTCTTATCCGAAGCCGTGAACCTTCTCCGGCGTGATCCGAGTGATCCCGCCGGCGAACTTCGACGAAATTTCACAGGGAGGATCAGGGGGGTGGAAACCTTCAATCCAACGGTGGAAATCCGTTGGGGTGAAGGTTTCCTTCACACTTGACCGGACTACCTAGCTAGGGAGCTCGGGACAAAGGAATTATCGCAGAGAAAGTCTCAACGTATGAGCTTCTCTATCTGTAAGCTTCAGGGGACGAAGGCGAACAGGTTTCCTTCAGAGGCCGCGACTGGAGGATGGCCGGAGGTACGACTTCGAGCGGGATGCCAAAGCCTTTCGCCGGAGTTCGCTCGAAGTGATGGAAGGAGAGGTCTGGAAGTTTGAGGGAAGATGCTGGGAGATTGGGGGAACTCTGGGGAGTCGTTCCGAAACACTGGGGATCGATCCTTGAGCTCTGGGGGAGCACCAGCCTATTCAGCCTCCTCCCGCGAGCTCGGACGGCCAGGATTGAATCGGAGGGGGGTCTCGGATTGATGCCAAGTGGAAAGGGGCACCGTTCCAGAGAGCTCGTGAGCCTCAAGCCGGCGAGCCACAGCCTTTGGAAGGCTTTCGGTCAGGATCGGCCTGGGGGGACCACCGGAGCTTGCTCTCCATTGGTTCCGACCGCCGCCGGCCATGGTCTGGGTCGGGTTGACCAGGGAAGGCCGATGGGGACACACTGGAGCTGAGAGTGGAGCCAAATTGGTCTGGGGAAGCCGGGATCGATCCGGTGGCTCGGTTGGGCTCAAACCTGCTTGGTTTGAGTCGAATTGAGCTCGATCCAGGTCAGGTCAGACCCTGGGTTCGGTATGGGAGGCAGGTCTGGGTCTGGTGCACCCAATGCAAGTGGCAATTGGGTCGAATTTGATCTGGATTAAAAGATGGCTCGGGTTGATCAAATCCTGCTTGGTTCGGGTCGATTTGGGCTCAACCCAGGTCAGGCCAGACCCTGGGCTTGAGGTGGGGAGTGGGTCTGGGTCAGGTGCACCCAATGCAAGTGGCAATTGGGTCGAATTTGATCTGGATTAAAAGATGGCTCGGGTCCAAGTGTTTTTGGCTACTTTGGGTTAGCCTAACTCTTGACCCAAGTTAGCCCAAGGCATGGGCTGGCTGGAGGATAAGTATTGAACTTAAGGCCACCTATGGGAGGTGTTGGTTGAGTTCAATTGGGCTTGGGTTGAGAGTTGGGCTCAATCCCAAGTGCTTTTGGGCACTTTGGGCTAGCCTAACTCCTAACCCCAGTGAGCCCAAGGGTTGGGCTGATCAAGGAAGGTGTGTTGGGTTGATGGGAACTCAATAGCACCTTGATTTGGATTCAATCTGGTTAAGATCAAAAGATGGCTCAAGGGAGGCCTCTTCTTGGTCACTTGGGTCAAGCCATATGGCTAACCCAAGTGAGCCCAAGGCTTGGGTCACCAAGAGGGGTCTCTTGGGTACCCAAGGGTTCATCCCATACATTCAAAGGACTTGGAATGGACTAGATTCAAAATTTTGAAAGAGGAAGGGTGTATGGGTCCATGGGTCAAACCTGGTTGACTTGGTCAACCAGGTTGACCCAAGGTTTGGGTTTGAGTTCAACATTTAAAATTCATTGGAAGTGGTTTCAAAGAGTTTGGAATTGATTTGAGTTGAAATGGGCACTTGAAATCCTATAAGGGTATTTTGGTCAATTTTTACCTATTGGTCAACTAGGGTCAAAAATGGGTCTGAAAAATGCAGTTTACTGTTCAGTGGATTAAAATCAAAAGTCTGGAAGTGGCTGGAGGCTTTGATAAAGGCTCCAAGATCACAATCTCAAAGGGGTTAGGTCCAGTGGCATAGGCTGTAAATATTTGAAAGTTTTACAGCCTTTAGATTTTAATTCAGAATCTGGGGTTAGAGACCTCAGAATGAGCTCAAAGTTGTAGGGTAACCTCTAGAGACATGTCTTATCACTTTGTAAGTGATAGACCCTGAATCAGAGGCCATTTGACTGGGTTTTGAAATGTTTGAAAAATCTCTGAAAAGGGTGTTTAGGACAAGGCCTTAGGGCTTTGGATTTGAGTCTGGATTTCTGGATATGGAATAGATTTCAAGTTTGAATGATCAATATTGGGGAATCCAAATCATTTACAATCGTGTGGTGATTGTTAATGAATTGATAGGATCAAAGCTAGATCAAAGGTAGAATCAAAGTCTAAGTTGAAGTTTGGATTGTCAAATTGACTGGATCAAAGTTTGGGTGTGCTTGAAGCTTGAATTAATTTGGATTTGAATTGGATGAAGTTTGAGATTTGAATTGATCAAAAGTAGGAATTGATTTGAGGTTAGAGTTGCTCAAAGGTATGGGATTAATTTGAAGTCTGGATTGATCCTAGGATCTAGAGGAGTTCTAGGATTTGGATATGGAAAAAATCTTAAGCTCTAGAGTAGGCCCTAAGGTCTTGGATCTAGAAGGATCCTAAGGTCTGGCTCTAGGAAGGATCCTAAAGTCTAGAGTGGATCGATAATGCCACTTCTTTAGGGTCTCGTATGTTTATTTCATGTGTGTTAGTCGAATTCGACATCACCAAAAAGTATCCTGTTAGAGTATGGTTTGGCCTAGAAATATTGGGGTATATTCATCTTGTTGAGTTGGAAGTTTTCTCTCATTTTTGTATTCATTATAAATGCATTGATCATTTGAGAGAATATTGTCCCCTATTGACTTCTATCATGGAGAATGCTCCTATTTATTCTAATTCTCTTAATATTTTGATGCGAATGCTACTTTTGCTAATGATAATCAATCTAATGTTGTTGTTCCTAGCTACTTCAAGTCTTAATTTGCATGTTAATAATTCGGTGGTGGAGGATGTTAATGTTGTAACTGAGCTTCTTACTGTAATGCTTTTGGGGGGTATTCATGATCATCTCAATTCTAGTTGAGAAGATTGTGGGGTCTTTGTTCATACTAGAATTGAATTAGTTCATGTTATAGGGGATGACATGTCAGCATTTGTCAGCGTTGATCCATTAATTAAGCTTGTGATGCTGTGACTGAACTTCTGACAATATAGCTTTTGCGGGTAACAGGGGTAGTGAGGATTGTGGGGTCTCTATTCATTCTACAACTGAGTTGGTTCCTATTATGGGGGATGACATGTCGGCTTTTTTGGGGGTTGATTCGTCGATTAAGCTAGTGTCTAATATTTGTGCATTTCATGAAGGTTTTATGGAGGTTTTGGAAACTAATATTTGTTTTCTTAATGTTAGTGTCAGCCCCATTTTTTCTGATGTTGGAAAGGAATATGCTGCTCTTATGAATTCTAGTGGTAATTTTATTTCTTTGGAACTTGTGGCTTGTAACGTTGTTTATCCTATGGATGTTCTAGTTTCTGATACATCTGTGAAAAATGGTGAAAATGTTGTAGCTTTTGTGGGCTTGACTTGTAACTCGAGGGGGATTGAGAAGGCATTGTTTGTTGATTTGGGCATTTTTCTTCTGATAAATTGAGGGACAAATTGTCTTCAAATTTGATTGAAAATCATGTGGATCAATTGGATTGGCTAGATGGGTAGGCTCTTTGCCATGCGGGAATGCTGGAGATGGTTTAGATGAGCCGTTGGATGAATTTCATGAGTTATATGGTTTAAATGTGAGTTGTAAAACTCTTAAAAGCTTTTCTCATGGTGGAAGCAAACGTCGGAGGAGAAATTTAAGAAGAAGTAACCCCTCTTCTAGTTTTGTGGATTATTTTATGTGGTTAGGTGTTGCAGCCTCTTCTTGCTTGGTTTCGAGGTTTTATATTTTGGCTTCATGGTTGATCTGATTGGAATTTTTTATTGACTATTCGGTGTTGTGGATACCTTGTAGACTTCAGTTATGTTATGTTCGTTTTTTCTTTTATTTGCTTCTTTTATATTTTTTGCAGGTATTGGCAGATATAGACTGCTTGGCTGTTGGTGGCTACTTCTGGGACTTATACTGGTTGGTTTTAATTTTTGTTTTGGTTTAATTTATGTAATTAGTTGAATTCTGAGGCTCATAGGTTTTGTTTCAATTGGTGTATTTTAGAGGGCTTTCTAGTCTTTAAAGACTTGTAACCTTGCTTTTTGTTAATGCATAATCCCCTCCCATGAGTTTCCTAAATAATAATAATAATAATAAAATATCACACTACCCAATCTTTCCTCCAATTGCATTCTAGTTCTTGCATAAAGCCTCCCATCTATTCCTTTCTCTTGCTCACATTATGCATAGATTTCGTTATTGTGCCTACTACCTCTACCTGCGTAATGCTACCACATTGCCTAATGTCTACACAATGTGTTGCTTGTGCTGTGCTCCTCAACAAGCTAACCACAACCAAGCATATGTAAAATCCACGACCTCCTATTTCTTTGGTAATGTAAGTTTTCTTTATTTTACATTTAAAGTTTTTCTCATGTTTTTTTGTTGAGAGACTAAAATATAACAAAAATAAAATAAAATTTGAAACATTGATTCATCATTGAATTTAGGATGTAAGAAAAATACTTCAAGGGATTTTCTTTTTGAATTTAAAAATTTGTAAAATTCCTTCAATTAAATCAAACAATTAATACCAAATATTTTTTTTATTCTAAATTTTCTTGTGTGTTGTCTTGGCATTAAATCGAGCTAAAAATAATTTAATTTGGTAAGGCTTGATGATCTTTGTTCAGCTAGCTTCATTTTTTCTATATGAATATTTATTGTTGAAAAATAACACCTCAAAATCTCACATTTGTATATATTTACATAGAGCCACACAATTATATCAAGATGAAAATAACCATTCATATTGAAATGGATCAACAAAACGGTAATATGCTGCTTTTTTCAAAATCATAACATAATGATAATAAATAAACAAGTAAAGAGCAGCCAGTGTAAGAAAATCTCCCTTTTATGATTTTCAAACCCAAAAAGGAAACTATATGAATTGGAATCAAGACAAACTTCTAGCTTTCTAGAAGTTAAATTTCGTAAGGTCCAGATCATTTTTGTCAATCGTTTTCTAATAAAAGATTGAAATAAACTTTTGGTTTCAATTTTAAGACAGATTACAAAACATCATTTTCTAATATTAGGGATGAATGTAAAGAAATAAGAAGAAGATGGAGAAGTGTATGAAGAAGAAAAACGAGAAGAAGAAGAAAAGGAAGAAGGGAAAGAGACTCATGTACAGTGTGAAAAGGATCGGCCGGAATGGTCTTCGCTTGCGACGCTCGATGGCGTGCTCCCACGGATGAAAGAAGAGGGAAGAGAGCCGAGCTTCAAATGGCATGAGATTGAGATCGATATAGGGATTCGGTTTGAGAGGCAATGCCCGTCGGTTTGAGCAGGTGTACATTGCACCAGTTAAAACTGATGCTATTTGTATTGGTTAAAACCGGTGCAAACTCTGGGTTTTGGTAACGGTTTCAAAACCGCTTCTATCATGCGATGTGTAAAATACTATTTTTTGGTAGTGCCTATTTAAGCCTAGAGGGCAATTTAAAAATTATAAGAGAAATGATAAACTTCTAAGTCCTATTGGTGAACATAATAGTGTACACAATAAGGCAAACAAGAATATGAAGATTTAAATAATTAATAATAAATAGACTCTTTATGCTGTGGTTGAGAAAGGATGACAAGAATAAAAAATAATATTATATTATATTGACTGTATCTATTGATTAAGTTCAATATCTTCTACATCAAGCTTTGTCATTTTATAGTCAAGATGGCTCATCTTGATCAGATCAAGGAAACTATTTTGAGCTACGTTAGTTCCTTATTAATAGCCATGAAGAAATTAAGAAAATTTCATTTATAAAAGTTAGGACAAAGTTGACATTAACTTCACCAGAGATTCAAAAAGAAATTTGTCAAACATGAGAAGCTGAGGCCTTAGATCTTATCGTGAAGATAAAGGGGATTCCTACTTTTCTATTCTATTAGATGATTCATGTGATGTACAGGTCAGCCTAATTATTGATAGATTCATTAGTTTTAATTTTGATTGATATAAAATCCACGCTCATAAATAGGCTTTTCAAAAAAAAAAAACATCAACAATCATATATATCTCCTGCTTATCTCTTAATTTATGAATTTGCAAGGGATTTTGATTATGAATGTCCAAATTTAAAATACAATTAAAATCTTCTCCAATTTTGCAAATAAAGGATATTAACAACAACATAAAGTTCCTCTCTAAGGGAAAAAAAATGTTTTTAACTAATTATTTTGAGAATTTGAGTGCTGAATATAAATTTTATATAGATGAACTCGAACTAACTTCAAGCTTTAACTTTCTTTAAACATCAATTCATTCATATAAGAAAAAAAAACACAAACTTTACACGACAATCACAGTGAACAAAAAAAAAAAAAAACACACACACACAACATCTACATGAATTACACAATCTCAACAGTTAAAAAAAAATTACAATCACTATCATGTCCAAAGAGAGCCCCACCAATTTTATTCGCAAAATCGGAACATGTATATACAAATTAAATTATATAGGAATAGCACTGGAAACAAGGGGATAAACAACTTGAACACGATGAGACATTATGCGTCAGCCCTTCATGCGACGAAATATATTGACAATAGCACCCATTGGCCACTCCACTCCCAAAAAATAGAAATGCATATATATATATATATATATATATATATATATATATATATATATATATATATATATATATATATTCATCAAAATATGCATAAATAAATTAACATTAAATATAGTTTTGATGTAGTTTATATATTTAAGTATTAGATAGAAAAATATAGAAAATTTTTTATAATATATATCTACTAATAAATTAAATTTTTGCAACACTTTTCATGACCCACTGTAGCAATTTAAACACCTATATTAATTTATATGCAGCAGCTTAGAAACTGCTGCAATCCACTGTATTTGTTTTTGCTGTAAAGGCTTTAGTTAGCAGCAGTTTCATGATTCTTGTTGTATGAAGGCTTTAATGGTGCTTTTAGCACATATTAAAAAATATATATATTGTAAAAAAATTAATTTTTATGAACAAATTATAAATATCTATAAAATACTAACAACATATAAATCAACATTTAAAGAACTTTTTCTCAACACAAGGAAAAGAACTTTTTCCCATCCTCTAGGTACAAGACCGAAACAAGATAAAACGTTCTACCATTTTATATGCCTTTCAAATCATCTGTGACGTCTCATCCATTGCTAGACTAAAAATTAGAAAAGTCAGCTATAATAAGCTATAAAGAAGTAAGTCATTTGTTGGATATTATAGCCATTACATCTCTAGAAGAGATTAACCTGAGCTGAGGAAAATGAAACAAAGTAATAGCGCACTTTCTTAATAATATACGCTCCGATCATAAATATCTGGTAATTGAAACAAAACTAGAAGTGGATCAAGGAAAAAAATTACATTTAGTTGAAGCCATCGCTAGAGAAGAAGAAGAAGATCTGAATACTGGACCTTATCAAACACCAAAGCAATAATTACAATGTAGATTTAAGTGTAGTATTCAATTGAAAATTTCTATGCTAGAATCAGATGCATGCTTCCTCATCACCATTGGAAACATAAAGATATGATAAAGGTAAATATGTGCATGTTCTAATTTTCATGGTGAAACTAATTTTTTATTATATACCACCACAACAAACAACCATTGCACATTATGTAGAATCAAAACCCAAAAAAATCTAAATTCCAAAAAGGAAGAAAGAATGAGAAATCGATAAGAAGACGAGGCATTGATTACATTGAAGTCATAAATCAGGATTAGTGTAGCAGTTTTCTATGAACAACCATACATGAATCACCTCGATAATGGCAGCTGTGGTAGCTTGAATTGCTTCAAACCATCGAATCATGCTACATCATTAACATAGGAATATATAGATATTTTTATAGCAACTATATGCAACCAATGGCTAAACTATGTTCATTATCATCTCTCTCATAAATTCTTACTAGAAAGACACATTATCGACACACTATTGCGTGTGTGTGCCAATAATCTTGATTATTGGCATATGATTAAGCCCTCCCAACTGTATTTCAAGGTATAGATAAAGCTAGTAATAGGATTTCCTTGTGAAACTTATAACTATTTTTTTTTTCTATAATGTAGTTTTTTTTTTTTTTTTTTTTTTCATTTTCATAACAAGAGATTATGATATTACACCTCCTCAAGCAATATCACTCCTCCTCAAAGCTACAAAACTTCATCATCGGGACGGTAGGATTTGGCGTTGAGATTGGTGGATTCGGCATGGGACGACAGGATTTGGCATTAGGACGATAGGATTCAGCTTCGAGATGCGGGGCTTCGACATTAAGGCTGGCTGATTCAGTGTGGATGATCTCCGAATGGTGATCTACGAAGACGAAGGTTCTGGTTTAGGAGGATTCGAATATGGAATGAGTCGGCTAGGGAAAGAAAGGGTAAATTGATAATATTGTAGATTTAATTGGGAGCGGTGCCTTAGCTGTCAATTTGTAAATCGCCACTACAAAATATTGTGAAAACTTCAACTTTTTGAAAGTGAATTTAACTGCGGTGAAAAACGCTGACTATACCTATCTTTAGAGGTGGTTTTCAAACTGCTACAAAAACATTAACTTTTTTATAGTGTATATATATAAATCCTCCAAAATTGCATTATAACTCTTGGCAACTTGTGAGAGGGTTGAGCTCAAAAATAGTCCAAAAACAAATTCATCATAGAGTATACCTTGTAATTTTAGTTGAATGCTTTTATTAATATAAAAATTATGATTTAAGAAAAATCATTAGATCAATTATAGAATAATGTTTTCGTATGTGATCATCTATAGAATAATTCATCTATCAGCATTGTTTTTTTTTTTTTTTTCTCGAAATTTTCTGTCATCCTTCATATCAATTAAAAATAAGTTGAGAGGGCGATATTTTGGATATATATTAATGTGTAGTTTTTTTGTTAGTGTTATGTGCTAGAAAACTTCTACCCGGTCTCCAACTAAAGTCGAACAATCGCTCGGCCACTAACTATCGTCATACCTCTGCCCAATCATTGACCATCGTCGGATTTCTTCCCAGCCACCAACCATCACTTGACTTCTGTTCGGCCACTAAGTGTCGTTTATACCTGGTTACAGACCATCTTTGAACATTTGCCCGACACTGACCATTGCTAGACTTCTATCTAAATAGAGATCGTCGTCGAATTTCTACCCAACTCCCTAAACTATTTTAATTTCACCTTCTCCAAATTAAAGAATGGGTAAAGTTTTATAACTCATTCAAATTTCGTGAAATCATTTCGATAGGGCATGACACCATTTTTCCCCTTTTCCAATGATAAAAATTCTAGTGTTTTATCTTTTCTATTTGTGTGTTGAATTTTGAATGAGCTTATTACTCCTTCAAGTTTGGTCTTTTTTATTCCCAACCTCCATTTATGCCTTCCTTGGAAGCTCAAACTTCAACAGACAAACCTCCATTTATGTTTTCCTTGGAAGCTCAAACTTCTACATATCACTTAGCTTTTGATTTCTTGCCGATCGTCTATCCTTCCTGCATGTTTGATCTTTGTTGGGGCTTTCCTTTCTCTCTTCCAGTTTTTTTCATTTATGAGTTTAAACTTTTGAAGGGTTTCTTCTTCTATTTTCTTTTATGTATTCTCTTCATATTGTTTAGGCTCTATTTTTATTATAATCGATTGCTATCCCCTAAATGTGTGTGATATCTATAGAAAAGTAAAATAGGAAAGCGAACAGAGAAACAAAAACGGAATAAGAGGAAAAGGATTTTATTCATCTAGTTCAACATTACATATGCAGGTATATATAGAGTAGATGGCAGTATTACAAAGTATAATTACAGTAATGCCATAGACCAAAGAAATAGATAAACTAAATAACAAAATGATTATTTATGTTCTGATATTCCCCCGCAAACTGATGGGGATTGAATCACAGTCAGTTTGAGTCGAAGATACTAAAACCGAGTAGTTGATAAAGGTTTGGTAAATATGTCGGCTACTTGATCATTGGTGCTGATGGGTAGCAGACGAATATTTTGAGCTTGAATGTGATCCCGTACAAATTTCTGATCTATCTCAATGTGCTTCGTGCGGGCGTGGAAGACGACCGGGTTGTTGGCGAGCGCTATTGCAGATGTGTTATCACAGTAGAGCTCAGTTGGCGACTAGTTCATGATCCCGAACTCAGATAGAAGGCGTCTTGTCCAAATTATGTCCACTGTTAGGGCAGTGAGGGCTCTATATTCTGACTCCGTGGATGATCTGGAGACTATATGTTGTTTCTTGACCGTCCATGAGATTAGAGTATCTCCCAAAAATGAGCAGTACCCGGATGTCGACTTTCTTGATACTGGATCGCCAGCCCAGTCAGCATCTGAAAAGGATTTAAGAGACAGATTAGATTTGGTAATTGGAATGCCATAATCAATGGTACCTTTAATGTATCGAAGGAGTCGTTTGAGAAGATAGAAGTGTTGTTCCTGCGGATTGTGCATTGGATTGTGCATTTGTTGGGATAGAAGATTGATACTATATGCAATGTCTGGCCTGGTGAGTGTTAAATATTGTAGTGATCCAATTAGTCGACGATATAGCGCAGGATCGTTGAAGCTGTCGTTCGGTTGAAACGAGTTTGGAATTTTGGTACAGGTTGGATTAGCCAAGGTGTTGCATTGTAGTAAATTTGCTTGAGTCAGAATATGCGTAGCATATTTCTGCTGGGATAGAAAATATTGATTTTGATCATAGTCTATTTTTATGCCCAGAAACTCAGTAACATTGCCCAGGTGCTTCATCTCGAATTGTTTTGTTAGTTGCTATAGTATTTCGGAAATTGCTTGAGAATCGGATCCGGTTATAAGTATGTCATCGACATACATCAGCAGAAAGATTTTGTGGTTGGATTTGCTGCGGATAAGAAGAGATTGATCGGCTTGACTGTGGACGAAACCCAAAGAGATTAGGTACGTAGTGAACGTGTTGAACCACTGCCGAGGAGCCTGTTTAAGACCATAGAGTGCTTTGTGAAGGTGACAGACGTAGTCCGTGTGTTCGGAGTCCTCGAATCCTTTTGGTTGGCGCATATAAACCGTTTCTTGAAGTTTTCCGTGGAGAAAAGCATTAGCAATGTCCAGTTGCTGAACCGGCCAACCTTTGTTTAGTGCAATGGTTAGAAGGATGCGAATTGTAGGAAGTTTCGCCACGGGGCTAAATGTCTCGTAGTAGTCGATCCCATATTCTTGGTGGTTTCCTTGCGTCACAAGGCGTGCTTTGTAGGTAGCTATCGAACCGTTTTCATGTGTTTTGGTACGATATGTCCACCTGCATCCAAGAATAGAGGCATTAGGTGGCGGTTTGATAAGATTCCAGGTACCTTGTTTTTGAAGAGCAAAGAATTCCTTTGCCATAGCTTGACGCCAATGGGCGTGTTTGACAGCTTCTGTATAAGTAGTTGGATCCGGTAGATGGTTAGAACTGGTATGTTGATGAAGAACATTTAATTTACGTGTTGGTTTAAGCGAGCCGGTCTTCAGACGTGTTACCATATGATTTCCTGGATGAGGAAGCGTTCGCTGTATTGAGGAACAGGGACTGGGAGGCGGCACATTTGTTTGGTGTACATCAGGTTGATGGCTGATGGTAGGAAGAGACATATGAAGAGTGTGAATGGAATTCGACTGAATTGAAGTCGGCATAGGTTGCAAAAGAGCAGGAGGAATGTTCAAGTTTGGAGAGGTTATTTATGAAGTGATTTTAGAGAAAGGGAAAGATTGCTCAGAAAAGGTAATATGCCTTGAGATAAAGATTTTATTATTAGATATGTCCAAGCATTTATACCCTTTGTAGGTATCGGAGTATCCAAGGAACACGCAGGATTTGGCTTTGGGTTGTAGTTTGTGGCGAGAATGCGGAGGGGATAAGGGAAAACATTCACATCCAAAGATGTGAAGGTGAGTGTAATCAGGTTTGGTACCAAAAATAAGCTCATGAGGCGTGAGATTGTTCGTGATTGACGAAGGCATGCGGTTTATTAGGTAGACAGAGGTGATGACCGCTTCGGGCCAATGTTGGTATGGAACTGAAGCAGTGGCTAGCAGGGATCGAGCGGTTTCAATTATGTGTATGTGCTTTCTTTCGGAGACACCGTTCTGCTCAGGCGTATAAGGGCAAGAGATTTGGTGAGATATACCTTGAGTCTTGAGATAGTGTGTGAGGGCATGATTAACAAATTCCTTTCCACCGTCTGTACGCAAGATCTTGATGTTGTGTGACGTAAATTTTTCGATATGAGTTTTAAACTGCATAAAAATGTTAGGTACCTCAAATTTGTTCTGTATTGGAAAAATCCAGGTAAATCTCGAATAATCATCAATAAATATCACATAGTAATTAAAAACCTTGCACAGATAAGACCGGAGCCGGTCCCCACACATCAGAGTGAATTAAAGAAAGAGGAAAATTGGTGCTTATGTTCAGAATTTGTAAAGCTAAGTTTATGACTTTTAGTTTGTTTACAGGTATTGCAAGAAAAAGAAGCTTTGTGTATACGTAAGCTACGATTACAATTTGCTATAGTTTTGTAAAGTTCTATCATGCGGATGTCCTAGGCGATGATGCCAAAGGTCAGCAGTAGAAGTTTTATTCTGGGATGCCGAGAGAGCAGAGGTCGGCGTAGTATTCCGAACAAGGTATAAGCCATCTTCACACGGTCCTCGAAGAAGAACCTGATGTTTCTTCATATCCTTAAACACAAAACCATTTGGATCAAAAATAACACAAATATCATTGTCTTTGGTTAGCTTGGAAATGGATAACAAATTATATTTAAGCAAACGTGTATGAAGAATATTGGATAAAAATAGCTTACGAGGTGGGGTTGGTAACAACCCCTGACCGGAATTAGCAATGTTCAGAGAACGACCGTCTCCAACCGTGATTGAGTCTGGCCCGTGATAGGGATTGGCGATTGAGAGGTTATCAAGGGAATTCGTGAGGTGCGTAGAAGCACCCGAATCTAGATACCAATTTGTGGAGGCAGTTTCAGAATTAGCAGCCAGCGCCTTGATTCTTGTATTTCTTGTTGTCGGCACATATTGATCGTTCATGCGGTGCCAGCAATCTTGAGCAAAATGTCCACGTTTAAGGCAGATTTGACACGTAATATCTTTGTTTGAGGGTCGAGAATTAGAGTTCGGTTGAGCGGTATTTCTTGATTTTGTGCGACGTCCACAACCACGGTAAGAAAACAGAGCGGTGGATGGATCGGGAGGTTGATTTGCCGGCGAATTGTCGGAAGAGATGTTGATTTCTTCGCTGAGCAGCAAGGGATAGAGCTGATCAAGCGAAATAGGCGTGATCATAGTACGTATGGCTGTTTTGAATGACTGATATGTGTTTGGAAGTCCTTTGAGAATATAGAGGATAATATCCTCAGTGTCTACCGATGAACCAGCGGCCGAAATTTGATCCACAATGGTTTTGATTTCTGCGAGGTATTGCACCATTGTAGAGTTCTTGAGTGACACATTGTGAAGTTCATTCTTGAGTTGAATGACCTTAGATCGGTTGGTAGCTTGAAATCTTGTTTCAAGATTACTCTAGATCTGGGCGGTAGACTCAAGATTCAGCACATAGGGTAGAACGGTGGCCGAAATAGTGGAGCAGATTGCCGTTGAGAGGTTCTGATCGGTGAGCAACCAGGAATCGTAGACAGGATTCTGGGCTAGACTGCCATCCGAACGTTGTTCATGACGGGGTGGAGGACTATTTGGATCAAGAAATTTGTCAAAGCCATTAGCTCTGAAGATCTTCAGAATTTGAGATCTCCAAAGAGCGTAGTTGTCAGGCGCAAGAGAGAAAGTAACGAAATTCTTTAGATTTGATACTACGAACTTGAGCACAGCAGGGATGGAGGAATCGCCGGAAGTAAACGAAGATTCGGAATGTTCGGCGAGATCGGAGGAAGTGCGGTTGGCCATGAGCGTGGATCGATCACGCTGCTTCTGATACCATGTAGAAAAGTAAAATAGGAAAGCGAACAGAGAAACAAACGGAATAAGAGGAAAAGGATTTTATTCATCTAGTTCAACATTACATATGCAGGTATATATAGAGTAGATGGCAGTATTACAAAGTATAATTACAGTAATGCCATAGACCAAAGAAATAGATAAACTAAATAACAAAATGATTATTTATGTTCTGATAATATCTAACCTTATTTTTAAGGACTTTTATCTCCATTTAGTTCCTGCTCAATTATACTTCCACGCCTTCTGCTTGGTCTTCTTTATTTCATTCCTGCTCATATGCGGAGTTGGATGTTGTCAGCTTTGGATTTGTCTCTATATTATTCATGGATATTTTCATTTTAAATGATATTCTCTTTCTCTCTTCATATATTAAAATCTTTTCCAATTTTGAAAGAAATGTTACCTACAATATAAGGTTTCTCTGAAAGGAAAAAAATATTTTTAAATAATTATTTTGAGAATTTGAGCGCTTAAATATATTTTTGATATATATGAACTCGAACTAATAACTCCAAGCTTTAACTTTCTTTAAACATCAATTTATTCATATAAAAACGTACATAAGCTTTACATCAATCACAGTTGAACAAAAAACACAACATCTAACATGAATTTATTTACAAATAGGAACATATATAAGAATTAAATTATATAGGAATAGCTCTGGAAACACGGCGATAAACAACATGAACAGGATGGGACATGATGCGTCGGCCCTTCATGCGACGGAATATGTAGACCATCGCACCCACCGGCCACTCCACAACCCCCGCCGCAGCACATGCCAAAATTCCCACCGTGGGTCCGACCACCTTGCGCCGGTGCTGGTTGCTCATCATTCCGGTATGCTTATGATTCGCATAATGGCGCACCATTTTCCACCTGCGTAGATTTCGTATCGCTTTGTAGAGGTTTCAATGCCTAACGACTTTAATCGGAAGGTTTGAGAAAGACAAGAAGAACTCTGAATGGTTTTTTGGCGAAGCAGAATGCTCTGATATTTAAAGTTTTTGTGCTGTGACGCGTGGCGATTTAGAGGTTGAAGTTGAGGCCATGGCAAATGCATTTTTGACATGTGTAAGTTTGATGCCACACGTGTATTGATTGTTTTTTATTTGTGGGAGACGGGCAAATCCTCTTTTGAAAGAATGTAGCAGCTTAATGGCAGATCACATATAAAATATTATCATCTAACTCTGTCATGTGGATGTGGGTGATACATCACATGTGGCGTATTTTGTTGCCTTAGTTTTAATTATAATTTTCAACTAGAGATAACTTAGGAAATGCATTTTCTGTTTAAATATAAATATAATTTAAATAATTAATTTTCATCCAAATATGAAAATAAATTAATATTAAATATATTTTTGACGTAGTTTATATATTTTAGTATTAGATATGAAAATATAGAAAAAGTTTGAATTAATTTATATTTATTAATAAATCAGACTTTTGTAGTACTTTTTATGACCTTTTACAGTAGTTTAAACGCCAACTAATTTAACCGCTGCAAATCCACTGCATTTGTTTTTGCTACAAAGACTTTAACAGTGGGTTCGTGATTGCAGTGTTTTTAGTGGGGGTTAAAACCACTGCTAAAGTGTTACAAATTAAAATATATATAATATCAAAAGATCAAATTAGTGATCAAATTAGAAATTTTAATAAAATACTATACAAATATAAATTGAATGATTATTAACAACATATAAATGAGCAGTTTAAAAGCTTTTCCAACACAAAGAAATGAACATTTCCCCATCCTCTAGGTACAAGACCAAAACAACATAAAATGACGTATCATTTATATGCCTTCCAAACCATCTATGAGGTCTCATCTATTGCTAGAATAATAATTAGAAAAATTAGCTATAAAAGATCTGTCCATAAGCTATAAAGAAGTCAGTCATTTGTTGGATATTATTGCCATTGCATCTCTAGAAGGGATTAACCTCAGTTGAGGAAAATGAAAAAAAGTAATATTACATTTTCTTAATAATATAAGCACTAATCATAAGTATCTGGTAACATATACAAAACCATAAGTGAATCAAGAAGAAATTAATATTAGTTGAAGTCATCTCTAGAGAACAAGAAGATCTGAATACTAGACATTATCAAGCACCAAAGCAATATTTACAATGTAGATTTAGGTGAAGTATTCAGTAGAAAATTTCTATGCTTGAATCAGATGCAAGCTTCGTCATTATCAAGCACCAAGAACCCAAAAAAATTACATTCCAAAAAGGAAGAAAGAATGAGAAATCAATAAGATGACGAGACATTGATGATATTGGAAGTCATAAAACAAGATTAGTGTAGCTGTTTTCTATGAACATCCATCAACCATCAAAACATGAATCACCTCGGTAATGGTAGTTGTGATTGCTTGAGAAGCTTCAACCATCAAAACATGCTAAATCATCAACATAGGAAATATATAGATATTTCATAGCGACCATATGCAACCAATGGCCAAATTCTGATCGTTATCATCGGCACAGTACTGCATGTTATATGTATGTCATTAATATTGATTATTGTCATATGATTAAGCCCTCCCAATTGTATTTTAAGGCAGAGATAAAGCCAATAATAGGATTTCCTTGTGAAAAATATAAATATTTTTTTTCCTATAATTGAGTTTTATTTTATTTTCTTTTTCATAACAAGAGATTGTTATATTACACCTCCTCAAGCAACATCACTCCTCCTCAAAACTACAAAAATTCATCATCTAGACATAAATTCTATTGGAGATACATAAACAAAGGTCCATAATTTATTTGCCCAAACCACTTTTATATTTTTGAAATAATCTAAAAATGTATGGTTAAATTGATACATAAGTAATGTCAAATAGATACACAAGCAATGTCAAATGGATGCTTCAACATATATTTTTATTTCGGTTGGGAGCATTCAGGGTCTTTATAATCTAATGGGAGTATAAAATCAACCTCACAATCTCTCACAAAAGTACTAATTGCATAAGTGGGCCTTATTTCCACAATATCCAAGTAATACTTATAATAATAATTATTATTATATGGTACTATGATATCAAATAAATCACCACCTTTAGCTCTGGTTGTATGACCAAAAAAACAAACCAACAAATAAACAAACCATGAATAACAAAAGTTCCAACCTAAATTCAGAACAAGTTAGGCAAGGGGTGTTACCTAACAAAATTAACAATCATATATTAGAAGCACATCACATACAAGCGGGATATTAGAATACTTAATGAAAAGCGTTGAATGAAGCAATAAGCCCTGCGTCACACTTGTCACACATTCAAGCCCATAATGTTATCCAGATTACGAGATTCCAACTTCTCTTCTTCATTATCCTCTTTGACCTCGTTCAGAGTGTTTATTATATTCCTAGCCTCTTAGAGACAAACCAATACAACAAAAGCACATACAAAGTCTTCTCCCTTCAATGAACTTCTTCGCATTACTACATCTAATTTGAGCTCGTTCTTCTAATTTAATACACAAAGAACCTCCATATATATATCTTATACGAGCCCCTCTTAAGAGAACGTTACCAACAACTAAACAAAAATGCCTAATAGAAAAGGGACACAAGTTAAAGTGTCAATACCACAACAACTTCATATCTTTCGATGTCATTGAAGCCCTATTAAGATTGCACGGTTGCCTAAGTAGATTGACCAAAGCCATCCTTGATGCATTCCTATGAGAGAGAGAGAGGGGGGAGAGAGGATAGAGAGCAAAACATACTGATGAAAAATACCTAGGACCCGAGCAAATTATTGGTGATGGTTGATTTAGCATCGATCTAGATGGGTGGATTTGGCATCAGGAAGGAAAGATTTGGAGTCGAGATGGGTGGATTCAACATCGGGACAAAAGGATTCGACATTGGGATGGCATGATTCAGTGTCGAGATGGATGGCTTCGGCATCAAAGTTGGCTTATTTGGCGTGGATGATCTTCGAATGGAGATCTACGAAGATGAAGTTGCTTAACACTAATTATCAATTCTTGTTCTCTTCTCTATATAAAATATATCATAGTAATTTAAGAGCTTATCTAGCATTATATAACATAAAGCCTTCATGGCAAAACATGTAGCACAAGGCAAGGCAATGAGAAGGACTTGTGATATTAGAATTTAGTACCTTAAGAAAACAAATATATCCCCCAGCCTCTAATCTCCTACAAGTAACAAAGGTACTCTATCTGGTTGTCTGTAAATGCCTTTGATCTTGTCATGTGATCATAAAGCATTTTGGTAAATTTATAAAAAATCTAACGTATTTCAGACGGTCCTTGTTAATCCTCTTTATTATAGAATATTTATATATCCATAATTTGAGTGCAATAATGATGTTAGAATTGAGTGATCATAGCTCATTAGATTTGTCTCGTCGAGTGAGTCTTTTAAATAATATTATGAAGTTTTCAAATATTCTATAAGTGTTTGATTTTGATTCATTTGGATTTTGTTGAGAAATTTATGTTCTTAATGGGTTTGTATCATCGAGAAGTTCTATATATTCAACTATAACAACATTTAAAAGAGAATTTAGATGTCGTAAATTTTGTTTTAAATACTCAATTTTGCTGCAAAATATTTAGAAAATGTTTAATAAAAAAATTATTCTCTTCATCATTTCGATTTTTGCATAATCAACTCGAGCATTACAATTAGATTTTATATCAAAAAATATTACACAATTTTATCAATTAACATACTTCTAGCAAATGTTATGATACATTTTTTTATAGATTCTTTTGATAATTAATTTATATTCTAATCCATAATATTTAAATAATTATATAATTTCATGAACTTAAATTACAATTTAACATGACAAGGTCTATCTTTTTTGTTTAGCGACTCTTTCAAGAATGTCGTTTTTCCCATTTCCTTTTAGATGTTAGATTCTGAATTCTTCATTAGTTTTCAGAATCCATTTTCCACATTATCTCCTAACTGTTACGTTAGAGATTCTAAAATTATTTTATAGAAGTCTTTTTTTCAAAAAAATTATGTTCGTACTAGTACTCTTTAGTTGGTCCAACTAACTTTTAATTCATAAAAATATTAATTAAAAAAATGATTTAATGACTACATAAAAGTTATTACATCAGCGGGCGACTGAGGTTGGAGGAATCATAATCGGTAGGCGACGGTGGTCAGAGGAATCTTAGTCGGCGAGTGAAGATGATTGGAGAGACTATAGTTGTACGACGGTGGACGGAGGACCATAATTGGGCGAAGGTGCTCTGAAAGTTAGCAGTTGGTTGGCGACAGTGGTTGGATGAACCGTAGTCGGTTGACAATGGATGTATATGTTGACCTCATATTTCATGCTTAGGCTCTCGAGCGTACTGGTTGTCATTTGATTGACGTTTGATCGACTCAATCGAGCAATGACAAGCTGAGTTTAAGTTGAATTGGCGTCACGTAGAACTTGATTTCAAATTGACTTGGATTGAATCGAATTTGACTCGACTGCACTCAATTGATCTCGATCAACACATATCGTTCAAGTCGAGTTTGATTTAAATTCAATTGATGTCAATTTTGAGCTTAATTTCATGTAATTTAATTAGTTGAATTAGATCTAGCACAAATTCATTCAAATTGAGTTAAATTTGGTCTTGAATTTAACCGGATCTAGCTCATTTTAATTCTATTAAAACTCATTTGGCTTTATTAGCAATTTAAATCAGCTTTCAAAATCCCGAAATCACACCGATAGCTACGATTAAGGCTTCGTTTGGGACGGCTTTTTTATTGCTTCTTAAATTAACTTTTTAGTAAAAAAATTTAATTATTAAACTAAAAAACTGTTTTAAGAAACAACAAGAAAACCACCTCAAACCAAACGAAGCCTAAGGGACTGCTTGGCAACAAGTGGGATTTAACTTTAGTGGGATTTAGTAAATCCTATAACCGAAATGTGTTAAATCCTAAAAACTGTTTGGTATGCCAAATGTTAAATCCTGTAAATCCTGAGAAACTATTTGGTAACAAATTTCAGGATTATAGCTGTTAAGGATTTAAATGTGAATAATATAATTATAACTTAAAAATAAATTTATAATTAAAAATAAAAAATATAATGTGTTATAAATTTAATAATATGTTAAGTACAAATTACTCATGAATTATTATTTACACAATTAATTATATATTTAATAACTGATATATTAAGTTATATAAATTAATCTAATTATATTAATATCTAATTACTAATTATGCAAATAAGTTAATTAAGATAATTAATGTATGCACTAATTATACAATTAATTATTTAGTTAATTTTCTTAATTATTAATTTATTTAAATTATATAAATTAATCAATAATAACTTTTAGAGGCATCTATGGTTTGCCTTTCATCTTCTCTTTACGTCGTTGATGTTCGGCTTCGTTGCTTTGCAGGTGTATAGATTGCACGCGTCGCTTCTGCGGCTCCTTCATGGTTGTTCGACTTCGCTCCTGCGACGAATTTTCTGTCAACCCGGATTGGAAGTTACGACATTTTGATCAGAAGCAAGAACGGGAGCTCGCTGGCTTGAAGGTAACTTTCTCCCTTTCGCGTGCTTCTTCGGATAAATTCCGTTAAATTCGGCCACTCCTCGGATTTACTAAATCCTGGATTTAAGCCGTAAATCCGGGATTTAACGCGCGCACAAAAACTGTTTGGGTGAATTTAGCGTAAATCCGACTTAAATCCCGCTGTAAATCCGATACCAAACAGCCCCTAAATGTGATATGCGATTCAGCCGAAATCCCGCGATTCTAATTTCTGCAACTGGAATAGACATCGAGCAACGAACATGTCGAGACGATCCCCATTCGGCTCATTGAAGACTCCAGAACTCCCTTGGCCTCTTCCTTTTGGCGTTTCCTCTCTCCCTCTCACATTGGTTTGTTTTCCGCTGCGAGGCTTCACGTTTTACAGCAACTCATGTTTTAAACTGGGTTTAGGTCAAATATATTGAATGGGTTTATTACTCCTTCAAATTTGATCTTTTTAAATCTCAATCTAGCTCCACTTATGTCTTCCTAGGAAGCTCAAACCTAACAGAAAAACCTCTACTTATGTCTTCCTTTGAAGCTCAAACTTCAAAAGATCGCTTGGCTTTTGATTTCTTTGCCTATTTCTATCCTTCCCGCATGTTTGATATTTGTTGGGGCTTTGCCTGATCTCATTCTATTTTTTTATTTATGGGTTTAGACTTCTGAGGGATTTTCTTCTTCTATTTTCTTTTGTTTATTCTCTTTATATTATTTAGGCTCTATTTTTTGTAGTAATAGATGGCAATCCCATTAATTTGCGTTGTTTATGACCTTATTTTTGAAGGACTTTAATCTCCATCTAGTTACTGTTCAAATATACTTCCACGCCTTCTGACTGGTTCTTAATTCTTATATTCCTGCTTGCATGTCTAGTTGGTTGTTTTCGGCTTTGGATCGGTCTCTACATTATTCCTGGATGTCTTCATTGTAAACATGTCCTCATGTTTTTAGATCTACTTGTAGTTTTCTAGGTTTTTTTTATTTTACAAGTTTCTCGTGTTGGTTCCTGATTGATCTTGTTGGCTATCAAAGCTGAACAGTTATTAGGTCCGGTGACCGGACGTACTTTATGTTTGGTTACCACTAAGATCGCGCTACGTGCTTTTACTCTTTACCGTGCGGCCTGACGACTTGACCCGGAACGGAACCCGGGAATGCTATATTCGCGTAGTGCTAGGTATTACTTAGTATTTGCTCGGTATTGCAAGGTATTGCTTGGTAATAATGAGAAATACCACTATGTGAAGACCAATACCAAGTAATACCTAGCAATACCGAGCAATACCAAGTTTATTCTAGAAAAACTCGGTATTGCTTGATATTACTCTGTATTTCTCGGTATTGCTCGTTATTTGTCTTCACATAATGATATTTCTCGTTATTGCCGAGCAAAATCAACAAATACCTAGCAATACCGAGCAATACCTTGCAATACCGGGTTTGTCATGAATTTAAAACACGCACGTGCGACATACCGACTATTTGTCGGGTTAGGTCCGCAGTTTTGGCCTACTACATGACACGATCTCAGTGCCGACCGAACGTAGCTCTACATCCGTTCACCGGAGCAAATAAAAGTTCATCAAAGCTTAGCTATCAAAACTTGGGCTTAATTTATTGTTTTTCTTTTTATATTGTATCTAGTCTCGAAATCTGTGCTCTGCAATTTTTTTTTTCCAATTTTTAATTGTAGCTACGGAGCATTGACAAGCTTTGGTTTACTTTTAAGGGCCCGTAAAATTTTCTTTTTATTGATATAAAATCCTCATCTATAAATTGACGTTTCCAAAAAAAAAAAAACAAACAATTTTAAGACAAATTAAATCACAAAACATAATATTCTCTCTTCATATATATATATATATATATATATATATATATATATATATATATATATATATATATATATATATATATATATATATAAGTATCTTCCACTTATCTCTTAATTTATGAATTTGCAAGTGATTTTGATTATGAAGGTCCAAATTCAAAATACAATTAAAATTTTCACCAATGTTGCAAAGGATGTTACCTACATTATAAGGTTCTTCTGTAAGGAAAAAAATGTTTTTAAATAATGTTTTAAAGAATTTGAGCACTAAAATATAAATTTAATATAGATGAACTCAAACTAACTTCAAGCTTTAACTTTCTTTAAAAATCAAATTCATTCATATAAGAAAAAGAAGAACACACACTTTACACGAAAATCACAGTGAACAAAAAAAAAAAAAACATCTAAAATGTATTACACAATCTTAACAGCTAAAAGAAAATTACAATCACTTTCATGTCCTAAGAGAGCCCCATCAATTTTATTTTCGATATATGAACGTATATTCCAATTAAATCAGATAGGAATAGCTCTGGAAACACGAGGATATACAACATGAACAGGATGCGCCATGATGCGTCGTCCCTTCATGCGCCTGAACATATAGACCATCGCACCCACCGGCCACTCCACAACCCCCGCGGCAGCACATGCCAGAATTCCCACCGTAGGTCCGACCACCTTGCGCCGGTACGGGCTTCTCCTCGTTCCGGTATGCTTATGATTCACATAATGGCGCACCATTTTCCTCCTGCGTAGATTTCGTCTAGCGCTGTATAACAACTTTAATCGGAAGGTTTGAGAAAGACAAGCAGAATTCTGAATGTTTTTTGGAGCAGAAGGCTCAGATATTTAAAGGTGTTGTGGGTTAACCCGTGGCAATTTTGAGCTTGAAGTTGAGGCCACGGCAGGTGCTTTCTTGACATGTGTAAGTTTGATGGCACACGTGTATTGGTTATTTTATTTGCTGGAGATGAGCAATCTCTTATTGATAAGATGTAATTTGTTTGATTGTGGATCACATATCTTATTTGTCATCTGGATGTGGATGATATGTTTCACGTTTGAAGTTTATTGCCTTTCTTTTTTAAATAATATGGTTGAGAAGTAGATATTCCATAACTTATCAATTGCACGTTCTATTTTAAAAATAATTGTTATTTTATAAAAAATTAGAGTTTACCCTAAAAAAATAAAAGGTAATTTGCATACATATATAACATAAAATTCTTATATATATATATATATATATATATATATATATATATATATATATATATATATATATATATATATATATATATATATATATATTCTTTCCCAAAATGTTTAAATATTTAAATTTAGAAAGAGCACTACGAGGATCTCATGAAAATGCTTCACTAACTCAATGGGGCTTCAAAAAAGTTTAAAATATTGAAAATATGCTTCTTCACCCTTTACATTTAGAAATTTGAGGACTACAAGGAAACCTAAAAAAATTATAATAATAATTGAGAGTTATTATATTGCACTGGCAAGTGTCACGATATGTTAGCACCTCTTTTGCCAAGACTTTGTTGAAAACTTTCAATGACGAGTGCATGTTGTTCTTCTAAGTAATGATGGGGAAGAGTGGACTAGAAAATAAGATTTAAGACTAGAAAGTCATGTTTGTTATTTTTTACAACTCAATTAGGTAGTTTATGTAGATTTCACCCATCTCTTTCCCTAAGAACAATGCAATGGTACCTTAGTTGAATGATGAGTAGGGTTAATTTCTTGCCATTACTAGTATTTGGGCCTTTTTTTGTTAACCTTAGTGTATAAGTAAGTTGAAACTCACTTAGCTCCACTGATCTTTCTAGTAGTCAGCCACGGTGATACAACTTGTTGTGTTCAGCTTTAATTGGTTGATTATGGACTGAAATGTAAGGTGCATTCACCCATGAGGAGCTCACAAGGAATCATGAGAATTCACGACTGTATATGTTAGCACCTCTTATTACCATATGACATAGTAAAATGGCCATTTTTTCTTCCCTTCATCTAAAATGAATAATAAGAAAATTGCATCATCGCTGACTCCTAGATACAATAATTGGTCCTACCTTATCCTTAGACTTTGAAGCATATATGATGAGGAAAAGAGTTTTAAATTTTGAAAGGAAAATTTGTCTTCCTCACTCCAGAAGAACTTTGCAAGTCTTTTAAAACTGGTCAAATCAGCTGATTCTACCAGTTGAATTGTGAGCTGGCTAGCCGATTATGGTTCATGTTAAAATCAGTTTCACACAAAATTTGTATTGAACTGCTTGAACTGACCACCGAACCACCAAACTAGTATAGTTTCTGATAACCGACAAGTTCAGTTATAATGTCGTTTAGCGAATATTCAACTTCTGAGATGCGAAGGTGAAGTTATACGATAGATAAAAAAACCCCTATTTCATTTAGACGTATCGCGTATGTTCCTCCTGTTCGAAAAACCGTCATGTCATCTTTAATATAATGACTGGTTCCTTTGAGTGTGGTTCGAAATCTTCTTTCTGCCACTATTTGTTGTTATCTCAAATACTAACTTTTACAGGAAATTTCCCTCCTCCTAATGAAATTTGAGAAGGAAAGATGTGCTATGTAGGAAAGTCTTATGAATGTGCAGGACATAATCCCTCAAGCCATAAGTTATCAGCTAGACTCCGATGTTAAATTAAGAAAAGTGTTGTGTTGATTTTTCCTCTTTTCGAAGTGACCTTCCTACTGATAAGAAAGCCGACCTATCACATCAAACTGTGCTTATAATCTTATGACCACTACGTTTGTCTAAGCAGAGCTCCTACTATTAATTCTGATAGGCGCCTAATCACTGTTCTTTTGTAATTGCTTTAATCTATACCATTGAACATATATACTGGTAATAGAATATATACTGTGAGATGATCAGTAAAAAAGAATAGAGCAGTAATGAGAAAATCTCTTTGGCTTGCATCATATTCTTCTCCTCTATTGTGTGATTTCACATATATGTCTTAGGGATTGTTTGCAGGTAAAACACAGGGTTGGAGCTTGGTGAAATGCAGTTCAACTTGGTATCAGAGCCTCCCTTGTGCCCTCTAACCTGAACTCTCCTTAGCGTTATGTTTCTTGTTTTATATTATTGATGGAGACTCCTTCTCAATCCTCTACTTCTTCTCAAACCTTGGATGTTATCAAAATGGCAGACGTTGCCATTCCATCACAACTTAAATTCTTATTTACTAATGTCAAATCTGTTCTTAACATTCAACTTGCTGTCGATAATTACCCTCTTTGGAAATCCCAGATTCTGTAATTGTTCACTGCAAACGGTTTTGATGGCTATTTGGATGGTTCTACACCAAAACCCACAAAATTTCTGTCTACTGCTCCAAATATTGTTCCCAACCTTGAATACTATACTTGGATACTTATTGATCAAAACCTTGCAGCCATCTTATATTCCACCATTTCTACTGCTCCATCACAACTTATCTTGTAATTGTTCACTGCAAGGTTTAAAAAAGCATGACTAACTACAAGGGTCCACACATCATAAGTTTAATAATTTCTAGTTTAGTGTGTACATAACAATTCAATTAGATAACAAAATAATACTCATTCATAGATATCAGAGATAGGCGTAATACATTAGTCTCTAGTCCCATCAGATAATATCAATCTCTCCCTCAAGCCCTTGTTCCTCCTCAAAAATTCCTAAAAGTAGAACAAATATAGGATCAAGCCTTAATGACTTCATGCGCACAGCGCATCAATATCAAACCTTTATGAATTCCAGCACATAGCACAACAATATTAAGCCCTTCTGGCTCTAGTGTATAGTATTATTCATTCATTCAATATAAATTTGCTATTGCTAACAAATAATCTATTTTTTATTTATCATATATTCAATCTTTTTAAAATAAAAATCTTAAAAAGATTTTTTAATGCCATTGCCATTCCCAAGCTTTGATGAAAAATGTTGAGGTTATTTTTCAAATCAATAATTTTGGCAGCATATGAAAAAAATCCTGATTTCCTATGCCACTAACCCTCCCAAACCAAAAGATTAAAAAGACGGGTGCCCCATCGATCTCATAAACTCAACGTACCCAACTAACAATTAATTAATACCACATGTGGCCAATGAAGATACGCTACATTTAACTAGTGAGTTTCTTAAAAATTTAATTAAAAAATGACACATGAAAATGTAAAAATCAAAATATATTATTGAAATAGTTTGCCAAAATATGGATTAAATATTGATGATGGAAAGGAAGTAAAGAATGAAAGCCGAATTTGTTACAAACTAAAAAAAAAAAAAAAAAACACTCTTGTATTTCTTGTTAGTTTTATTCAAACTCTAAAAGATTTTAAAATTTAGATAAGAGGCATGCCCAACACAAACGAAGAGGAAGACACCATACATGGTTCATTCAAAAATATATCCAACAATTCTTTTGCACATATACTAGCAGCTCAACAAAGAAAATACAACAAAACAATTCTTTTTTTAAATACATCTAAACAAATAATGAAATAGTTTGCCCAAAATTAGGTTTGGGTTTAGGGAAGAAAACTTAAAAAGAAAATTAGTGGTGAGGAAGGAGCCATGAGCTGCATGACAACACAAGTGGCTTGGCGGTCATTTGATAATAGTGCAAGTTGCGACAGATTGCACCCTAAACCCTAAATTCAAAATGACTACTGAGATGGAGACAATTTCAACTCGTACTTTGGAAGCGAAATAGTGCATTTTTGAGTTATGGTTTTTAGTTTACTATAATTTATATTATTAGGTGTTTCTCAAATGCTTTTAGCTAGAATATTATTAAAGATGGGAGCATATGGATTGATTCGGATCAATATGTAATTATTAGCTCACGCTCATTCTAGATTATCTCCCTGGTTGATGATTATTTACAAGTGGTATTCAAACTCTTATTTTTGCAACTTTGGCTGCAGCTTATATAGGTGAATCCATGGAGGGTCATCATTGACTAACTTTCGAAATAGTCTTTTTTGAAGCTTATCCCAATTCAAGCAATGCGGGGGTTCAATTAAAGAAAAAGCTTTTACTGCCTCTAAAGATCCTTTTTTTTCCAAAGATTTCTACGAATATGCTTTTTTGACATAGAAGTACATTTTTTTGGAACTGCCATTCAAAAGGTAGGTTACTCCTTTTTATCGTATCAGACGATTTTTTTATGTATTCTTCATGTATCATATAATAATTGAGAAATTGCAATAGAAAAGAAAAAGGGGAGGTTTGTGATGATTTTTAAATCTTTTCTACTAGGTTCCAGTTTCAATCCTTGGATTTGTGTTCACCATTTAGATTTTGTGTTGTTTTGAACACAATGATTCTTTGAAACATAGATGATTTAGTTCAACTGATGATTCAATCATTTTTTTTCTTTGATTTGATTGAAAAAAAAATAGTTTCAATAGTAGGTCCAAATTGGTTAACTGATTGGTTCTGGATTGAACTGATCGTTCCAATCTAAATTTAAATGGTGATTGAACACAAATCCAAGGATTGAAACTAAAACATGTCCATACAAGTGCACCATCAAACTTACACATGGCAATAAAACATGAGCCATGGCCTCAACTTCATACCAAAATCGCCACATGTCAGGCAGGATAACTTTAAATTTGAGCATGGGATGAGGAGTAATCCGTGCCGGTGTAAGTTGGTTGGGCCCATAGTGGGACTTTTGGAATGTGTTGTAGCGATAGTGGTGGAGTGCTGGTTGGTGCGGTGGTTTATATTTTCTGGCATATGAAGGCAGACGAATTATGGCCCACCTGATACATGTTGTTTACCCTCATGTTTCTAGTGATATTCCTACTAAGTTCAATTGTAATATTTGTTATGTGTTTGTAAATAAAAAAATAGGGGGATTTACATACAAACCACTTTATATTATACTATTTATACATCGAACATTCAAAATATTAATATTTCATCGCTAATACTAATAGGCAACATTAATGTCAACTATGTCACTCTTATATTTCATTTCTGTCACTCAGACCATCCAATAATATTTCATTCCTTACATCCATATTTAATCTATGAATGGTAGTATGTAATATTAAAATTTTAAATATTAGATATGTAAATAATATGATATAAAAGTGGTATGTATATCCCCCTTATAAATATTAATGGATCTCTATTAAAGCTTGTTCTATGTTTTAATTTTGTTTTGACTTTGGGCAATGCATGATTTAATATTTAAGGTTTTGTGTATTTGTTCATCTATGGTTGTAGTTTGAGTTTGTGTGTGTGTGTGTGTGTGTGTGTGTGTGTGTGTGTGTGTGTTTTTTTGAATGAATTGATATTTAAAGTTGAAGCTGAAGCTATGTTACCCTCTAATAAATTTATATTTCAACACTCTACTTCTCAAAATAAATATTATTATTATTATATTTTTTTGCTTACAAAGAATAGTTATCATTTAGGTGGCATTTTTTCCTGAAGCTTCTAACATAGTAATTAGTTTAAATTTTTTTTTGTTCTTTATTTTTACTCATGTTTCAACTCTTTTTTTTTTATTTCAGTTGTGTAATTTTTTTATTTATGTTTTTAGATTACATAAACAATAATTTTAATTTCGATTCTTAGGTTTTTGAGCAATTCTTTGCAAAAATTTTTTTAGGGTGTTCTAAATGATTGTAGTGGAAGTAACATTATTTATTTATTGTAGTTCACTATGGCTTCATGAATTGTTAGATTTTTCTTTTGTTTTTTTTGCGAAGGTCGGGATTTCACACAGCTTATCATGATTGTCAATATCATGCAGCTCTTCATTATAAGAGCTTATGCTCTTCAAGTAGGTTTGGATATGTGATTAAAATTAAAATTTTGAAATGACCTAGAAGAATTAATTCAAAAGATAACTCTTGAAGAAATAATTTTTGTTGGAGGAGATTTAAATTGATAGAATTTTAAAAAGATAGAGAATTTTAATAGTATTCATGGTGGCTATTGATTTGGAGCGATTAATGAATGTGGTAAGACTTTATTAAATTTTACTCTAGCTTATGATTTTGTAATTGTTAATGCCTTATTTAAGAAAAGAGATCAGCATTTCATCACTTATAAGAATGGATATGATAAAACTCAAATTGATTATTTTTTTTATAAAAAATAGATCATTTAGATTGTAAAGATTGTAATGTTATTCAGAGTGAAAGTTTATGTACCAAACATCACTTATTAATTTTTGACATTAGGATGAAGGGAAATAACATAAAAAATATAGTAAAATACTTTTCTAAAATTAGATAGGGGCATTTAAAGAAGACTAAAAAAATATTTTGAGAGTAAGATTTGAGATCTTAAGATTTTATTTGCGCATGAAGAAGCAAATCTTATGTGGGAAAAAAGTAGTTAGTAATATTAAGAATATTGCAAAGTATGTGCTTGAAATTTCAAAAGAAAAAGCTCCTAATAATAAAAAATAGTTACTGGTGGAATAAAACTATGTAAGAAAAGATAAAACAATATAAAGCTTTGTTATAATAATTTATTTAGATGTAAAAGCTCTAAAAATTAGAAAAGATATAAAGAGGCTCATAAGTTGTCTAAGAAAGCAATCTAGGATGCAAAGATTTTAACTTTTAATGATTTATATAATAGATTAGATTCTAAAGAGGGTGAATGATATATGTATATGTTAGCCAAATAAAGATATAAGAATAGTAAGGATTTAGTTCAAGTGAAGTGCATTAAGGATAAAGATAAAAATTTAGAAGAGAATATTCAGCAAATGTGAATGAGATATTTTGCTAAGATTTTCAATGAATAATATAAGAATAAGATTGACTTTAATGTCTTTAGTACTCTAAACAATAATAGAGATTTTTTTTATTTTTATCATCCTATTAGTAAAACTGAAGTTAAAGAGGCTTTAAAGAAAATGAAGTGTAAAAAAACCACTACAATAAAATTGCATGATACCGGCGACCAAAATCAGTTGAAAATCATGAATTCCACAAAAAATGTGCAATTCCAGTAGATTTGTAGTCAACAGTAAACTGTGTATTAGAACCCTTATTCAAGTAGAATATTTTTGCCCAAAATATTTTCAGCAAATTTACCAAAAGAATTTTGGCATAATATAATGGGGATATTCCTCATATACGAGTCACTATTGTTACAAATCAAGCTCACGATTTTATATTTTTTATGATAACAAATATTTATGGTTCACATTTTGTTGTTTACTTATATTTGCAATAAATTTTTATTATGTGTGCACTAATTTTTCAGAAATACCATGCAACATCCATCAAAGATTTAAGGCTCAAGATTGGGTAGAATATATTATGTTGTAAAGATATTTATAATATTCATTAATATATATTTGATTTCTTGGGTCAAGTCTTGTAAAGGTGTATGCTTGCTTGGTGATCATGTACACACACTTAGGGGGAGTGAGATTGAGTCAACTAGAAGTTCAAATTTTGAACTAATCATCCTAGACGATTTTGACCGTCCAGAATGATCAGCTCATTGAACTAATCGTACTAGATAATTTTGATCGTCTAGGACAATTCTTTATGATCTTGAAAAAATAGCTGCCAATGATAATTTAGACAATTATTTAAGATTCAAATTTTATTCTAATCGTCTTGGATGATATAGATCATCCTAGAAGATTAATTTCAATCATGCCTAAATTGATCATCTGATTAGGGGACTAATTATTATTATATTGGTCAATAATATAATCCTTAATGATCTGTATATTGTATAGGATGATGTTTGCTAACATATTTGATTTTCTTAAATCATCCAAGTTGAAATATTATAATTTCTCTTCTAATCATCTAAGACGATCCTAAATATCATACTATACGATCTATAAAATTTTGAACTGATCATCCTAGACTATACAGAGATCATCCAGAACTATCAGGCTAAATTCTATACAGCATCCTGGACGATCCTTCAATCGTACTAGATGATGGTTGGCACCAAAATTGAATTTTTAGGATTTTATGAATCCCTCTTTTTAAGCACATCATACTAGATGGTCTTGTGATCATCCTGGATGATCTTTGTCACCATAATTAATTTTTAGGATTTTTAAAGCCCTCTATTTAAGCTTTCTCAAGGTAATTGGTAAGTGTCTTAGATAGCCATTGAGGCTTCATTTCTCTGGAGAAAAATTAAAGAGAGAACTTGAAAGGGAGAGATGAAATGGTGGAGTTTGAGAGGGAGAAGATCCATAGAGGTGGAGGGGATTTCACACAATTGCTCTGGCAAGCTTGCACCTTAGCACCATCGAATTCAAGGTTCATCTTGAGGGAAGTTTTGGGAAGAAGAAGATCTCTTTGGTGTTAGAAGACCCGGTTACTTTGCCACAGCTGGAAAGATGGAAGTGATTTATTAGGGCTTCTCTGCCTAGCTATGGGGGTTAAATGAGAGCCACTAAAGGTTTAGTATAATACTCAGAGGGTGCCTTCGAGGAGTAGACGTAGGTCAAGTTGGACCGAATAACTATAAATCTAGTGTGTTGTTTTTAATTTTATTATTTTCATCACACTTATTTTCCACATTTATTTTTAGATATAACTGCTTGGTTGAAAATCTGTGATTGATATTATAATATATTGATTATCTATTTTTAGATCTTAAAAAATGCTTTAAGAAGGGGATTTTTTTTGTTGAAAGAAGGTTTTTTTAATATCCAATTCATCCCCCTCTTGGTTAGCTTCGGGACTAATTTATAAGGGCATAATAACCTTATCAAACTTTCAAGGGGTATCAAAGCACTTTCAAGTGATATTAAAGAGGGATTTATAAAATGAAGTTTTAAAAAACTAGTGAAATTTGATCTATAGCTAACTTTGAAAATATAAATACCACGGAAGGTTATTCGATTATTAGACCACATTTTTTTGATTATATACCTTTTGATTGTTGAAAAACTCACATGTCCATCTTTTTGCAATCCATTGATTATCACATGTGGATATTAGTTAAGGAAGGTTATTCTGCACCATTTAAACAAGTTAATGACATAAAATTGATATTCCTTTTTTTATTGCAGCAGAGTATAATAAATCAATCTTCAATTGAATGCTAAATCTTTAAACTATTTTTTCTATATTTTGAATTTTGATGATTGTATGTTAGTATCCACATATACTACTAGCAAGTAAATTTGGGATAAACTATATATATGCACTATATACGAAGGTACTAGTAAAGTCAAGCAATTCATGTTGAATATTTTAATGCATGATTATGAACTATTTTGCATAAAATCTTATGAGATGATCTTAGATATGTATACTAGATTTTCTCAAATTATGACATCATTATATGCTTTAAGTAAAGAATTTTCAAACTTTAAAAAGAACAATAAAAATCTGCATTATCTACATTATAAGTTTCATGCTAAAGTTATTGTTATTTATGATTAAAAAAAAAGAATGCATATTTTATTGATAATTTAATTAGCTCACTCATTGCTTATAAGTTAAATTTGAGTAAAAAACTTTTTGATACAGGTGAAATAATAATGCTAAAATCTGAAGACATAGAGAAAAGTGGCTTAGTAGAAGATGAAAGTGAAGAGTTTACAAGAAAATTTGAAAATTACTATAGTAGAAGCATCAACATCAACAAAAGTGAAACAAAGGTAAATATGGTAAGAATGTTCAGATTTTTTTTATATTATTTATTTTGGGTGTAAGAAATCTGAATATATGAAAAGTTAGTGCCCTAATTTAAAAAATCTTCCTACAAAGAAAATTGGTAAATCTAAGCAGATTATTAAAAGGATAAATGATTATAAGCAAAAAATTTCTTGGGCAGAGGCCTAGTTTTTGAATTATCAGACCAAGAGCAAGGTAATGAGGTATAAAGTTTTGTTTGTGGTTTTATGTGTTGTAGTTAATGCATACATATATGTTCTTTGTTTTATTTTGTTCATTATAAATATTTTTTGTGATGTTCTCATTTTTTTTCTCATAATCATTTTATTTTATTTTCTTAGTATATTTTTGTGATAGAAATGGAGGAATGCATCGGGCTTTAAGAGTACACGTTTTAGATATCTTGGATCTATTGTTCAGAGTGATGGTGAAATAGATGGGGATATTATCAGCAGAATTCAAGTTGGATGGTTGAAGTGGAGGAATGCATCGGGCTTGTTATGTGATAGAAATGTACCCCTCAAACTTAAGGGAAAATTCTATAAGATGGTAGTGAGGCCTGCAATGCTTTATGGTGCCGAATGTTGGCCTTTAAAAGAGAAGCATAATACTAAGTTAAGTGTGGCAGAGATGAGGATGCTCAGGTGGATGAGTGGCTTTACCCTTAGAGATAGGATACGAAATGAGCATATACGTGAAAAGGTTGGAGTAGCTCCAGTAGAAGATAAGATTAGAGAAAGTCGCCTTAGATGGTTTGGTCACATAAAACGGCGGCCTTGCGATGACCCGGTTAGGAGAGTAGAGGTATTAGATTTGACTTATGTTAAGAAAGGTAGGGGTAGACCTAAAAAGACTTGGTTAGAAAATATTAGGAATGACCTTTCTTTATTAGATTTAAACGAGAATTTGACTTTTAATAGGACACAATGGAGAAAAAGGATTCATGTAGCCGACCCCACGTAGTGGGTTAAAGGCTTGATGTTGTTGTTTGTTGTTGTTGTTGTAGTATATTTTTGTGATTTATCTCAGATCTATATACACAAATTACTTTTTACATTGTATTTGCTTAAGAGAATCAATTCACTTCTTCAATTTTTTAAAAATAGAAAGTTTACCTCCTTTTTATCTAAAAAGCTAGTAAGCAGTGATTGACTTCCCTCAATCAGTTAAAGGAGGAAACATCGATGATTTTCTCTCTTTCTTTAACTCCTTTAGTTGTATAATATTTTCTTTGAAGTAAAAATCTTGTTCAAATTAAATTAAAGTTAGACTTTGAAATTGAAATCTTTTATATCTTCTTATAGTAATCTATCTTATATGAATAATGTTCAAAATCATTAAATTACTTTCAAGTTTTCTGATCAGGTTGTTGCATTTATCATATAAATACGATTCTAACTTGTAATTTATTCATCCTTATATTATAGAGTGAGTTTTTCTTCTCTCATATCTAGAAGATATTCTCACAAATAAGGGGAAGAATGTATTTGTCTGGTTGCATTTATTCATCTTATATTTGCATTAGTTTATCAATTGTTTAGATTCTAAAAGTTTTTTCTTAATTTTTATTTATTTCTATGTTAACAAATTGGAAAAAAATATTTTTTATTTCCCTTTCTTTTTATATAATTATCTTAGTGAGGGGGAGATTAAGAGAAATATTTTTAAATTTACAAATTCAACCAGTAATGTTTGCCGTCATAAAAAAGGATGAGATTATTACAACTTAAGCTCATGAGTTCATATTTTTTATGATAACAAATATTGTGGCTCACATCTTGTTATTTATTTGTATTTACTATATATTTTTATTTGTGGGTATACTAACCTCTTTTTTGATTATCATGTTGAAAGTTCGTAAGGGGATGTTAAGCCCTTGCTAACCAAGAGGGGGGGGGGGGGGGGGGGGGGGGGGGGGGGGGGGGGGGGGGGGAATTGGTATTTTAAAAAAAAATTCAAATTAAAATAAAAAATAAAAAATCTCAACCAAATCATATCACAAAAAAATTTAATGTGCAAAAATTTAATGCGGAAAAAATAGTAGAAATGAAACTCAGAAATTTATAGTTGTTCGATCAACTTGACCTACGTCCACTCCCTAGTGGCGCCCTTCGAGTATTGCACTAAACACAGTGTCTCTCCTTTTTCTCCCATAGCAAGGCGGATAAGCTTGTACAACACCTCCTTTCCACTAACACCGGTGAGGCAAAGAATCCAACTCCTTTTGCTTCCTCCTAAAGCAGGCAGATAACCTTGATTGATTACTGAAGTTGACCTCTCTCGAACCTCCAAGAACAAGGGACAATGATCGGAGAAGACGACTTGGATCCTTGCTTGGAGCAACCTTTCTGAAACCCCTCACAAACTCCCTCTCACAAGATCCTCTCTCTCTCTCCCCCTTTCTCTCCCTCTCCTCTAGGCTCTCTTAGGTTAAGATATCAGTAAAAGATGATTTCTTGGATAGAACAAGAGCTCTTAAATAGAAGAGTTTTGGAATAGCTCTTAATTTATACAAATCGACTTTATCATCCTAGATGATCAGCGTAAATTTCTCTCAATCAGTCCGGACGATTTGGGACGATCAGAAGGTTTTTATTCATATCATCCAAGATGATAATATATCATCATGTATGATTATGACAAGTTGTTAAATATCATCTAGACAATCACACTGAAGGGATGTTTGGAAAATAAAAAAATTGCTTGATCATCCAGGCCGATCTCATGTTAATCTCGGATGATTAGTTTAAATCTATGAAGATCATTCAGACTATTGCCTTGAATAGAAGGTGTCCGATATTGATCGTCTAGGAATAACTAAGGTTTTTTGAACTGATCATCCTGGCTGATCCTGCGATCGTTTATGATGATTTGATCAAACAATCAAATCTTAATTAATTTCCTTAATAACCAGATTAATTTAGGCAAAATTGTGTTTCATCATCTAGGATGATGTCTTGAATGATGTCTAAAAATAAATAATACCTATATTAGATCTAGCAGCTAATTCTTTCTGATTTGAGCCTATCATCCCGACCGATATAAATATCGTCCAGGATAATGCACTTAATAACAACTACCTTAACTAGGATGCCCTAATTAGGGTTTCTATTTTTGATAGATCGTCCAGGATGATACTTGAATCGTCCCGGATGATGTGACCAAAAATAGATAACTCTAAAAATAGACAGAAATTTACCCCATATATGTGTGTGCAAGGTTACTTAGCATCAGGAACCACATTGTTTATAATAGACTCAAGAAAGGGAAAAGTTTAAAAACTGACTTTGACCTAGTCTACCCAATCTTAAGCTAGTTCAAATTGTAATTTGATCTTATGGACCTAAAATGTTAGTAGGCAAGGAAGTCGTAGAGAAATAGAAGTGTTTGCTATCATCAATATTATACTCCCTAAAAGCAGATTTGCAACAATCTCTCTCTTTTTTTATGATGGCAAACATAAAGTAATTGAATTAGTTTAAAGTAGTTTTAATAGAAGCAGGTAAAGAAACAACCACAATTCAAATAGTTTAACTAATTATCATAAAAATGTAACAATTTAGAACAGACTAGAAAAGTATAAACTGGTATAGCTACTCTCCATTTTGACATCACAAAAAGGTGGAGGGAAAAATAAAAACAACACAAACTACTAAATAGAAGTAAAACAACATTACAGAAAAAAGTAAACTAAAAGAAAGATGGCCCCTGATCATCTGAAGGAGGAGGTGGTGGTGGTAGATGGGGCTGAAAGTAATTGGAAAGGGTCGCAAACTGCTCCCCAAGCCAGGCCATATCCTGGTCATGCTGGAACTGCTGGTGAGCAATGTAAGCATCGAAGCGTGCAATGTCCTCTGCATGTTGGTGCTCCTATGAAGCAACGAATGTCTCAAAGCGAGTATCACACTGACCGAATTGCTCCACCAGCTGATCCAGCTGAGAGTGCTGGCAGATAGAAGTAGGTGCAGGAACAAGTGCAGGAACTGCCTCTTCCTTAGCTACATTGACTTCCTTGTGCCCTGGGTGGAGACGAGTACTATGAAGAATGTGAAAGGGGTTATTTGAGTAGAAGGTAGACTGAAAATTTAGTATGGCATGATATTAAAAGTTGTATTTTGATTCTAAGACATATGCAATGATATGTCCTAAGGCAAGATTAGGCTTCCTCCTATGTCCTGGATCTTGAATAGTGGTCAGATGCTCAATGTAGCGAAAGATTAAATCAGTGGCATTGAATTTTTGGCAAGCCGAAATGTAAAAAGTGGTGATCAAAAGAAGAGGAGTGATATGAACGTGATCACCAGCTTTTAGGAAGAATTGAGGTGTGAAGGACATGCTAGATTGTTCTAGCATCTTTGAGTAAGGTGCTAGACTCTCCAACATGAAAGTGAGCATTAGTGTTTCTAAGAAAGTGGTTGGCTGGAGCACAATTTTAGTCAAGATCAGAACACAAGGTGTTGAGTTTGTCCCCTATAGTGGAAAGTTGCAAAAGCTCTTGACAGTCCTGATATATGATTTTGATGGGATGTCTATTCATATATGACTGGAGAGTAGTGAAAGAGGAATTTATGCGAAGGCTAGAAAAAAATTTAAAAGGTAATTCCAAATTGAAAGGGATAGAGAGAGTAAGAAGGAAGGTCAATGAAGTGTGCGTAAACAAATCTAGGACATGATAGGAAAGAATGTACAGGTTGACAGTCCGGGATACAGTAATTCTGGCTATTTTGTACCTTTGATAGGTGGCTTGATCATCCACCTCAGTGAAGCGAGGGTCCAGATTCTCCCTCGAGGAACTCCCAGAAGGATGGCGAAACCTCTTTCCATCGGCCATACTCAGGAAAATAGAAGGGGAGTAAGAGCAAAAGAGGGTTGAAGAGGAATTGTGTGAGAAAAACTGATTGAATGACTCAATTTATAAAGAAACAATCTGATCATCCAGGCTAATCGGGTGCAATAATTCCGTCTAGGATGATTGGTCAAAAAGGCGGCAAAGTCATCCAGGACGATCAGATATCATTCGGGATGATAAGACATAGGCAATCATCCCGAGGAGTCAAGCCGGATGACTATTAAAAATAAAGATCATCCTAGTCGATTAGGTAGATCATCCAGGATGATGAACAATAATGGATCGTACTGGCCGAATTTAAAAATTTTTAAAGCATTGTTATGTGGATCATCTAAGACAAACATGAGTATCATTCGGGATGATCACCAATAATTGAACAGAGATTATGAAGATCATCGAGGATGAGGAGGATCGCCTAGGATGATCACAAATAATTGAAACATAAGACAATCAGATCGTTCAATACAATAATGAATCATCCAGGACGATCAGAAGCAAAAGAGTCAAAACAGCCATTAGATGCAATTTCAAGAGCGAATTAAACAGATCATCTATGATGATATGAATATCATCTGGGATGATATGAGTATCGTCCGGGATGATGTGATAAAAAAGTTTCAAAATAAAAAATGGATGGATATGATCAAAGAAGGCCCAAACACTTGAAAATAAGTTTAAAAGGTATAAAATACGAAAAAGATAAGAACAAAAGCAAAACAAAGGTTTTTTTTAATCAAAGCTTGAATATGATAAATTCTTCATGTGATTGAATTAAAAAATTTGTAAGAATCAATGAGTTAACATCATCAAAATCCAAAAAAATGGTAGAACAACTAATCCTAATAACTCTAACTCGGACTTCTTCCAGGGAAAACTGTCTTTTAAAAATAAGGATCTAAATCAAAAAAATTAATTGGATAAGAAAAAAAGATTCATTCAAGACTTGGTTTCAAAAAAATATTTTATAGAATATTATATCAAAGTAATTAGTTACAATCATAAATTCTTAAATCAAGCCTTTGAAAAATATTAAGAGACACATGAATTCTTCTAAGATTTAAAAATTTTGAAAGAGAAGAAGCTTACTTTTGGTGGGCTCATTTTATACCTCTTGTCAATTTGATTGGCGCTCTTTATGCATCTTTTGATTTTTGATACACTTTGTGTATATATTTTTTTCAACTTGGTGTCATTGCGTATCTTTTGATTTTGGCATCATTGGCCACTTCTTTTCATTTATTTTTTTGCAAGCTAGATCTCTTTTTAAAATTCTTAAAAATTCTCAGTTATGATTATTTCTTTCATATATTAGAGAAGAAAAACTCACTCTCTAATATAAGAAATAATGAATCACAAAATAGAATAAAAAATCATATGATAAATTCAATGACAAGATTGCAAAAATCTGAAGGTAAAATAAAGACTTTGAACAATATATATATAAGATAGATTACTGTAGCAAGATTAAAAAGATCTCAATTTTAAAGTCCAGTTGTTAATGTGAGATAGATTTTTGTTTAAAAAAGAAAATTATACCACTAAAAAAAGTTAAAGAGAAGGAAACAATTAACAGTGTTTTTCCCCTTTAACTAATTTAGAGATGTCAATCATTGACTACAAATTTTCAAAAAAACAAAAACACAGCATAAGATATCAATTCAACGGTGATTAAAATAAAAAATAAAATAACAAAGAAAATCAAATCAATAAAAATGACAATTGATTCTCAATTGCCGCATAATGTAACTCAATGTCTCCTTTGGTCATATGATCTCTAATAAAGTGATGCCTTTTATCTATGTGCTTGGTCCCTTAATGTTGGATATGATTCTTAGAAATGCAAATGGTACTAGTGTTGTCACAAAGGATTGAAATTATGCCTACAAGTAATCTTAAATCTAGAACTTGGTGTTTCAACCAAAGGACTTGTGCCACACAACTTTTTAAGGCAATTTACTAAGCTTCAGCAGTAAAAAGTGCAACAGAGTTTTGCTTCCTACTAGATCAGAAGACTAAAGACTGTCCTATTAATTGACAAGTCCTAGAAGTGCTTTTTCTATCCACCTTACATCCTACAAAATAAGAATTAAAATATCCAATAATCTCAAAAGAAGTGCTGTGTCTAGGATACCAGATTCTTAAGTTTTAGGTTCCTAAGAGATATCTAAAAATTCTCTTAACTGTAGTTAGGTGAGATTCTTTAGGATCAGCTTCAAATCTAGCACAGAGACAAATAATAAATATTATATCAGGTCGACTAGCAGTCATATAAAGTAAATATTCAATCATCCCTCTATACTACTTTTGATCAACTAATTTTTTATTTGCGTCCTTATCCAACTGAACACTAGAGGTCATGGGAGTATTAATTAGCATAGCTTTATCCATTTCATATTTCTTCAAGATGTCTTTTATGCATTTTGATTGATTTAGAAAGGTCCTATCATCTAGTTGTCTTATGCTAAAGCCCAAAAAGTAGGACAACTCTCCCATCATACTCATCTCAAATTTTCTACTCATTATTTTAGAAAAATCATCACATAGCCTTTTATTAGAAGATTCAAAAAGTATATCATCAACATAGATTTAAATAATGAGTAATTCATCTCTTATTTTCCTCAGAAAAAGGGTAGTATCAACTATTCCCTTAATAAACTCCCTCTCTAGTAAGAATGTGCTAAGCCTCTCATAACAAGCTCTGGGTGCTTGCTTTAATCCATATAAGGCATTTTTTAATTTAAAAATATGATTTGGAGATTGAAAACTCTTAAAACCTGGGGGTTGCTCTACAAACACATTCTCTTTTATTATCCCATTTAAAAAATGGCACTCTTAACGTCCATTTGGAAAACCTTAAATTCTTTATAACAGGTAAAGGCTAGTAGCACTCTAATGGATTTCAATATAGCTACAGGGGCAAAGGACTCCACAAAATTAATCCCTTATATTTGATTGTACCCCTTAGCTATCAATCTTGCCTTATTCCTAACAACCATGCTAGAATTATTCATTTTATTCTTAAAGACCCATTTGGTTCTAACTACACTTTTATCCCTTTGGTCTTTTTACAAACTCTCAAACATGATTCCTAACAAATTAGTTTAATTCCTCTTGTATGGCTAAGATCCAAAACTCATCAGAAAGGGTTTGATTGATGTTGGTGGGTTTAATCATTGAGATAAAGGCAGAATGGTTCACTTTCTTCCTAAGTCCATACATAGTCCTAACACCTTCAGAAGGGTCTCTTATTATCAGTTCTTTAGGATGACTCAAAGAATTTCTCCAATCTCTAGGCATGGTGTATGTAGGTTTAACCCTTTCCTCCAAATTTGTATTTTCTACTCCTTGGGTAATCTCACCTACTCCTTCAGTGTTTTGGGGTTCTACCCTCTCCTCCAAATTTCTAACTCTAATGGTAATCTCTCCAACTTCATCTTCATCCTCAACTCTAGACTTTTAGGATCATATTCATCAAACATTACATGAGTAGTCTTCTCCACCATCAAAGTCCTCTTATTAAACACCCTAAAGGATTTCCCCACACTTGAATATCCTAAGTAAACTCCTTCATCAGATTTTGGATCAAATTTTCCTAATTATGAATTCCCATTTTAAAGAATGAAAATCTTATAACCAAAGATGTGGAGGTGGGAAAGGTTGGGTATCCTTCCCTTATGGATCTCATAGGGTGTCTTATCAAGTTTGGCTCTAACATTCACCCTATTCAACACATAACAAGCTGTGTTTATATCTTTAGTCCAAAAGTATTTTAAAAGTGAATACTCAGCAAGCATGGCTCTAGTGGCTTCAACTAAGGTTCGATTGTTTCTTTCAGCTATCCCATTCTACTGAGGGGTCCTAAGAGCTAAGAATTTATGACTAATCCCCTTATCCCCACAGAAGTCTCCAAATCTCTCATTTTCAAACTCTCACCCATGGTCACTATGAATGGTCAAAATCTCGTAACCTATTTTTTTCTGAATTCAAGTAAAGAAAAGGATCTAAACTTATCAAAAGATTCATTCTTATATGACAGAAATCTAATCCAAGTAAATCTTGAGTAGTCATTAACAATCACAAATCTATAGACTTTTCCCCTAAGCTGGCAGTGCTAATGGGTTCAAACATATCCATCTGAAGGACTTCTAAAGGTATAGAGGCTCTAATGTCCTTAATGGAGTGAAAAGTGAATTTAACTTGCTTCTCTTGTTGACATACATCATAAAGTCAATTTTTTGAGAATTTAAGCTTGGGGACACCTCTAACTAGGTGTTTTTGGGTTACTCTCCTAAAAGTTTTTATACTGGCTTGACATAATCTCCTATGCCACAACCATGAATCATTAGCAGCAGTTTTTAAGCAAAATAATGCATCACTTTTAATATTATTTAAGTAAAACATTTAAATATTATTGATCCACTTTCCCTACAAAATAATGTTATTATTTAAGCTTATAATACAAGTATTTGCCAAGAATTTTATGATGAAGCCTTTATCACAAAGTTGACTGATGCTGAGCAAGTTGTGTTTCAGTCCATCTGCAAGCAAAACATTTTCAATAAAAAGTTTCTTGGAGTTTCTAATTATACCTGCGCCCACTACCTTTAGGTGGTGTTGTCTCCAAGAGTAACCTTGCCTCCATCCCTGGCCTCCAGCGAAATGAATTTATTAGCATCTCAAATCATGTGTCGTGAGCATCCGCAATCTAGGTACCACATGCTCTCATGAGTCCTTTTACGAGAGAAAGATTACAAAATCATCAAACATCAGATTTAGAAACCCAAACATGTTTGGGTCCCTTCTTATGGAAAGAAGAATACAATGCGTGTATGTTATAATATGAATCATATAATTTTGGTCTGCACACCCAATATGTACTACGGTAAATAGTGCAAGTGTGTGAGATATGTTATAATATGTCACATAAAAATATCAAACACTAGGAAAAGGATTTACTAATCTATTCGAGTAGTAATGCTTTCTTTTAAAGTTATGTGATGCATGCAATATTGGTTTGTTATTTTCAAAAGCTTTGAGATTTTCTAATTTCTTAAACTCTTTTTCTAACTCAGCATGAGATGACTTCAAGGAATCATGTGCACCAGATAATTCATTATGCTATTTGTTTAATGCATCAAACTCATCAATTAATGACATGTGATTTCTATTAATTGTAGAATGATTTTTAAGTAAAATTTCATGCTCTTTTTGCAAATTTAAAAACTTTAATTTTAAACTAGCATGTGATTTCTTAAGTTTCATATATAATGTATGAATTTGTTTAGAAACTTCAAGTAATTATTCGTAGGTTAATTCATATACCTTTTCTTGGTCAAACTAATCAAGATGATCGTCTGCCATCAAGCATAAGTTTATAGTCTCCTCTTCAGCTTCAGTCTCAAAGGAGTTCAATGCTGAATCTGCCCAGAATGCCTTTTGGAACCTTTTCTTATCCTTTTTAAACTTGGATTTCTCCTCACCCTTTTTCTTGCTTGAGTTAGCTTTAAGTGTAGGACAATCAGCTTTAACTTGTAATGACTTTCTACATTCAAAGAAGACCATATCATTAGAATTCTTAATTTTTTTGCTACCCTTACCTTTATTCCACTTCTGATGATTCTTGTGCTTCTTCCTTAGAGAACTTTTGAATTGTCTCATGATGAAGGCAACATCATCGCTTTCAGACATGAAAGAATTAGTGTCCGTGTTATTGGTCTTTAGTGCCACAATTTTCTCTTTCTTTTTATCACATGTATCAAGAATTTTTTGATTCACCCATTACTCATAAGCAATGAGTGATCCAAGCAAATTATTAATAGAATAAGTATTCAAATCTTTAAATTTAGAAATTGTAGTGATCTTAGCATCAAAAGAAGAAGATAAGTATCTCAAAATTTTATTTACTTTTTTTGTAATTAGTTAGCTATTTCTTAAAGCATGCAATGGGTAAAAATTTGAGTAAACCTAGTATACATGTTAAAAATTGATTTAGAAGGTTTCATACAAAAAAGTTTGTAGTCATGCAACAAAATATTTAATCTAGATTGCTTAACTTCATTGATTCCTTCATAAGTAATACACAATCTATCCAAAATTTCTTTACCAGTTGCACAGGTTAAAACATGCATATAATCTTCAAATTTTAAAGCACAGAAAAAATAATTCAAATATTTTACATTAAGTGCAAAATCTCTTTCATCAAAAGTCCATTCAATAAAAAGAAGTTCAATTTTAATGCCATTAATTTCACGAGAAGGATGTGTATAACCATCCTTAACAAACATCCGTATGCGATAGTCAATCAATTGTAAAAAATTAGATGTACACATTTTTCAAAAAATAAAAGGAATATTATCAAACAAAAGTGGTCGGGTAATGGAATACCCTTCTACAGTATTATTATTTCCAGAGTTAGCCATGAATCGAAATTCAAAAATTTTCAAAAATTCAATTTTATGAATCCTGCTCTGATGCCACTTGAAAGTTTATTTGGGATGTTAAGCTCTTATGAACTAGCCCAAGCTAACCAAGAGGTGGATGAATTGGTATTTTAAAAAGTCTTTCAATAAAAAATAAAATCTCAACCTAACCAAAATTAACCACAAAGAAATTTAATGTGTAGAAATTAAATGTGGAAAAAATAGTAAAAAAAGAAACATAGAAATTTATAGTGGTTTGGTCAACTCGACCTATATCCACTCCCTGGAGGCGCCCTCTGAGTATTGCACTAAACTCAGTGTTTCTCCTTTTGCTCCCACAGAAAAGTAAAGAAGCATGTACAAAATCTTCTATCCACCGACATCGGTGAGGTAGAGAACCCAACACCTTTTGCTTCCTCTTGAAGTAGGCAAAGACCTTGATCGATTGATGAAGTGGAACTCTCTCAAACCTCTAAGAATAAGGGATGATGATCAGAGAAGATGACTTGGATTTTTTTTGGAGCAACCTTTGTGAAATCCCTCATAAACACCCCCTCACAAGATCCTCTCTTTATATATCCCTTTTTCTCCCTTTCCTCTAGGCTCTCTCAGGTCAAGATAGGAGTAAAAGATGATTTTTTTAGTAGAATAAGAGCTCTTAAATAGAAAAATTTTAGAATAGCTCTTAATTTATACAAACCAACTTTATCATCCAAGACGATATAAATATTATCCTGGATGATCAGCGTAAATTTCTCTCAATTAGCCCGAACGGTTTGAGACGACCAGAAGGTTTTTGTTCATATCATCCAGGATAATAATATATCATCTTGTATGAGTAGTACGAGTCATTAAATATCGTCTAGACAATCACACTGAAAGGATGTCTAGACGACAGAAAAATAGCTTCATCGTCTTGGTCAATCTCACAATCGTCATGAATAATTAGTTCAAATTCGTTAAGATCAACCAGACCATCGACCTAAATAGAAGGTGTCCGATGTTGATCATCCAGAAATAACTAAGGTTTTTTGAACTGATCATCTTAGGTTTTTTTAACTGATCATCCCGGCCGATCTTGCGATCTTCTAAGATGATTTGATCGAGCATTCAAACCTTAATTGCTTTCCTTAATAACCAGATTAATTTAGACATAATTATGTTTTATTATTCAGGATGAAGTCCTGGGCGATGTCCAAAAATAATTAATACCTAAATAGATCTGGTAGCTAATTTTTCTAATTTGAGCCTATCATCCCGACTGATACAAATATCGTCCAAGATAATACACTTAATGACGACTGTCTTAACTAGAATTCCCTAATTAGGGATTCTATTTGTAATAGATTATCCAGGATGGTTTGTGGATCATCCTGGATGATGTGACCAAAAATAGAGAACTCTGAAATTTTTCTCCATGTGTGTGTGTGTGTGCAAGGTTGCTTAGCATGAGGAACCACATCATTTATAATAGATTCAAAAAAGGAAAAAGTTTACAAACTGACTCAGACCTAATCTACCTAATCTTGAGCTGGTTTAAAATACAGTTTGATCTTATGAACCTGAAAATATTAGTAGGCAAGGCAGTCATAGAGAAATAAAAATATTTGCTATCATCAAAATTATACTCCCTGAAAGCATATTTGCAACACATGAAATATCTAAAAAAGATTTAAAGCTCATGGTTGGGTAGAATAGGCTATTTTATAAAGATGTTTGTAATATTTATTGGTATATTTTTTTATTTCTTGAGTCAAGTCCAATAAGGATATATGCTTTCTTGATGACCATACACAAACACACTCAGGGTGATGGAGTCAAGCAGAAGTTCAAATTTTGAACTAATCATACTAGATGATTACGATCATCCAGGATGATCATCTCATTAAACTAATTGTACTATACGATTTTGATCATCCAGTACGATCCATTATGATCTTGAAAAAATAGCTGCCAGTGATAATTTAGGTAAGGATTTAAAATTCAAATTGTATTCTAATCATCCTAAATGATATAAATCATCTTAAACGATTAATGTCAATCATGCCTAAATTGATCATATGATTGTGAGTTTTCCTATAGTGTATGTGATTAGAGGACTAATTATGGTTAAATTATTCAATTAGATCATCCTAGACCATCTATATATTATACTATATGATGTTTGCCGACATATTTGATTTTCCTAAATCATCCAAGATGAAATACCATAATTTCTCTTCTAATTATCCAGGACGATACCAAATATTATATTGGATGATATGTACAAATTTGAATTGATCGTCTTGGACTATCCGGAGATCATTTTGGACTATCAGGTCAAATTCTACATATCATCTTAGACAACCCTTCAATCTTCAATCATACTGGATAATAGTTGGCATCAAAATTGAGTTCTTAGGGTTGAAACCCTATTTTTAAGCACCGTCGTACTGAACAATCCTTCGATCATCCTGAACAATCTTTGCCGCTATAATTGATTTTTAAGATTTTTTAAAGCCCTCTATTTAAGCTTTCTCAAGGCACTTGGTAAGTTTCTTTGATAGACCTCGAGGCTTCATTTTTCTGGAGAAAACGTGAAGAGAGAACTTGAAAGGGAGAGAGGAAATGATGGAGCTTAAGAGGGAGAAGATCCATGGAGGGGGTTTTAAGGGAGTGTGGAGTGGGTTTCACACAGTTGCTTTGGCAAGCTTACATCTTAGTACCATTGAATTCAAGGTTTGTCTTGAGGGAAGTTTTGGGAGAAAAAAGATCTCTTTGGTGTCATAGAACTTGACTACTCTGCCGCATCGGGAAAGGTGTAAGTGATTTTATAAGAGCTTCTATGCTGAGCTGTCGGGGCTAAAGGAGATTCACTAAATATTTAGTGCAATACTCAGATGGTGCTTTCGAGGAGTGGACGTAGGTCAGGTTGGACAAAACTACTATAAAAGTGGTGTGTTCTTTCAAATTTTATCATTTTCATCACACTTTATTTTTTGCATTTATTTTTTGATATATCTGCTTGGTTAAAAATCTTTGATTGATATTATGATGTATTGATTATTTATTTTTATATCTTAAAAAGCTTTAAGAAGGGGATTTTTTTGTTGAAAGAAGATTTTTAAATATCCAATTCACCCCCTTCTTAGTTAGTCTCAGGACTAGTTATAAGGGCTTAATAACCCTAACAAACTTTCAAGTGGTATTAGAGCACTTTTAACTATTACTAGTGGTTTATCCATAAAAAATTCAGGCAAAAAAATTTTGCCTAAAGTTCTGGTGAATAATCCGTTGAAAAAGTCTGTTAGATATGAACTGACGAAAATTTTTAACTGTTTCTTTGCCAGAACTTCTGGCAAAATTTTTTGCTGGAGCTTCTCGTAGAATTTTCTATAAAAAATATGATAAATTTTTGTCGTATCTCTATTTTTGGATGATATTTTGTTGGAAATCTGTTAGAAACATATAGAAAAAAAAAGCACTCATCTTATGTTTCCTATAATATAAATAATTCGGCATAAAAATATGTATAGGTGGTTTAACCAAGTATTATTCTATTTCAGTTGGATCATACTAAAGATTAACTTCAAGCCCTTATCTTTTTTCTTTATTTTACTAGACATTTGCAAGAGGATGTACATCGTGTGTGCATTTTGCTAATGATATTATTGTTGGTTATAAGGCTAGAGAAGGAGCTGAAGGAAAACTTAAATTATAGAGTTTAACATCAGAGTCTAAAGGTTTTCATTTGAGTAGATCTAAAATCAAATGCATTGATTGTAATTTTAGTAGTAATAGATCTAATGGGGGTTTGTGACTTCGAGTGATCAAGTAATTAATAAGTCTACCCATGTTAGGTATTTTGAGTATATTATTCAAAGTGAAGGTGAACCTGATGGGAATATTATTCAAAGTGATGGTGAACCTGATGGGGATATTATTAGTAGAAATCAAGTTGGATGGTTAAATTCAAGGAATGCTTTGGGTTTGTTGTGCGATAGAAAAGTACCACTCAAAATTTAGCAAAAAATTTATAAGATAGTGATGAGACCTATAATGCATTACGGTGAAGAATGTTGGCCATTAAAAGAGAAGCATAATATTAAGTTAAGTGCTGCTGAGATGATGATGCTCAGGTGAATGAGTGAATTTACTCTTAGAGAAAGGATCCAAAATAAATTTAATAGTGAAAAGGTTGGAGTAGCTCTAGTAATAGATAAGATTAGAGAGAAAGATGGTTTAGTCATGTAAGACAGTGACCTTTTGATGACCCTGCTAAGAGAGTAAATGTATTAGATTTGGCCTATGTTAAGAAAGATTGAGGTAGACCTAGCAAGAATTTGTTAGAAAATATTAGAAATGATCTTTCTTTATTAGATTTAAATGAGAATTTGACTTTTAACATGACACTATGGAGAAAAAAGATTCATGTACATGACCCCATGTAGTGGGATAAAGGCTTGATGATGTTGTTGTTGTTATTGTTGTTGTTGTTGTTGTTCCATTAGGGAGCTAAGTAGTGATCGATGTTCAAACTAAGAGATTAACTTGCATAGAGATAGTAATAATACTTGGCTTTTGCATTTTAAAACATTAATTTGGCGAATAAAAATATATGCTTCTACACTTGCTATGGTTGAAATTATCAAGGAGGATGGAGTGCATAATTAATAGTTTGTTGAAACTAGCATCTTAATAGATGCAATGTAATTTTTTTACTGTCTTGACAATACACTTGATGATAGATTTTTTATACATTATAAATGGATTTTTACAAGTCTCATAAGGGAAAGATTATGATATTGTGAAGGTAATAAAAATGATATAAGTATTTGACTAACAATTTCATATGTTTAGAGAGATTAGATGAGATTCTTTATTAAATAAAATATCTTATTTTTGTAATATTTTTGAAATTGATATTAAAAATAAAACTCTAAATTTAAGGCTCACTGGTGATCTGTATGGAGAGGTGATGAAATAATAAATTGTAGTATTATTATGTTGATTTAATTATATTGTTATTAACATACAATTTCAACAATTGAATAATCACTTCTCTAAATTTAGTATAGACTTTCTTCTTTATATGGCGTATCTAAACTCAAGTAATTCATTCTTTGCATACTATAAGTAAAATTTGATTTGACTTGCAGTGTTATAATTGGCTAATTTTCTTACAATTCAGGTTGGGACTATTGAACAACAACTATCTTTATATATTACTAATATATGTGTTAGTAATGAGTTCTTATATTTGACTAATTTTTTTGATCTTATAAAATAAATTTTTATTGTTAAGAATGATGTGGCATATATCCTAGCTCATAGGCTTATTATTTGGCATTGACTTTACCAGTTGATACAACTACAATAGATAGAGCATTTTATTAAATGAAGATTATCAAGCATTGATTATCGCTACAGGAAATTCAGCCTTTTGCGGCAGAGGCGCAAAACAAGTGAAATAGATGATGATTGCTTCAAGGATTTAGTAGTACCGTACATTGAAAAAGACATATTTGACTTGATTTCGAATGAAATCATAATATAATATTACCAAAAATATATAAAATACATTGCAAAACTTGTAATCATTTTTTGATTTAGCAATCATTACAAAATATAACGCTTTTGCTTTAAAATGTGTTAAAAAAAATTTATTTTTCTATTTTTAGTTTTGCATTTAATGAGTTTATTCATCCTCAAGAGAAAAATATATATCGCCACTATGCTCAAGCTTGATTCACAAATTAATACTTTGAATCAAGTTTGAGTAAGGATCATCTCAAGCTTCACTTAACTCAATGGGCTTATAAGTTATTACTGCTTCAAATTTTATCTTTTTAAATCTCAACCTCCAATTATGTCTTCCTAGGAAGCTCGAACTTCAACAGACAAACCTCCACTGATGTTTTCCTTCGAAGCTCAAACTTCAACAGATCACTTGGCTTTTGATTTCTTTGCCTATCTCTATCCTTCCCGCATATTTGGTATTTGTTGGGGCTTTGCCTGAACTCATTATGTTTTTTGATTTATGGGTTTAGACATCTAAGGAGTTTTCTTCTTCTATTTTCTTTTGTGATCTTCTCATATGTGGAGTTGGATGTTGTCAACTTTGGATTTTTCTCTATATTCCTGGATGTCTTCATTTTAAACATGTTCACATGTTCTAGGTCTACTTGTGGTATTTTATTTTACAAGTTTCTGATGTTGGTTCCTCATTAGTCGATCTTGTTGCTTGTCAAAGTTTAGGCTTCATTTTTTAGGTTGATTTCTTGCCTCATTGTTTTTCATTTTATATTTTATCTAGTCTCAAAACCTGTGCTCTTTCGTTTTTTTTTTTTTTTTCCATTTTTAATTTTAGCATTGACAAGCTTTGGTTTCTTTTAAGGGCCCTTGAGATTTTCTTTTGATTGATATAAAATCATTGTCTATAAATTAGCTTTCCTAAAAAAAAAATAAAAAATAAAAAAACTTCATCAGGCATTCTTAGGAGAAATTAAATTTCAAAAGCTTCAACCGTGATATATATATATATATATATATATATATATATATATATATATATATTAATTTTAGAATTTGCAAGTGATTTTGATTATGAAGGTCCAAATTCAAAATACAAATCAAATTTTCTTCAATTTTGCATGAAACGGATGTTGACAATAATATAAGGTTCATCTGTAGGGGAAAAAATCAGTAATTTTTCGCCCTAGCCGCCTAAGCTGCTCCTCTACGAGGCGATTCCGAGGCGATTTCTCCGCCGCCTCTGCTGCTCCTCTTCGAGACGCTTCTGAGGCGTTTTCTCCGGTGCGAGGTGTGCGATCTTTGTCGTGGTTCCTTCCAGTGTTTGGCCTGTTCTCCTTTGTGGGTTCTCTGGTAATCTCGTTCCTCGTTCTCGTTGGCGTTTTCCGTTCTCGTTTTGTCTTTTCTTCCCCTGTTCTTGTTGTCTTCGGCTTTTTGTTTTGTTTTATCTTCTTTTGTGAGGGTGGGGGACGATGTCGGCTCCGACGTCGTCTTCCCCGGCCGATGCGACTGCTTTAACTGGTAAAACTAGGTCTTTTAAAGATGTAGTTTCCGGTGGCTCCTCTTCGTCTTTACCGAAAGTTAAATTTGTGCATTCGACTTTTAAAGGCTGCCCGGCTCTGGATGTCGTTGTGAATCAGCTTGCAGCTCCTTTTTCTTTCACCCTTGTCGGGAAGTTTATGCTCCGGAGGCCTAATCTGGATGTTATTAGAAAATTTTTCTTTAGTCTGAAATTGTCTGGTTCGTTTACTGTCGGCTTGCTTGATCCTAAACATGTCGTCGTTCAGTTGTCTAACGATCTCGACTATAGCCGATTTTTTTCTCGTCGCTCATATTATATTCAGGGATGCCAAATGAGGCTCCTCAAGTGGTCTACGGATTTTGATGTCAGGGAAGAATCTCCCATAGCTCCTGTGTGGTTAGCTTTCCCTAATCTGCGATTACATTTTTTTAATTCCCATATCTTGTTTGGTCTTGCTTCTGTGTTTGGTCAGCCATTGCAGACTGATCAAGCCACTGCCTCTCTCTCGAGGCCGTCCGTGGCTAGAATTTTAGTTGAATTGGATGTTACTAAAAAAACATCCGAAAGAAATTTGGTTAGGATCGGAGAACAATGGCTATTTTCAAAAGGTTGAAATTGAAAATTTACCCATTTTTTGCTCACATTGTAGAATGCATGGTCATGGGATAAATGAATGCTTTAGATTACACCCTAATTTACGCAAGGAGAAAGTTGTTCCTAATGTTAAGGCCGGTAAGGAAAATGAGGTGACTAATGTGCATCAGGTCAATGAGGGTCCTATTCTTGTTCATGGTGATGAAAGTGGTAATACTAAGGGGGATACTTCTGCGGATTCCGATTAATACTAAACCTGTTATTAATAATCAGGAGCCGGTGCATTCTAATAATGAAGGTATAAATGAACAGGCTTCCTTGGGTCCTGTTAATGTTGCGGATGACAGTGCGTTAGATCATCATAAATGGGATAATGCTGATATAGTGAAAAGTTCTGATGAGTTGGTGGTTGTTTTTACAGGAAGGGGAAGATATTCTCTTCTAACTCATTGGAAAAATGTTTTATTAATGATAGTAATGTTCATATTGGAAAGGAAAATTCTCTGTTGCTGAATAATGTTGTTTCTTCTTCTGATTTAATTCCTTATATTGATGTTGGTTTACAGAAGGCTTTGTCTGAAAACGTGAAGAGGAATGGCTCCACAAAGGAGGATGGTGTGCTGTTTTTGGAAGCTGAAAGCTCTGTTTCTGAGAGCTTGGTTGGTGAGACTAACGATGGCTTTCAAATTTCTGAACATTTTAATTGTGATGCTTTTACTGATACGGAAATTGAAATTAATGCTAAATGTTATGCTAGAATGGACAATGATTTAAGCTTTACTAAGAGTCGTGGGAAGAAAGGTAAAAAACCTAGAAATGCTATTTTGCTTTCGCCTAGAAATACCCGTTCACATACTGCTCATTAATTCTGCTTGATATGATTAATACAATTATTTGGAATGTGAGGGGGATAGGTTGCCCTTCCTCTAGGCTTCGGGCTAAAAATCTTTGTCGCATCCATAACATTTCTGTTCTTGTTTTGCTTGAACCTCTTATTTCAATGGAGAAGCTGATTTCTACTGCTAATTTTTTTGGGTTTTCATCAGGCTTTTGCTAATGTTTCTAACAAAATTTGGGTCTTCTGGAAAAGATTTTGTTAGGATTGATGTGATTGGTAATTTTACTCAAGTTTTGCATTGTAATATTGAATCTTTAAATTTTCAATGTGTTGCTTCTTTTGTTTATGCTGCTTCCTCTCGTTTTGGTAGAAAAGCTTTGTGGGAACAAATTGAGAATTTTCATAGTATTTCCTCTTTACCTTGGTTTGTGGGTGGTGATTTTAATTCTATTACTACTCCTTCCGAGCGTGTTGGAGGATCTCATCCTATTTATCAATCTATGGAGGACTTCAATGACATGATTATGAACTGTAATCTTATTGACATTGGTTTTATTGGCAACAAATTTACGTGGAATAGGGGTCAGCTTTGGCAACGGCTTGACAGAGTTCTTTTTAATAATGCTTGGGTTAATGTTTTTAACGCTACAAAGGTGGTGCATTTAAGTCGTACCCTTTCAGATCATTCCCCTCTTCTTATTAATATTAACTGTACTAGAGGGGGCGTGCATTCGCGTTTTAGATTTCAGAAACATGTGGCTTACTCATGATTCTTTTCTTAATGTTGTGTACAATAATTGGATGGCTCCTATTTACCCGGATAATACTATTGGTGGTATGGCTCGGCTCTGGTTTAAGCTTAAAAGGTTTAAAATTGGTCCTTAATTGGTGGAACCGCCATACTTTTAAAAATATTTTTTGCTAATATCAAGGAGGCGGAAGAGAGGATAAATGGTTTTGAGGAATGCTGTCAATTGGATCCTACGGATGCTAATTGGGCTGCCCTTACGGAGGCCAAGATGTCCCTCAGTAAAACTTCAATGTCAGGAAGAGATTTTCTGGAAACAAAAGGCGGCGATGAAACATTTTGAAGGAAGGGGATAATAATACTAGATACTTTCATGCTTTGGTTAATAAAAAAACGTGTTTATTAATGGTATTCACAAAATTGCTCGTGAGGATGGCTCCTTTACTGATAATGATGAGGAAATTGCTAATCTGGCTGTTAGTTTTTTTCAAAAGCATCTTAATAAAAAATTTTTGTCCTATGGATATTGATGACTACTCCTTTATTCCTAATAGGGTGACCATTGAGGATAATGTCTCTCTTTCTATGTGCCCTCTTATGGAAGAGGTTAAATATACGCTATTTGATATGAATGCTGAGTCGGTTGCTGGGCCTGATGGGTTTACTGTTAAATTTTTCCAACACACGTGGCATTTTGTCTGTGATGATGTTTATAATGCTGTTGTTGATTTTTTCAATGGCTCTCCTATTCCTAAGTTTTTCTCTTCTACTTCAATTGTTTTAATTCCTAAGAATATTGAGGTGAACTCTTGGAATGACTTTAGGCCTATTAGTTTGTGTTCGGTTTTCTATAAATTTAATTTCGAAAATTATGGTGAATCGTCTTTCTTTGCTTTTACCTAAACTTATTTCTCCCAACCAAATGGGGTTTGTGAAGGGTCGTGCTATAGTTGATAATATTCTGCTTGCTCAGGAATTCTGCCAAGACCTGGACATTAAAACTAGAGGGGGAAACATGATTTTGAAACTTGACATTGCTAAGGCTTATGATAACATCAATTGGAATTTTATTTATAAAATGTTACATTTCTTTGGTTTTGACTGTAAGTTTATTTCTCTTATATGTTCGTGTATTGAAAGTCCTTTCTTTTCTATTATCTTGAATGGTAAATGTCATGGTTTCTTTAAATCTTCCCACGGTTTGAGGCAAGGTGACCCTATATCTCCGGCGATCTTCATTCTTGCTGTGGATTATTTATCTAGAGGGATTAATGATTTGTTTTGTAAATTTCCTAATATTTATTATAGAACCATGGGTGGCATCAAGATTTCTCATTTATGCTTTGCTGATGATTTCATTGTTTTTATGAATGCTTCCAAGAATGGTATTTCTAAAGTGTTGAGGCTGTTTAATCATTTTGAAGCGGTCAGCGGTCTTGTTTTTAATAAAGGTAAGAGCGGCTTTGTTATTTCTAAGAACGTCTCGCAGAATAGGATTTTGGGTATCAAGGAGGTTACTGGTTATTCCCAAACTAGTTTGCCGCTTAAATATTTAGGGATTCCTTTATTTAAAGGTAGGAAGAAGTCTTTTCTTTTTGATGATTTAATTTCTAAGGTTCATAATAGATTGGCTTCTTGGGATTTTAAATTTTTGAGCTTTGGCGGTAGGCTTGTTCTTATTAAAAGTGTGTTGGCTTCTTTACCCGTTTATTCTTTTCAAGTGTTGTTCCCTACTAAGTCGGTTTGCATGAGGATTGATAGGATTTTAAACAAATTTTTCTGGAGAGGTTCTTCTAACACTTCTAAAATCCATTGGTCGACTTGGTCCAAGTGTTGTGGTACTTATCAGGAAGGGGATCTTGGTTGCAAGTCTATGCTTGATATGGCTACTGCTTTCTCTTTAAAATTATGGTATAATTTAAGAGTTAATAGTTCGTTATGGGCTAATTTTATGACTTCTAAGTACTGTGGGGATTCTCATCCCTCCACGTGTTTTTATTCTAAAGGTAATTCTCTTGTTTGGCATCGGATGCTTAAAGTTAAGTGGATTATTGAGCCTAAGCTTGCTTGGGGTCTTGGGGAAGGAAACATTTTCTTTTGGCAAGATAGGTGGGTTAATGGCTTTTCTATAGATGATCTCCTTTCTTCTAATACGTTGAGCTCGGTTAAAGTTAATTTTTTCTTTTCTAGTAACGGTTGGGATGTGGATAAGCTCTCTAATGTTATTCCGGATTACATTATCTCTTTGATTACCAATATTTCTATTAATCGTAGTGCTAAAGATGCATTGCTTTGTAAATTTACTAAAGATGGTCTTTTCTCTACCAAACAAGTTTGGCATGTGTTTCGTAATATTAAGTTGTCTTTTAAGTCTTTTAAAATGATGTGGCATAAGAGTATTCCGACCACGGTTTCTGTCTTTATTTGGAGAGTTCTTAAACATTATGTTCCTACTGATGATATGCTGAGGAAAAAAGGTTTATTTATTACCTCTAAATGTCAATGTTGTGCTAACTTAGAGACGATTCATCATGTGTTTGTTTCTTCTCCTATTGCGGTTAAGGTTTGGAATTACTTTGGGGAGATTTTTCATGTTAATGGTGGTGGCCCTCTTTGTTCTGTATTTTCCTTGCTGGAGGTTTGGATGGTGAGAGTGAAGGGGCACATCCGTAATGTTATTCCCCTTCTTATCATTTGGTTTATTTGGTTAGCTCGTAATGATTCTCGGTTTAATAATGTTGGGATGGATCATCTTACTATCATTGCGAGAATTAAGGATAAAATTTTTTTGCTCTTTATTCGGCTAACCTTTTATCCTTTAAAAGTTTTGGCAACAATTCTTCTTCTGTTGAGTTTTTTGGGATTACTGGTAATGTTGCTCCGGTTATTAGGTTCTCTTCTTGGTCTCCTCCTAATGCTAATTGTTTTTAAGCTGAATATTAATTCTGTGTTGTTGGTTGAGACCAAGTGGTGCAGTGGTGGTTTTAATAAGGAATTCTGAAGGGGTGTTCATTGTTGGCTTTGCTGGGTTGTCTGGGGCTGATGACTACCTGGAAAGTATTTTGTTGGCTGTGCTTTACGGGCTTTCTCTTTGTATTAGCTTGGATGTTTACAACGTGGTTGTTGAGAGTAATATTAGCATTGATCAAACGGTTTTGTTGGGTGTGGATGGTACTACTTGTGGGCATGCTCTATTTTTATATTCGTAGGAAGGTTATGGTTTTAAACTAATTCTTTGGAATGTTCTTATAATGTGGTTAAGAATGATATTAATGCTGTTGCCAGTGCCATGGCTAGCTTTGGTATCCGGTTTCCTGAAATTATTGATCTTAATTATGCTAAGCTTCCGGTGCATATTCAAGGCTTGATCAATTTAGATAAGAGGAAAGTTCCCTACGTTTTGGGTTAATTATCGGTTTTTTTCTCCTGTTGTGGTGGCTCTTCCTCTGGTTGTTGGTTTCGATTTTTGGCTGGCGGTTCTCTGTTGCATTCTTCTTCGTGGTTGGCCTGCTGTGTTCTCCTTTTAGCTGCTGTTTTTGCTGTCTTTCTGATCTGGCTAGTGTGGGGCTTTGCTGGGTGTGGTTGGCTGGAGCAATCCTCGGTTGGTGGTGGGGTTTTTCTGGTGGGGGTTGGAGTTGGGGTTTAACTCCCTGTTTTGGCTGATGGTGGTGGGGGGGGTTTTTCTGATGGGGGTTGATGTTTTGAATCTGGGGGTTTGGGGGGTTGTTGCTGGCTGTCTTTGGGAGGGGGTTTGTTTTGTGCTGATTGGGTTTCCTCTTGGTTGTGTTGGCAGCGGCTGGTTGCCTGGGTATACTGGGAGTTTCTCCTTTATTTATTTTGATTTCCTGTTTTTCCTTTCCTTCATGATTGTTAGCTTAATCTCTTTTCGAGTACCTTTGTTTGCCTGTTTTGCAGGTTTTTGGAGCTGCGCGCTCGTTTTGTGCAGGGTACGTGTGCTGATTGTGAGATTAGGCTGCCTTTTTGGTTCCTTTATTGTGTGTTTTTTTTGGGAACTTTGGGAACTTAGAATGTTATTAGGTCTCTTTGTATTTTTTCTTAGTAGGGATTTCGGGCTCTTAGGTTTTCTTTTTTATTTTGACTGTAGCTCTTTGAGCGGTAGTGAGCTAGAAATCCCTTTAAGGACTCTCAACAACAGTAAGGGAAACAACTAGTGAGTAACCCGCATGCACAATAGCCCCCTTTAGATCAGCAGAAGGAGGGTCCAAACTAGCCACAGGGACATCAACAATACCCATATAAAACACCACTAAATTCCCCACATCATATGTAGGCCGACTACTATTAGCATCGTCATGAACAACAATATAATTCACAGGTAAAATACTATAGTTATTGACCTACTTTGAAACTATAGGATTAATATCTCCCATAATATCAAAAACATGGGGCATTAGACAAATGTGGATGAAGTATATGGCATTCAAGTTTTGAGTTCCCCAAAGACTTACAATGAGAACAATACGAGGGAAAAGCCTCCATAACTATCGATTGAGTATAACCCAAGCAATCAGGAGCAACCCAAACCTTATCAAGAAATTTTTTGATGACATCCAATTCCATGAGGACACGCGCAATCGAAGACCTATAGCCAGTAGAAGTAGCATGATCAATTTTAAGAGGGCATCCAAACATATAAAGAACCAAGCCCATGAAGAATCCTTGGAGAAAAAATATGTTGTCTTAGGTTGGGAAAAGAAACTCATATAGGAATAATGGGTTATTCAATTTCAATATCAAAGGTAGGAGTCCACGTAAAAATCTTCATGAAGCAATTGTTCACAAAGTATGAACAGTGAGAAAACACACGACAGTAGTCTAAGTCATTCAAAAGTTTGATCAGAACATGCTTTGGATTTAGAATGTAACTGAGGATTCTCCATTGAGTTTAATATTAAAATAGAATTTGTGAATAACCTCAAGCATATGTCTACGAGAAGGAAATTTGCCCACTAAAGCGAACTCAAAAGGAGCTGCGAGTGCTAAAACTTCCTCTTCCAAAATCCACAATGAGGGCAAACCACGATGTGAGGAGATTTTGAGATCCGGGAAAAGCGAAGAAGAAGAACTACCACATAAATCATCACGAAAAGATCTAGAAGATGTATTGCCCACTCAGAAACCGAAATCTTTAAATCATTTGCCACGAATATGGCGACAAAATAGGGAATGCATTGTGAGAAGGAAACCCTAGTAGAGCACATCTCAGAGATGTGAACCTCTATGTTGGTAGGATATTTCTATTTCTATATAATTAATAACTTCTATGAAGAAGTGGATTCAATGGTATAATGTAAATTAATTTTTAAGAAGAACGATTTACTCAGCAATAAGATTAGATTTGTTATGACTGAAGTACAATCATACTTAATTTTCTCTTTGCCCTTTTAAATGGATTTGGGAGCTTAATAATAGCTTATTTCACTACTAAAAATATGAAGTTTTCGCAGCAGTTTGTAGTGGTGGTTTTAAAACCGCTGCTATGATTGATATATGCAGCATTTTTAACCGCTGCTAAAAAAATATTAAAATTTTTAATAATTTATCAGCGATTTAAATAAAGGCGGTTTGCCAACCGCTGCCATACCTTCCATTCCCCTTTTATGTCCCTCATGTGCCCTAGCTCCCGCTCCACTTTCTCCCGTGTCTGTCTCCCAAATGATATGCCAAATGATCTTCTCATAGCCGCTCCCCAAGGTAAGCATTCCACTTCCACTGTACTTTTCTCAATGCACTAGTTTTCTTGTTGGCTGCGAGTAATTAGCGGTTGCTTCAACTCCGAGAAAGCCGAAGAAGATCTGATGGCGATCTCATCTTATGCTAGGGTTTTGGAGAGGAAACTTGTGGTAGTAGGCTGCACCATCCTGTCTTCTGTGTCGGGAAATTTGATTTCAAGCTCTGTAGTTAGCTCCAGTACCATCTAAGTCTTCTTTCTTGCAGCCCAACTCTTTGATTATAACCGCTGCAATTCTAGATTTTTGTGGCGGTTATAACAGCTGCAATTCTAGATTTTTGTGGCGGTTATAACCGCTGCTAAATCTAGCACTTCAACAAATCTATCCCGCCGGTCCTTAAACCGCCGTAGATGTCGTTGCAGTGCATTACAATTACAGCGGGGGTGTAGCGGTTTAAGAACCGCTGCAAAGAAAATTGTGATGGTTATAACCGTTGGGATAGGCCAAAAATTGTGCTGCGATAGGTCAATTTTTTGGTAGTGATTTACTTCCGAAATTAAATCCAACTTGCGAATCATAGTCATTAATGAAATAACTCTACAAATCCTTGTTAGATGGCGATGGATAGCATAGTTAGGTTGATCGGGAATTTACCTTAAAATTTATGACTCGCATGCTGACAATCAAGGCCATATATATTTCATTCATATTATAAGTTTATAACTAGATCCATCAAATTGAAATAATGTTCATTCCCATTCATATGTAGGGCCCGCATATTTAACAGAAATTTATGATACTTCAAATTGATAAAGAGATGCTATACCTTTAAATGATTATCATCTTATGTACTTGAAAATTGAGTGTTTAGTTAATTCTTAATCCACATAATAATATGATGTATTTTTTTAATATTATGTATTAATTTGATGCTAAGTTATTTTAATAAGTCATTAGCACTACTCTATTAAAGTATTATAATTTAATATTGTTTTAAAAATAAGATCAGACTGGCCAGTTCTACGGGAAATTGGTTGGCTAGCCGGTTCGAATTTTCTCTAAAACCAGCTTTGCAATTAACCGATTTCCCCGCCAAACCTATTCTAGCTTTTAAGAACCTGCTATTTTATAATTAATATTTTTAAATAAATAAAATAAATTAAATTAAATTTACTAAATTTAAATTAAAATAACGCTAAATTTGTTATAATAATCAATTTTTAAATAACTTGGAGCCGTCTTAATTCCGATTCTACCAAAACATATAGTTGAATTGACATTCTCAAAGAGAAGAGCCTAACGACATCAAAATCAATCCAATCCAAACCCAAAAATGGATCCAAATTAAGGGCCCAAAGCATATTTGAAAGCATCAAAATATAAATTAGAATATCAAATGATATCCAAATATGACATTCTTATAGTTGAATCGAGGGTCTCGACAAGAAGAATCCGATGAGCCCAAGATCATCAAATTCTAACATTAATAAGGTACTAAAATGCTTGATAAATGATCTATTATCAAGAGAATCAATATTAGCCATCCATCAAAAATACTCCGAACATCCAACCGTAATAAGACTTCTGTTCAACCACCAGCCGTCACCGAACTTCTACCCCGTCTCCAATTATCGTCAGAAGACCGCCTGGCCACTAATCGTCTTAAGATCTCTACTCGACCATTGACAATCGTTAGACTTCTTCCCGGTCATCAGTCGTCGCTAGACTTCTGGCTAGTCACTGACTGTCGTTTCTAACAGGCCATTGACCATTGTTGGGGCTTTGTCTTATCTCTTTTAGTTTTTTTTTCATTTATGAGTTTAGATTTCTAAGGGGTTTTCTTCTTCTAGTTTCTTTTATGTATTCTCTTCATATTTTTAGGCTCTATTTTTATTTTAATCAATTGGTATCCCCTTAATGTGTGCAACATCTGATCTTATTTTTGAAGGACTTTTATCTCCATTTAGTCCCTGCTCAGTTATACTTTAACGCCTTCTTCCTAATCCTTCTTTCTTCTCTTCCTGCTCATATGTGAAGTTGGATGTTGCGAGCTTTGGATTGGCCTCTATATTATTCATGGATATCTTCATTTTAAACTTATTCTCGCGTTCTGGACCTACTTGTGGTTATACTTTTTTTTTGCTGGTTCCTCTTGTTGGTTCCTAACTGATCTCATTGCCTACCAAAATATAAGTTTAATTAATTTTTTGGGTTGGCTTCTTACCTCCTTATTTGTCTTTCTATATTGTACCTAGTCTTCAAACTTGTGCTCTTTTTTTTTTTCATTTTAAACTATAGCTCTGAAAGTAATGACAATCTTTAGTTCCCTTTTAAGGACCTATAACTTCTCTTTTGATTGATATAAAATCTTCATTAATAGGCTTTTCCAAAAAAATACTTAAACAAACTTTTTTAGTACAAATTAAATCACAAAGAATAACCCTACCTGATTCACTAATTCGTAGGACTTGTAGCTCGGCAGTCCACCGGGTAGGTTTTTCTTCCAGTTTCGAGTGTCTTCTTGGATAGTTATAGCGGCCCATAGGCACGAGATGTACCTTGTGGGGGGCGGCGGTCCCCTGGACATGGTCCTTTCAGGCAGTGGCCATTTAGTCAATGGTCCGTTAGATGGTCGGTGCAAGGCTAGAAATTGAAACACATTGATTCCGCTCGTTCCTATCCTTCGCTTCAGGGCCTGTCCCTCGGTGTGGTCAGTACTCCATACTGTCGAGCAGCGAAGCTTACACTTGTTCACTTAATATGACGGTTCACCAGGGCCTCTTTCCTCCACCCTTTTCTGCTCACTCGTAGGGGTCCGGACCCCTACTAAGGGGGAGGATCTTGAAGCACTATTTCTGCGTCTCCCTGACCAAAACCTCCTACATTTGGATTACTTGTTAATGGTTGATCAAGCTTGATGGATTCACCTTCTGAAACAAGAAGTTCTGGTCCTTGAGGTATAATATCAACCACTTGACGTCCTTCTGAAGCATCAACTATGGTTATTTCATATCCCCCCTTTTCTTTACGTGATATTATGCTTACTATACCAGCAGATGTAGCATTATAAACTGTATTGTTACTCTTGCTACCATCAGGATAAACCTGACCCCTTCTCCTGTTCCCACCTACATATATATGGGATATTTTAAGAAGTGAACGTCTTTTTTCATAGCAGGGTCGGGGGAAACAATAGGAAATACGATTTCACTATATTTAAGACCGGGAACAGGACCTATCACAAGAATATTTCTTTTATTAGGACGATAAAAACTGTGGATATATATATATTGCTTATCTCTTTATTTATGAATCTACAAGTGATTTTGATTATGAAGGTCCAAATTCAAAATACAATTAAAAAATATTCTGCAATTTTGCAAGAAAAGGATATTAACAACAATAAAGTTCTTCTATAAGGGAAAAAATATTTTTGTATAATTATTTTGAGAATTTGAGCGCTTAAATATAAATTTAATATAGATGAAGTCGAACTAACTTCTAGCTTTAACTTTCATTAAAAATCAATTTATTCATATACAAACGAACACAAGCTTTACACATCAAGCAACATCTAATACAATTAAAATTTTCTCCAATTTTGCAAGAAAAGGATGTTAACAACAACATAAGGTTCCTCTGTAGGGGAAAAAATACTTTAAAATAATTTTTATGTTAATTTGAGGGCTTAAATATAAATTTAATATAGATGAACTTGAACTAACTTCAATCTTTAACTTTCTTTAAACATCAATTTATTCATACACAAAAGAACACAAGCTTTACACAACAATCATACTTGAACAAAAAACACACAACATCTAACATGAATTACACTCTCAATAGCTAAAAGCAAATTACAATCACTTTCATGTCCTAAGAGAATCCCACCAATTTTATTTACAAAATTGGAACGTATATTCCAACTAAATCAAATAGGAATAGCCCTGGAAATACGGGGATAAATAACATGAACAGGATGCCCCATGATGCGTCGTCCCTTCATGCGCCTGAACATATAGACCATCGCACCCACAGGCCACTCCACAACCCCCGCCGCAGCACATGCCAGAATTCCCACCGTGGGTCCGACCAACTTGCGCCGGTACGGGCTTCTCCTCGTTCCGGTATGCTTATGATTCACATTAAGGCGCACCATTTTCCACCTGCGTAGATTTCGTCTAGCGTTGTAGAGTTTTTAATGCCTCCTAGCAGCTTAATCGGAAGGTTAGAGAAAGACAAGAAGCACTCGAATGTTTTTTGGCGACGTAGAAGGCTCGGATATTTAAAGGTATTGTGCTGTGATGCGTGGCGATTTAGAGGTTGAAGTTCAGGCCACGGCAAATGCTTTTTTGACATGTGTTAGTTTGATGGTGCACGTGTATTGATTGTTTTTTATTGGCAGGAGACGACCAATCCGCTATTGAGAAAATGAAGCTAATTAGCTTAATGGCGGATCACATATAAAATATTATCATCTAACTCTTTGTCATCTGGATGTGGATGATAGATGCATCACATGTGCCGTATTTTGTTGACTTAGTTTTAATTATAATTATCAACTACTGATAACTTGGGAAATGCATTTGTGTTTATATATATACTATTATTTAAATGATTAATTTTCATCAAAATATGGATAAATAAATTAATATTAAATATAATATTGATTTAATTTATATATTTAAATATTAGATATGAAAATATAGAAAAAATTTTATAATATATATCTACTAATAAATCAGACTTTTATAGCGCTTTTTATGACCTACTACACTAGTTTAAACTCCTACTATTTTGAAATGCGTGAATTACTGGGAAGTTACACCAACTGGACAAAATCATAAGGTGCTTAGGCCACAACGGATAATATCTCGATAGTTAAGAATTTGAGTTGTCACACAAAGAACCTCAACATAGATATCCTCTATGAGTCCCACTTAAGAGAACATTACTAATAGCTAAACAAAAATTCCTAATTGAAAAGAGAGATAAGTTAAAGTATCGTCCATCACAACAACTTCATATCTTTCGATGTCAATGAAGACATATCAGGATTGCATGGTTTTCTTGAGTAGATCCATGCACCACAAGACATCCTCGATGCATTCCACAGAGAGAGAGAGAGAGAGAGAGAGAGAGAGAGAGCAATGCATGCCTATAATAAATACCTAGGACTCGAGTAGATGATTAGTGATGGTTGATTCAGCATCGAGATGGGTGAATTTGGCATCATGACAACAGGATTTGGTGTCGAGATGGGGGGATTTCGCATCAGGATGACAGGATTCAGCATCGAGATGGGTGAATTTGGCATCATGACAACAGGATTTGGTGTCGAGATGGGGGGATTTCACATCAGGATGACAGTATTCAGCATCGAGATGGGTGGCTTTGGCATCAGGGCTAGTTGATTTGGCATGGATGATCTCTGAATGGAGATTTACGAAGACGAAGGTCGTGGTTGAGGAGTCGAATATGGGAAGAGTAGGCTAGGGAAAAAATGGGAGATTGATAATATGGTATATTTATGAGCAGGCGATGCCTTAGCCTCAAAATATTGGGAAAATTTCAATTTTTTGATAGTGAATTTAAAAACAGCTGCCTATACCAATCTTAAGTGGTGGTTTTCAAACTGCTATGAAAACATTAACTTTTTGATAGTGTATATATATAAATCCTCCAAAATGAAATTATAACTCTTGAAGATTATTCTCATTGTGAGAGGGTTGAGCTCAAAAAGTCTAAAAGCAAATTCATCATACAGTATATCATCTAATTTTAGTTGAAGCTTTTTTTAAAAAAATGAAAATTATGAATTAAGAAAAATCGTGAGATCAATTATAGGATAATGTCTTTGTATCTGACCTATAGAACAATGTTTTCGTATGATTCATCTATCAGCATAGTTTTTCTTATTTCTTGAAAATTTCTGTCATCATTGAGATCAATTAAAAATAATTTGAGAGCAAGATAATTTGGATATGTATTGATGTGTAATTTTTTTGTTAATGTTGTGCTAGAAAATTTGTTGTGCTTGAAGTATAATTAGGTTTTTGTTTAATATCAAAATTTTGTGTAGAGTATAATATTGTAAGAAATCATAATTTTTTATGTGAAAATTTCAATAATGGGAAAAATCGTGGAGCTTGGTTATAGGGGTGGAACCAACATCTTTTTTAAGGGTGGGCAAATTAGGTGCGTAAATAATTATATATATATATATATATATATATATATATATATATATATATATATAATTTAAAGTAAGAAGTTTCTTAACACTAATTCTCAATTCTTGTTCTCTCCTCTCTATAAAAAAAATATATCATAGTAATTTAAGAGCTCTCATCTAACATATATAACATCAAGGCTTCATGGCAAAACACGAAGAACAAGGCAATGCAATGAGAAGCACTTGTGATCTTAGAATTTAGTACCATAAGAAAACAAATATATCCCCAGCCACTAATCTCCTACAAGTAACAATGGTACTCTATCCGGTTGTGTATAAATGCCTTAGATATATTGTCCTGTGATCATAATGTGATAATAAACAATGAAAAAAAAACTCCTGCTCATTTGGATGCAAGCTTTAATTAACATATAGCAGCATTTAACCTAGCATGATATCCAAATATTATCTCATATCACAAAACTATGGGGGGGGGGGGGGGGGGGGGGGGGTGTGCACTGGGCCGGGCCAGCGGGGGTCTACACATTAGTCAAACAAAAACATTACAAACCTTTAAAGAACCAACAACTTTCTAAAAATATAATATTTGAAATAAATAAACTTTATAGCTTCTTATAGCCGAAAGTTCAACCTATTACAATAAAGGAAATGAAAAAAAAAAAAAAATCAACAATAACAAGCCAAAAGATTAAGCCGACACAAAGAAGCAGCAAGAAGAACCTCAGCCAGTAGATGAGGTCACACCAACCAGCACATAATCACCTACAGGAAATAAAAACAAAGAAACAAGCAAAAAGGCATAAAATAAAAGCCAAAAAAAACTAGCTAAGCAACAGAACCAGCACCCATAAGACCACTCATAAACTCCGACAAAATACAAATGGACACAACATAAAATAACAAGACGACAAACAACACCCCTCCAACAAAGGCCAGCCGAAACCCAAACCCCCCAACCAACAACCCAACAGAATCACTCACAAATCCCAACAACACACAACAACTCCCTACCCACACAAACAAGTCGAACCTAAACACCACCAGTCCCTAACAAATAAATCGAAACTCCATAGCTTAGCATCCACCCATGCCACCCCCAACCAATAAAATAAACACAACAATCCAATTAACCAAACGAAGGCCCACAACCGGAAAAGCATACAAACCATAAGAACAAAACATCCAAGAAGAGGCAAACAACAGAAGATAGAAAGAAAACATAAAAAGTTACTTCATTTTAGATTTTCTCCTATTAAGTTTGCCACCATCATGGGAGAAAGCGTTTTCTACAATGCGACCCATCTTCAAACTATACAGCTCTATATTTTTATCCACTGACTCATATGTCTTACCCAGCACTCCTGTAAATCGATGAGAAAGACTTATCAATCCAATAAGAATTACACATACTAGTGTCTATCAATTTGAAAGCCAGTTGAGCTTTCAACGCATCATTAGAAATAATAGTGACCGGAACATCAATAAATGGCTCATCCTCATTCGTTCAAACAATAATGGGTGACAAAGCTAGTTCCAAAGCATCCAAAGGTGAGTCACCAGAAGTAATAACCAAACCAATAGATGAATCATTCACCATCATTGGGTTAACATCACACAATCCCATGTTTATCACATCCAAATTATCATGACAAGAACCAGGAGTATGATCCTTCTCAACAAGCCAAGGGGGCTACATTTTTTCTTAATTTTTTTTTAGTTCTTTGTTATTTTAAGCCAAGGGGTCCACATACTTACAACTGAAGTCCAATACTAGGGTTGGATGTTAATAGTCTTGCTAAACTAGTTACATAATAGAAGTCAGACTGTGGTGTAGGTGATTGGTGATGGTGGCTCATAGTGGTGATTATCAGAAATATAATAAAGTTATTTAGCTCTATTAACTCTTGAACATCCATGAAATAAAAAGTAAAGCCTTATTTATTGCATTTTTTGGAAGAGCATTATGGTAAAATTTACAAAAATCTAATGTAATTCGTCAAATGGTCATTGTTAATCCTCTTTATAATTGATTATTTATATATCCATAATTTAAGTGCAAAAATGATGTTAGAATCGAGTGATCATACTTCATTGGATTTGTCTCATCGAGCTAGTCTTTTAAATAATATTCAAAAATACTTTTCAAATATACTACAAGTGTTTGATTTTGATTCATTTGAACTTAGATCAGATCATTTATGGTGTTAATGTGTTTGTCTCATTGAGACGTTATGTTCAACTATAACATCATTTAAAATAGAATTTGAATGCATAAATTTTATCTTAATGCTCAATTTTGCTGCGAAATAATTTGAAAATGTTTAATATATAAAATTATTCTCTTCATCATTTCGATTTTGGCATAATCAAGCCGAGCATTACTATTAAATTTTATATCACAAAATATTACACAATTGTATCAATTAATATATATTATGAAAAGCTATGCTATGATACGTACATTTTTTGAAGATTTCTTTTGATAATTAAGTTATATTATATTCCATAATATTTTAAATAATTATATAATTTCATGAACTTAAATTATGATTTAACATGACAAGGTCAAGGTTTAGCTTTTTGTTTAACGACTCTTTCAAGAATGTCATTTTCCCCCTTATCTTTTAGAAAATAGATTCTGAATTCTCCATCAGTTTACAGAATCCATTTTCCACTTTTTCTCCTAACTTACGTCGTTAGAGATTCTCAATTGTTTTACACAAGTCCTTATTTCAAAAAATTTATGTTGGTAGCAGTATTTTATTGGTCAGAATATTTTTTATTAATTAATAAAAATATTAAATAAAATAAAAATAATTATGATTTAATGATTACATAGAAGTTATTATATTAATTAATTAAAAATATTAACTTAAAATTAATTAATATTATTTATGATCTAGTTTTATTTAATACAATTTTGTGTTTCTTTAGTTGAATGTTTTACAAATAAATAATTAACTAGGACTTAATATAAAATAAACATGATTTTAATTATTCAATTAGGGTTGGTAAAAAATTTTGAATTAGAGTTCACGTTTTCATTTGTTTAATAGTTGATTAATAAATAATAAGTAGAAGAATATAATGTAAAAATGTTGTGTCATGGTACATTCACAACTATAGATAGATATAGAGTTTAGTATCCTAGCATTATACGAAGATCCAAAACAGACAAAAAAGAGAAAGAGTCGCAATAGTTATAAAAGATATCAAAAATTTTTATGTGAAAATCCTAAAAAGGAGGGAAAACCACGAGACCAAACCGAGTTAAAATGATTCTATTAGTGTTTGTAATCAATTACATATAACGTTATTCTTCAGAGGAATGCTTTCTCCATATATGTATCTTCTGCTTATCTCTTAATTTATGAATTTGCAATTGATTTTGATTATGAAGGTCCAAATTCAAAATACAATTAAAATCTTCTCCAATTTTGCAAGAAAATCATGTTAACAACAATATAAGGCTCCCTGATCTATGGGAAAAAAATATTTTTATATAATTAATTTGAGAATTTGAGGGGTTTAAATAAAAATTTAATATAGATGAACTTGAACTAACTTCAATCTTTAACTTTCTTTAAACTTCAATTTATTCATACACAAAAGAACACAAGCTTTACACAACAATCACAATTGAACAAAAAACACACAACATCTAACATGAATTACCCCCTCTCCATAGCTAAAAGCAAATTACAATCACTTTCATGTTCTAAGAGAGTCCCACCAATTTTATTTACAAAATAGGAACGTATATTCCAACTAAATCAAATAGGAATAGCCCTTGAAACACGGGGATAAACGACATGAACAGGATGCCTCATGATGCGTCTTCCCTTCATGCGTCTGAACATATAGACCATCGCACCCACCGGCCACTCCACAACCCCTGCCGCAGCACATGCCAGAATTCCCACCGTGGGTCCGACCAACTTGCGCCGGTACGGGCTTCTCCTCGTTCCGGTATGCTTATGATTCACATTAAGGCGCACCATTTTCCACCTGCGTAGATTTCGTCTAGCGTTGTAGAGTTTTTAATGCCTCCTAGCAGCTTAATCGGAAGGTTAGAGAAAGACAAGAAGCACTCTGAATGAGTTTTTGGCGAAGCAGAAGGCTTGTATATTTAAAGGTGTTGTGCTGGGACGCGTGGCAAATGCTTTTTTGACATGTGTAAATTTGATGTTACACGTGTATTGATTTCTTTTTATTTGCGTTAGACGAGCAATCCCCTATTGAGAAAGAAGCTTACGCATAAATATTATCATCTAACTCGCTGTCATCTGGATGTGGATGATGCATAACATGTGGCGTATTTTATTGCCTTAGTTTTAATTATAATTATCAACTAGAGATAACTTAGGAAATATATATATATATATATAAAATCATTTAAATGTTTAATTTTGATTAAAATATGCATAAATAAATTAATATTAAATATATATTTTTTTATTTAGATTATATATTTAAGTATTAGATATGAAAATATAGAAAAATTTTGGTAATATATATCTGCAAATTTTCATCTAAATATGCATAAATAAATTAATATTAAATATATTTTTATTTTAGCTTATATATTTAAGTATTAGATTTAAGCGAAGTATTCACTAGAAAATTTCTATGCTTGAATCAGATGCAAGCTTTGCCATCACCATAGAAAACATAGAGATCTGATACATACAACTTGGTGCTTGTTCTAATTTTTTTGGTGAAACTAATTTTTTATTAACTACAATTACACCAAACAACCAATGCACATTGTTGAGCACCAAGAACCCAAAAAATTACATTCCAAATAGGAAGAAAGAATGAGAAATCAATAAGAAGACGAGGCATTGATGAAATTGAGGTAATGACAGCTTTGGTTGCTTGAGAATTTTCAAACCATCCAAACATGCTACATGATTAACATAAGAAATAAAGAGATATTTCATAGCAACCATATGCAACCGATGGCTAAATTCAGTTTGTTATCATCTCTCCCGCAAATTCTTACTAGAAAGACACATCATCGACTCGCACACTACAGCATGTTATATGTAAGTCATTAATCTTTGTTATTTTCATATGATTGAGCCCTCCCAACAGCGTTTCATGGTAGAGATATAACTAATAATAGAATTTCCTTGTGAAAATTATAAATATTTCTTTCCTATACTGTAGTTTCATTTTTTTTTCTTTTTCATAACAAGAGATTATGATATTACACCTCCCCAAGCAACATCACTCCTCCTCAAACCTACAAAACTTCATCATCTGGACATAGATTCTATAAGAGATACATAAGCAAAGCCACTTAATTTATTTTTCCAAACCACTTTTATATTTCTTAAATAATGGAAAATGGATGGTCAAATGGATAAAAAGTAATGTCACATAGATACACAAGCAATGTCAAATGGATGCTTCAACTTATATTTTCATTTCGGTTGGGACCATTCAAGTTCTTTATAATCTTGTGGGAGTGCAAAATCAACCTCATAGTTTCTCTCGATAATGCTAATTGCAGAAGTGCGCTTTATTTCCACAATATCTATGTAATTCTTATTATTACTTTTATATGGAACCATGATATCAAATAAACCACCACCTTTCAGCTATAGGTGCAAGACAAGAATAAAAATCCAAACAAATATGAATAAAAGAAGTTCCAACCTAAACTAAGAACAAATTAGGTAAGGGGTGTTACCTAACATAATTAACAATAATAAATTAGAAGAAAATTACACACAATCGGGATATAAGAAAACTTAATGAAAGAATTGAATGAAGCCGTAGACCCACCATCACACTTGTCACACATTCAAGGTCCATAATGTTATCTAGATTTTGAGATTCCAACTTGTCTTCTTCGTTATCCTCTTTGACCTCTTCCAGAGCATTTATTATATTCTTTCCAAGGTTCTCGGAGACAAACATATACAACAAAAACACATACACAATCTTATCCCTTCAATTAACTTCTCCGCATTACTACATCTTTGAGCTCATTTTGCTAATCGAATAAACAAACAACCTCCACATATATATCATATATGAGCCCTTCTTAAGAGAACATTATCAATAGCTGAATGGAAATGCCTAATAGAAAGGAAAGGAAAGTTAAAGTGTCTATACCATAACAACTTCATATCTTTTGATGTCATTGAAACTCTATTATGATTGAACAGGTTGCTTGAGTAGATCCACTGCAAGCCATCCTCGTTGCATCCCTATAAGAGAGAGAGTATGTGTGTGTGTGCGTGAGTGAGAGAGAAAAACTTAGCACCATTAATTACCTATGAGAGAGAGAGAGAGAGAGAGAGAGAGAGAGAGAGAGAGAGAGAGAGAGAGAGAGAGAGAGAGAGAGAGAGAGAGAGAGAGAGAGAGAGCAAAATGTACCTATGAAAAATACCTAGGACCTGAGCATATGATTGGCGATGGTTGATTCAACATTAAGATGGGTGGATTCAGCATCATGATGGCATAATTTGGAGTTGAGATGGGTGGATTTGGCATAGGGATGGAATAATTTGATGTCAAGATGGATGGCTTCGACATTAGGGCCATTTGATTCTACATGGATGATCGATCTCAGAATGGAGATATACGAAGGCGAAGGTTGCAGTTGAGAACAAGTCGAATATGGAATGAGTATGCTAGGGAAAGAAAGAAGAGATTGACAATATAGTAGATTTATGAGCGAGCAGTATCTTAGCTGGGGGTTTGTAAACCATTGCTAAAAAACATTGTGAAAACTTCAATTTTTTTATAGTGAATTTAGCAGCAGTAAGCTGCCTATATCTTTTTTTAGTGAGGGTTTTCAAACTGCTGCTATAAACTACTGTGAAAATATAAATTTTTTGGTAGTGTAATTTTAGTTGAATGTCTTTTTTATTAATATAAAAAATTATGAATTAATAAAAATCTTGAGATTAACTATGGAATAATGTTTTCATATGTGATTTATAGAAGAAAGTTTTCATATGATTCATCTATCAGCATAATTTTATCTTATTTCTTGAAAATTTCTGCCATCTTGGAGATCGATTAAAAATAAGTGGAGAGGAAGATAATTTTGATATGTATTGATGTGTTTTTTTTTTTTTTTTTAATGTTATGTGCTAGAAAATCTGTTGAGCTTGATGTTTGTTTGATATCAAAATTTTATGTAGAGTATAATATTGTAAGAAATCATAATTTTTTATGTGAAAATTTCAAAAAAGGGAAAAATCATGGAGCTTGGTTACAAGGGCAGAACAATCATCATTTTTATGGCTGGGCAAATTAGGTACATAAATAATTATAATTATATATATATATATATATATATATATATATATATATATATATATATATATATATATATATATATATATATATATATATATATATATATATATATATATATTAAAAAGTATAAAGTTGCTTAACACTAATTCTCAATTCTTGTTCTCTCCTCTATATAAAATATATCATAGTATTTTAAGAGCTCATCTAACATACATAACATACGGCCTTCATGGAAAAACATGTAGCACAAGGCAATGGAATGAGAAACACTTCTGATCTTAGAATTTAGTACCTTAAGAACAACATCCTTTTCCACATGTTTGTCTTAAGCCTCTGCCTCGGGCGATTTTAGGGTTCCATCTTTTCCCCTCTCTTTGTGCTCGATGCTCCTCATTTTCCTTGCTTTTTTGCTCGTGTTTTTGGCGATTTTGTGTTTTGGGTGTCATCTCCGCATTGGCACCCTGCTAGGGCCATTCTAATGACAGGTGCTCCAGCCTCCAATCCTTGGGTGAAGACGTCTAGCCCGACTCATGGAAATAATAAAGGGTTTTTCAGCCTGGAGGGTGGTGAGCCTTTTAAGTCTCCTTCTAGATCGTTCAAAGATTTTCTATCTGGAAATCCAATGGCAGGTGATATTATTCCTAACTTAACTCAATCATTTTTTAATGGTGTGCCGTTGGTGCTTCTTTTTGATGAGGATGTTCTTAAACTTGCTTCTCCTTTTCAATTCACGTTAGTTGGTAAATTTGGCTTACGTAGAACAAACCTTAACACGATCTGACATTTTTTCGGTTACCTAAAATTTTCTGGTCTGTTGGATGCTCGACATATTGCAATTCAACTTTCATACGATTTAGATTACAGTAGGGTTTTTGTGAGAAGAGCTTATTTTATCAACAATTGCCAAATACGGGTTTTGAAATGGACTCCTTTTTTTTTCATGTTAGAGAGGAATCACCTATAGTTCCGATATGGATTTATTTTCCTAATTTGCATTTACACTTCTTTAACCCGAAAGTTCTTCACACTCTTCGTTCCATTTTTGGTCATCCCCTGCAAACCGACCAGGCGACAGCTACTAGAACCCGACCGTTTGTGGTTAGGGTTTTAGTTGAAGTCGATATTTCTAAAAAGCATGAAAAGGAGATTTGGGTGGAATCCAAAGCTTTTGGTTATTTACCAAAAGTGAAATTTGAAAAAGTTTCAGATTTTTGCTCTCATTATAAGATTCATGGTATTGTCGTTTCTAAATGCTTTACATTACACTTTGAATTGAAAAAAATTTCAAACCCATCAGTGGAAAAGGCTGTTTTTCCCAAAAAATCCAATTAATTTGGATAATGAATTACCTGCTTCACATAATGATAATATTGGGAATATTGTTTAGCTTAATCCTGTTTTGCCGAAAAGCAGAGAAACTATTCTAACTGAGAAGATAGCTTTTATTACGAACTTTGGAAATGAAGGTCATAAAGAGCCTAATATTTATGTGTCTATTGATTCTATGCTTCATAATACAACTACTCCTCAAGTACCTATTCCTCACATAACCCTTGTTTCTATTATTGAACTTGAAACTACTGAAAATGATGTTTTTGTAGAAGGGGAATTTATTCCCAAATCTGGTATGAAAATTTTGAAGGATGATCAGTTAGAAAGTGTTGAAAAAGAGGACTCTATGTCCTCAAATTTTGTGGGTACTTCTTCTAAAAATAATGAGGAGGATGGTTTTATCAAGGTGGAAAGAAAGAAAGGGAAGAATGTGAAAATTTCTTTACCTACTACTCCTTGTTTTACTAGAGCTCAAACTTCTTCCAAAGGTTGTAATGGTTAAGGCTCTTATTTGGAATGTGAGGGGTATTGGGGAGAATGATTCAAGAATTAGAGTTAGAAATCTGTGTAGGATTCATAACATTCAGTTGCTTGTTTTAATTGAGCCTTTTATTTCTTCGGATAAGCTTGACTTTAATGCTTCTCGTCTGGGTTTTCATATGAAGTTTTCTAATTTTTTAAATAAAATTTGGATTATGTGGAATAGTGCTCTTAGTGTGAATATTATTGATGATTTACATCTAGTTGTTAATGTTCAACTTTATATGTAATGCTTCTTTTGTTTATGCCTCTTGCATTAGATTGGGTCATCTTGCACTTTGGGATCAACTAAATACGTTTGCTCTTAATTCTAACGACCTATGGTGTGTTGGTGGAGACTTTAATATTATTTCCAATGCTAATGAGAGATTGGGGGGAAATCCTCCTAATATTAAGGCCATGGAGGATTTCAACTCTATGATTAGTGATTGCAATTTACGTGACATTGGTTTTTTGGTGGTGCTTTTACTTAGAGTAAAGGCAACTTATGGCAAATATTTGATAGGATTTTATTTAATAATGATTGGATTGTGGAGTTTCTTATGACTCATGTGGAACACTTGAGTAGAACTACTTCTAACCATTCCCCATTACTTTTGTCTATTATTGCTAATAGGATACATGCTCCTTCTGCTTTTAAATTTCAAAATATGTGGTTATCTCATATGATTTTATCAATGTGATTCATAAAAACGGGATTGCCCCTATTTTTATGAATAATGATATTTGTGGTATGCCTAAATTATAGGCTAAGCTGAGTAGAATGAAGCAGGTTTTAAAATGCTGGAATAAAAATATGTTTTAAAACAATTTTGCTAATATCAAAGAGGCTGAAAATGACGTGATTGAGTTATATAAGGTGTATGTGGATAATCTTGATATTAACAACATGTATGCTCTTAATAATGCTAAAATTAAAGTTTTTCAATTACAAGATCAGGAGAAAATTTATTGGAGGTAGAAAGCTACCTCTAAAATCATTTTGGAAGGGGATAGAAATACTAAGTACTTTCATGCGATGGCTAATAAGAAGAAGATTAGAAATCATATTTTCAAAATTGTGAGAAATGATGGGGGGATTTTTGAGAATGAGGATTCTATTTTCAATTATGGGGTGGATCATTTTAAAAATATCTTTAATGATAACGTCAATACTATTCCTATTATTAATCCTTATATTGTCCCTTATTGTATTACTGATTGTGACAACCAGATGCTTGTTCATCCTCCAAATAAGGAGGAAGTTTGGAATATTATTAAGGAAATTAACAGTGATTCTATTGCAGGACCCAATGGTTTCACCACTAAATTCCTTAAGAAAACTTGGAATATTATAAAGTTGGATGTGTTGGAAGCTGTGAATGATTTCTTTTCTGGTAACCCTTATCCTAAATTTTTCTCTTCTACTAATATTATTTTAATTCCTTAAAAGGATTTTACTAATAATTGGAATGATTTTAGACCTATTAGTCTATATTCTTTCTTTAACAAGCTTATCTCTAAAAATTTTGCTACAACACTAATTAATATTTTGCCTAGAATTATTTATTTTAATCAAACTAGCTTTCTGAAAGGTAGGCGTATTTTTGATAATGTTCGTCTTGCCCAAGAGATCGCTCATGATATCAATTCTAAGGTGAAAGGTTGTAATATCATTTTTAAACTTGATATTACTAAAGCTTATGATAACTTGACTTGTAATTTCTTATACAATATTTTATCTTTATTTGGTTTTAGTCAATCTTTTATTCAACTTATTAAAAATAGTATTGAGAACTATTTCTTTTTAGTTATCATAAATTGGAGGAATCATGGTTTCTTTAAGTCCTCTCAAGGTTTGAGGAAAGGTGATCATTTATCTCCTGCTCTTTTTATTATTATTGTAGATTATCTTTCTAGGGGCTTGGAGGAATTGTATAAAAGGCATCCAAACCTTCTTTACCGAATGATGGGTGGTATGCCTATTACTCACCTTAGTTTTGCTGATGACTTTATTATATTTGCCAATGGCTCGATTAATAACATTAAAGTCTTAGTTTAGTTCTTAGTTGATTTCTAGAATATGAGTGGTTTGGCTATTAACAAGGATAAAAGCAGTTTTATCATTTCTAAGTCTGTTAATCGTGGTAGAATTAATGTTATCAAGTGGATTTATGGTTTTAATTGCATTACCTTGACTATGAAGTATTTGGGCACTCCTACTTTTTAAGGAAGAAAAAATACATCAAAATTTTTTAAGAGATCTTTACTGTTTTTCAAAGAAAAATTGCTAACTGGAATTCTAATTTCCTCTCTTTTGGTGGTAGACTTGTTCTTATTAAAAGTGTTTTAAATTTGATTCCTATCATTATTTTTTAAACTTTACAACCCCTCTGCTTCTTAGATTGGAGAGAATGATTAATAAGTTTTTTTAGGGCTCTAAGAATAATAGCTCTTGTATCTATTGGGCTTCTTGAAACAAAGTTTCTAGTGTCTTTAATGAATGGGGTTTAGGTTGCAAAGCTGTACTGATACTGTTAAGTCTTCCTCTCACAAATTATGGTTTTCCTTTACATCTAAAATAAGTTTGTGGGCTCAATTTATGAATGTTAAATAATGCAAAGAGTTTCATCCTAATTCTTGTATTTATAAAAGGCCTGATTCTTTGGTTTGGAAAATGCTATGCAACATTAAATGGGAGATTGAACAATTTATTCAATGGGGTTTGGGCAAAGGCGATATTTTGTTTTGGCAAGATAATTGGTTACGGAATGGTTCTTTTGATAGTCATCTAAATACTCATACTCTGCATAATATTAAGGTTCATAATTTCATTGATAATGGGAGGTGGAATGTTAATAAACTTAGGGAGACTATCCCTTGTGATTTAATTAGTATTATTATGAACTCTCCTTTATTATTACACTGCATTGATCGTATTTTATTTAATATATCTCCATCTGGTAGTTTCAAGCTTAAGATTGTTAGGGAGAATTTTAGAATTAAGTATGAAATGTCTCTTATTTACTCTGCTATTTGGCCCAACAACTTTCCGTTAACTTTTTCTATTCTTACTTGGAGATGCATGAAAGGTTTTCTTCCTGTTAACACTTTACTTAAGAAGAAAGGTTTTAGTTTCCCTTCTAAATGTCAATTTTGTTTTAATATTGAAAATATTAATCATGTGTTTGTTAATGGGAGTATTGCTGAAAAAGTTTGGAGATATCTTTTTGATAATGCTCATAAAGATAATCTTGACCTTCATAGGGGAATTTTATCCATTTTAGAAGTTTGGGTGACTAATTCTAAAGGCCACATCTTTAATTTATTGTGTATCCTTATTATATGGTTCCTTTGGAGAGCTAGAAATGATGCTAAGCATAATGAGATTAGAATGGATGCAAATCATATTATTGCTAATGTAAAAAATAAAATTTTACATCTTTATTTGACTAATCTTATTTCGATTAAGAATTTTAAGAATTGTGTTGATTTGGCTTTGAAATTTGGCATATCCATGAATCTTGAGTCTTTGATTATTTCCGAGAGAATTGTGAGGTGGTTGAAATCTACTTATCCTTTTTAAAGATTAACACTCACTATAGGAAAAATGCCGATTACCGGCGGTTTATGGACCGCCAGTTTTAAAGGCCGTTTCGTCGGCGGTTAGACCGCCGGTTTTTACCTGCGGCATAACTAGTGGTTTTGTTACGTTAAGCCGCCGGTATTAGCGACGGTCACATAACCGCCGGAAAACCGCCGGACTTCAATATTGCCCGACAGTTTAACGGCGGCTTGATCCACCGTTGATAAGTTATTTTGTTACCAGCTGTCCAGACCGCCGGTAAATGCCCTAAAACGAATAGACCCGTACCTCGCATTTCATTTCTATTCTTTCCTTCTCTCTCTCGCTTCGATCGCTCTCCCGTCGCCTCCGCCAGCATCTCGCTGGATCGAGCTCGGTTTGTCGCCGCCGACAAAGTAACTCCAACCGCCGACCCCACACGGGCCACCTCTCGCTCGGTCAACCTTTGCTGTCACTTGCCGTCGTCGATCTCACTCCGGATCTCACGCCGGCTAGCCTAGGTTTCATGTGAGTTGAAGAAAAATCAGTAATTTAAGGTAATCTTTAACGTTTTTCTTTGATTATTTGTTCTCACTAGACATTTGCAAGAGTTTTTAAATAAAATGTATGATTTAGGTAGAAATTTAGACATATGCAAGAGGTAATATTGTAATCATTTGAGTAGATCTAAATTTTCTATTTATTAAGTGTTAATTAAGTAATGATAGATCTAATTTGTTGATTGTGATTTTGGGTTAGAGTAAGATAGCAAGAGAGAGATTGAGAGAGAGAAAATAGAGGGAGAGGGAGAGATAAAAGAGAGAGAGAGAGGGAGAGAGAAAAGAGAGTGAGAGTGAGAGAGAGAGAGAAAAGAGAGGGAGGGAGAGAGAGAGAACAGGAGAGATAGATAGATAGCAAGTGTTAGAGAGAGCGAGAGAGAGAGGGAGAGTGAGAGAGAGAGAGAGATAAAAGAGAGGAGAGAGGGAGAGAGAGAAAAGAGGGAGAGAGAGAGAGAGAGAACAAGAGAGATAGAGAGCGATAGATAGAGAAAAGCAAGAGCGATTAGTAGAAAGAGGGAGAGTGAGAGAGCGAAAGAGAGAGGGAGAGTGAGAGAGAGAGAGAAAAAAAAGAGAGAGAGAGTGAAAAGGGAGAGATATGGAAGAGAGAGAGAGAGAGAGAGAGAGAGAGAGAGAGAGAGAGAGAGAGAGAGAGAGAGAGAGAGAGAGAGAGAGAGAGAGAGGGATAGAGAGAGAGAGAGCAAAATGAGAATATATGTGAAAAGTTTGGAGTAGCTCCTGTGGTACATAAGATTAATTAGATAGACTTGCCTTATTTGATTTTGTCGCATAATTGTTAGATTTGATACATGTTAACAAAGTTATAGGCATTAAAATGAACTTTTTTTAGATGTAAATGAGTTTAAGTTCATGTAGTTGATAGTTAATGTAGATGATTAGTTTGTGTTGATTTGATACATGCCATGTGGTGGGATAAATAATTGATATTGTTGTTGTTGTTGATAGTTGATGTAGATGGTTAGTTTGGTCCACTTGTAGCCCTATGGGATCACACATAAGATAGATGCGTGAATAAGATAGTTTGGTCCACTTGTAGCCCTATGGGATCACACATAAGATAGTTTGGTCCACTTGTAGTCCTATGGGATCATACAAGCTATTATATAGCAACTTTCTTGGGTTAATGCCCTTTGCTCTGGAGATCAATTTCATTGAAAATTAAACTATGAGTAAATCCACTCATCCACCTAAATTATAACACGTTTGCACATGCATGTATTATAATAAATATTTTCATAACTATGTAGGGTGATGTTTGCTTCAATATCCAAATGACTATCCAAGAAGAGAGATATTAGATGCATAATAGATTATTGCCGGGTCGAAAAGGATTGACAGTTGAATTTATAGAGGGAGTTGAAACTTTCATTCAAGTTGCATCTCAACTGCCTTCCTTTAAGTTTGATAAAATGTTTAGATGTTCATGTTCAAAGCATAAAAATCTAGCATTCCTCAAGCCCGATGATGTGAAGCTTGATTTATGTCGTAGGGGATTTCTTCCAAACTACTGGATTTGGACATCACATGACGAGTACGAGACACACAGAGATGCTCATGCTGGTTCATCTATAGCTTATGAAACATTTGATTAAGATTAAATGAGTAGACCCTATGAAGACCTTATTTTTGATGTAACAGGTCATAATTTAAGGTCTAATGTGGAAGAGCCACCAAATGCAGAAACACAAAAATTCTTTGAGTTATTACATTCAGCACAAAAGCCAATTTGGGATGGTTGCAATACACATTCGGAATTATCCATTGCAGTGAGGATGCTAAGTATTAAAACTGAATATAATATTCCCCGTGAGTGTTTTAATGACGTTATTGGTCTTATGAAGGAAACTAATCCAGCTGGCAATTTAATTCCCTCAGACTTGTACCGAACAAAGAAATTAGTATCCAAACTGGGTCTCACTGCTAAAAAAATTGATTGCTGTATCAATGGATGTATGTTATACTATAAGAATGTTGCAGTAGAAGTTATTTGACGCACCTACAATGCTCCTCGGTTTAAGCCAAACACAGAAACAACGTCGTCCAAAGAAAGATGTGTCATATTCCCGTTTGTTTTATTTACCAATCATTCCAAGACTTCAGCGACTCTATGCATCTATGAGTTCAACAGGCCATATGAGATGGCATAAGGAGAAAATAGCAAAAAGTGATGTTCTTTCTCATCCATCAGATGCTGAAGCGTGAAAACATTTTGATCGAGTGCATGCATCATTTACTGCTGAACCCTGCAACATAAGATTTGGATTATGTACTGATAGTTTTACTCCCTATAGTTAAACAGCTAAACCGTACTCTTGTTGGCCAGTTATATTAACACCAATAAGCAGAACAGATCCTCTGACTGTGGAGGTTTAAGAAGCTCTCTTCATATTGGTGGATCGGTACCTCATACGGAATATAGGCGGCGACTGGTAAGAGTTTTAAATTAGTTTATTAAATATATTCATATTATTATAACTATTTCTTAAATTTTCAGAAAGAGTCTCTTGGTCGAGAGCCAATACCACTGTAGTTGCATACAAGAACTCATCAACATCAAGCTGATCATCAGTGGGTTGATGAAAAGGCTAAGAAGGCTCATATGAGTTTTTTTTTTTTAAATTGGAATAAATTGTTTTTTTAATAAAAGTAATTGTAATATCAAATTACAATTTATTTTATGGTTGTATTCTCACAGGTTGATTTTGTACGAGCTCGAGAAAGCCGCCATTCCACTGGCGAGGGATCATCTTCAGGATCAGCCCACAGCATACTTGGTCTGATGTTGTAGGTGGAAGACATAAGGGGAGTATATATGGATTTGGTTCACATGGCTATGCGTATGAGGGCAGTTCATCCACCTCAGCATTTTATGATCTAAGTACTAGAGTTGAAGAAACTGTGAGTTAGAGGGTTGTAACATTGACTAGAGAGATTGAACAAATGAGAAGGGTTCAAAGTGAAATGCAAGCAAAGCTGTAATCCTACAGAGTTGAAAATCAGAGGAAATAAGAAGAAGAGCAGCGACGAACATCTCGAGACAGCGAGGATACAGATGAGGAGTAGAACTTGTGACTTATGTTTATTGTGACTTTGTAAATTTGTGAAATTCTGAACTTGTGAACTTATGTTTTATGGTTGAACATATTGGTGGGTTAACTATTGCGGGTATGGGTGGCATTATTCGTAATAGGTTTGGTGATGTTATTATGGCTTATGCTACTCTTTTAAACCCATGTAAGGTTATTACTGCTGAGCTTATGGGGCTTTCCTTTGGCCTTGAAATTTGTCATAGGAAAAATATTACTAATGTGTCTATTGAGGTGGATGTGTTGATTTTAATTTAGATTATTTAGAATGAGAATGTTGGCCATCCCCATCTTTTCTATATTATTAGAAGAATTAAACATTTGCTTTATGACCTTAATTTTTCTAGAGACCATGTTTTTCGCGAAGTAATGCATGTGCTGATTGGTTGGCCAAATTTGGGTGTCAACTTGAGGCTATTCAAGAGTTTGATGAGGCTTATTTGCCTTCTTTTTTGAGAGGTTTGGTTAAGTTGGATAAACTTGGTTTATGTTATATTAGGATCGGATGATGGCTGTTCTCTTGGTTATGTCTTTTCTTTAGTGGTTCTGCTGTGTTCTTATGGTTTCCCCAGTGTGTGTCTTTTCGGGTAGCTAGACTCTCTCCCGAGTAGCTAGGTTTTGGCTTTCCTATTTCTTTCTGGTTGTGTTGTTGGGTAATTTTTGGGAGTTTTCTTTTATTTTGTTCTTGCAACATCTGTTTAACTATTGTCCATCTTTATTATGCTGGTTGGGGTGTTTTCGTTTCTCTATTACTGGGTATGGGTTTCAGTCGTTGAGGGCTAGCTACAGTTTTGTGTGTTAGATCATATTTTTATATGCTGCTATACTTGTATTTTCCTGTTGGTTATTTTGTTGTGGCCTCTGCTTGCTAGTTTGGCTTCTATGCTCAAGGTGGCCCAGGATTTGAAGGTTGTTCTGCTGGGCGTGTTTTCCTTGGGTTTAACTGTTCTTTTTATTATTATTTATTTATTTGGTGTGTTAATATTTTGGATTGTTTACTTCTGGGTGCCTCTATCACTTCGAGAATGAATCATCATCAATTTTCCTGGGGCTTTGCGGTTTTACACCTACTTTGGTTTATTACCTAAACTATTTTGGATCAATGCTGAGCTTATTTTTCCTCAAACAACTACTTACCTTTTCTTTGTAGTGTTTTTCTTTTGGATTGTTTTGCCGCTTTTTTGGCAAGTTTTCTCGGGCCTGGAGGGAGTTTTTTCGTAGAAAAATTGTTCTGAATGTTTATTTGTGGATTTTTCTTTTTGGGCGCTGTCTTCATGCCGCCTTAGATTGTATTTAGGTAATTTTATATTTTGGTTAGTAGGGGACAATCGGCTCTTAGGTTTTCTTTCTTTAACTGGCTGTAGTTCATTGAGCATTAGTGAGTTGAATGTCCCCATAAGGACTATGTAATTTTGATTTATATTAACGCGTAGGCCCGTCCTTTGGTTTCAATAATAAAAAAAGAAATTAGTACCTTAAGAAAACAAATATATCCCCAGCCACTAATCTCCTAGAATTAACAAAGTTACTCTATCCGGTTGTGTATAAATGCCTTAGATCTTTTCTTGTGATCATAAAGTAATGATAAACAAGGAAAATAAACTCCATTTCATTTGTATGCAAGCTCTAATTAACATATAGCAACATACCCACTTAGCAAGATATCCAAATATTACCTCGATAAGATGCTTACATTTGCCTTTGTAAGCAACGTGAGCTTTGCATAAACCTCATCTATGCCTAAGGAAGCAACATGATGCTCAAATTTGCTGCGAAATAATTAGAAAATGTTTAATATATAAAATTATTCTCTTCATCATTTCGATTTTTGCATGATCAAGCAGAGCATTACTATTAAATTGTATATACATTATGAAAAGCAATGCTATGATACATTTTTTAAAGATATTCTTTGGATAATTAAGTTATATTATAATCCATAATATTTTAAATAATTATATAATTTCATGAACTTAAATTATAATTTAGCATGAAAAAGTCAGCAAGGTCTAGCTTTTTGTTTAGCGGCTCTTTCAAGAATGTCATTTTTCCCATTATCTTTTAGATGTTAGATTCTGAAGTCTCCATTAGTTTACAGAATCCATTTTACACATTATCTCCTAACTCTTACGTTAGAGATTTTCAATTATTTGACACAAGTCCTTATTTCAAAACATTTATGTTGGTAGCTTTATTTTATTGATCCGACTAACTTTTATTAATTAATAAAATATTAATTAAAATAAAAATAATTATGATTAATTACTACATAGAAGTTTTGATCAGTAGCATCGTTGTCTGATGATAGAAGTCAGAGGGATTTTAATACATCAATCAAAGGAGGTTCGAGGGACCGTAGTTAGTCGGACGAAGGAGGTTGGACGGACCATAGTTAGGTGGTCGAGGGAGGTTAGAGGGGTCATAGTTGATGATGATTAATTAAAGGGACTGTAGTCTGCTAGAAAAGGTCATCAAAGGGACTGTAGTTGAGCGAAGGTGGATGGAGGGATTGTAGTTGGGTCAGGCTGATCAGAGGGATCATAGTTGGTGGCGACGATGGTCTGAGGGATAATACTCGGTGGGAAACAGAGGTCTAAGGAACCATAGTTAGAGGGAGATGGTGGTCGGATAGATCGTAGTTGGTTGGAAAGAGTGATAAGGTGTATCATAGTTGGAGGATGATGGTGGTCAAAGGAATAGTAGTCAGAAGGTGACGAATGTACAAAGAACCATGGTTGAGTGACGAAGGTCTATGGGACCTTAGTCGGTGGTGATTGTGGTTGGAAGGACCATAGTTGGGTGATAGTGGTTGGAGGAACCACAATCAATGTACAATGCAGGTCAGAAATATCGTAGTTAGTCGACGATTGTAAGAGGGACCAAAGTCAGTTGGCGATGGAGGTCGAATGAACTGAAGTCAGTTGATGGTGGTCGAAGATATTGTAGTAAGGCGACAGTGGTAAGAAGGACTATAGTAGGCCAGCGACTGAGGTCAAAAGGATAATATTCAAGCTATGGTGGTCAGAGGGACCATAGTTGGGAAACGAAGATTGGAGGGAGACCCAGTGGTAGTAGTCTGATGGAGGTCCAATGGCAACGGATGGGCAAAGGTTAACCAGCGACGAGCTAATGCTCGTTGGCAATGGTGCTGAGGTGGAGCTCCAGGATTTTTCAAAGTCTCAGAGATCTCTTGAGTCTCTAAATCATGTAATTGTATAAAATATTTTAGTTTCATCATTGATAAGTATTTTTTTTTTTGAGCAAGCAGATTTAAATACTAAAATAAGTAATCAAATAATTCATCAAAATTTAATTTTATTTAACCTTTATTATCAATTAAGTTTTAGAATGTAAATATATTAAAATTTATTAAATTCCATTTGAATTAAATCTTACTAGAAGTAAATTCTTCTTGCTTGCAAACATTTTTATAATTAAAGAATGATTTCTAAATAGAAATTAAATTTTATAATGAGTTTCAGTTGCTATTGATAAGCAAACTTGATAAGCCAGTTGTCTTATATACCTCTCGGCACTGAGCACCACTTCTCCTGCTCCATTATGCCTGCTAAAACTAAGAAACCTTTTTACTTCTACCATTGGATACCTATACAGGAGATCAACTCCCTTGCTTCTCTAACTAACCTTTCTACATATTTTGTAATGATATGGGAATGTGTAGAGGTTGAATTATTAAATGATCTGAGTTTTCTTTTTTCCTGTTTTCTCTTCTAGTTCCTCTATTTTTTGACACGGCTTGCTGGTAAATCTTCATGGTATCAGAGTGCTAGATGATCTCAGGGACAATGGCAGCCTCTTCTTCACTTTCTCTTGAGGAGATAACAGACTCCGCTCTTCCTTGAACTACTGTTTCCATCCCAACTCAACTAAAATTTTTCATGTTCAATGTCAAGACAATGGTCACGGTTCAGCTGACTACAGATAATCATCTAATCTGGAAATCTCAACTCCTAAAGTTATATCTTACAAGCACTACAGTAAAACCTCCCAGATAGCTGCTATCTGCAAATGGTACTAGTACTACAAACCCTCTTTATGCTTCTTGGTTGCTTATTGATCAGCATCTAGCTTTTACTATCTACTCTACCGTCTCTGCTTCCATGCTACCCTATATTCTCAACCTTGAAACCTCATATGACATTTGGATGACTCTTGAGTGTCTATTGCAGTCACTTGATCACTCCAGAATCTTACAATTAAAAAATGAGTTACATCAACTACAACTTGGCAATAAAACTATGTTCCAAAATCTACCAGGCATTAAAAACAAGGTGGATACTATTGCTGCAGCTGGTGCCTATATAGATGTAGAAGATATTATTTACTACACCTTAAATGGACTACTAGCAACTTATCAGTCCTTTAAAACTTCTATCGGCACATAGTTACTCCCCATCACCTTGGATGACGTCTATGCATTACTTTGCAGTGAAGAACTTCACATTACAGTTGATTCCAGTTGTGAGTCTGTCACAGTCTCAACTTGCGACTCAAACTTTGCTCTAACAACTACCAGAGGATCCATCCATGGATGTCCCCCACTTAATTCCAATGCTCGTGGTCATTCACTACAGGATAAATGACATATTTCGAGGGATTTTTAGATGAAAATTTTTGAAGCTTCTGGCAGATTTTGAAATGTTCCGACTAAAACATTTTTTACGGTAAATTGAGTGTCGGAAAACTTTTCAATAAAAAAAAAAATACTTCTAAAATTTTTTCCCCGAAAAGCTGTTCCAGCGGCTATTCGACTGAAAAAACTTCGCCGGAATAACTAAATAATGTTTTTCAAAAAATTATTCCTGTAGGAGAACCCACCCGCTCCTCTTCACACCCAGCCCATGTAGCCTGTTCGCCCATCCACACCTAGTGGGCCCACCCATTTAGCCATTCCGCATCTGCCACCAGCAGCCCTCCCGCGACCACATAAGCCTGTTCGCGCCCAGCGGCCCGTTCCACAAAGAGAATTGAACCCAAGACCTTTTTGCTTTCAGAGTGTTAACCACTATGTTGTGAAGTATAATAAGTTAAATAGATAAACTATTATATATTTAAACAAGATCAAGAAAATTTTATTAAAAAAAAATAATAATAAATAATTATAATAAGTTATTAATATTAAATTTATTAATAAAATAATAAGTTTAAATTATTAATTAATAAATTAAGGTTATTAATAATATTATTAATATTAAAATTATTAGTAGAATAATAATTTAAAGTTATTCGAATAATAATAAGTTAAAGTTATTTATAAATAACTAAACTAATTATTACTTTAACAACTAAATTTTAATTATTTAAATTAATATTAAGTTATTAAATTAATAAAGAATTAAAATATGATATAAAATTATTAATTAATAATATTATGAATATATAATCTTGTTCAGAAATTATTAAAATCTGTCCAAAAATCAGCCGGAAAGTCGACGGAAACAAATATGCCAGTAATCCCCTGAAAAATCTTTGTAAAAATCTATCAAAAAATTTTCATCTTTATCCGCCGGAAAGTCACCGAAAAAACCGCTGAAAATCCCCCTGGTAATGGGCAATTTTCCTATAGTGGCGCCAATCAAGCTGATCTGCTCAAGGTCGTGGATCATTCACTCGTCAATTTTATGTTCGACCTTCTACGGCTCTAACCCATGGTGGTCATCATTCTAGGCCCTATGTTGAATGCCAGATTTGTGATAAATCTAGACATACCGCCATCACCTATTGGTATTGACATTATTCAAATTACAACAACTCTCCTAAAGCTTTCATAACCACATAAAATATACAGAATGCTGATTGTTTCCTCTATTCAAGAGCTACATATCATCTTCTAATAAATTCTGCTCAGCTTTAGCATGCTCAACCATACAATGGCTCTTCTCATGTTCAAGTCAGAAACGGGCAACAACTTCCATAGCTCACACCAATCAAGGATTACTCCCTACCCCACATCGTCAGCTTTATCTTTCAAAAATACTTCATGTTCCTTAACTCTATCACAACCTCCTGTATATTCACAAACTTACTTAAATAATCCCTATTTTGTGCTTCTTGATGCTAATGATATTATTATAAAAGACTCCTGGACCAACAAGACAATTCTCCAATGACCCAATCTTCATGGTCTCTATCCAATTAATACGAACAAATCTTCTCATTTTATGCCTCCGTAAAACCCTACTATAGCATTTGTTGCATCTTCTTCATCCACATCAATTTGGCATCAATGGTTGGGTCATCCATCTACTTCAACTCAACATCCGCTCTCCGTAATTTTACCAACTAGTCCTCTATTAGCTACTTAAAAATATTGTAAAGCTGGTGCTAGAGCAAAATGTACTCATTTACCTTTTTCTCTAGCTACTAATAGATCTACTCGGTGTTTAGAACTTATTCATAGTGATCTATGGGGTCCTTCCCCAATCTTATCTACACAATCTTATCATTATTATGTTATATTTGTAGATGACATGTGTTTTTCCTTTGCATTCCAAATCTGAAGTATGTTCTACTTTCTTACATTTTATACGTTTGGTTAAACATCAATTTCAAAAACCAATAAAAATACTTTGAACTAATGGAGGGGGCGAATATGTTAACAACATCCATAAGCAACATCTAATTAATTTTGGAATTATCCATCAAACAAGTTGTCCTTACACTCCTCAGCAAAATGGGATTGCTTAACACAAGCATAAACATATTCTAGAACTATTCGTGCTTTACTTTTTACCACTAATGTACTTCCAATGTTTTGGGTAGACACTCTTCAAACAATGGTTTATCTCATTAACCGTCTCCCTTCCAAAAGCTCCCATAACAAATCACCTTATGAATCCTTATACAATCATCCACCCACCTATTATCATCTTCGTATTTTTTGTTATCTATACTACCCATGGCTCCCTAGACAACTCTCTCATAAAGTTTCCCCACGTTCCATTCCCTGTATCTCTCTTGGCTATGCATCTAACTTCAAAGGCTATAAATGTTTAGATTCCAATACAGTTTTAATTTATCTTTCTCAGTATGTGCATTCCATTAATCCATCTTCCCATTTTCCACTCAAACACCAACCACTGCTTCTCCACCATTAACATCTGAAGTCATACCTTCTAGCTTAGTTCCCATCTCTACAATTATTCCTACTACCTCCACATATACAATTAATCAAGATTATCCCAATCAACCAAATCTCTCATGAACCCCTCTCAAACTTTACTCTTAACTCACATTATTCCTCTCATGTTGCAGATTCCATTCCTAGCAATCCCTCCACACTTCATGCTACATTTCCTCCTCCAAAACACTCCATGATCACAAGAGCACAAACAGGGTCCCTTAAACCAAAAAAAATCCTAGACCTGTCTCATGGTGTTGCCCCATCTAATCCAACTGGTTTTCATCAAGCTATAAATTTTTTTTCCTAGAGGAAAGCCATGAGTAATTAATTTGAAGCCTTACAGTCTCAGGGCATATGGGTTCTTATTCCACCTAAGCCAAATCAAAACATTTTAGGCTGCAAATGGTTATTCAAAATAAAAATAAATTCAGATGGTTCCAAAGCGTGCTACAAAGCACGTCTAGTGGCTCAAGGCTTTAATCAAGAACATGGTATAGATTACCTTGAAACTTTTAGCCTACGTTCAAAATTCCCAACCATTTGAAATTTCTCTCACTATTACCATTAACGACATTGGCCTATTTTGCAATTGGACTTATTAACTGCCTTTTTTACGTAGCCACTTACATGAAACAACCAACTGGATTTGTTGATCCTCAATTTCCACGCCATGTTTATCTTTTAAAGAAGGTCATTTATAGACTCAAATAAGCACCTTGTCAATGGTTTGCCACCTTTTCATCCTACCTTATCAGCTATGGATTCAAGACTAGCTCTATAGATCCTTCTCTTCTCCTATTTCGCTGAGATTCAATTCAGCTCTATATATTAGTGTATGTTGATGACATACTACTCACAGGAAACTCACAAACTGAACTAGACAAGCTATTGGATGCTCTTCAATCTTGGCTCAACATGTGGAATAAGTCATTAGCATTACTCTATTAAAGTATTAGAATTTAGTATTGTTTAAAAATAAGATCAAACTAGCCAGTTCTACAAGAAATCGGTTGGCTAGCCGATTCAAATTTTCTCTAAAACCAGCTTTGCAATTAACTGGTTTCCCCGCCAAACCTATTCTAGTCTTATGAACATGTTATTTTAAAATTATTATTTTTAAATAAATTAAATTTACTTAATTTTAATTTAAAATAACTTTTAATTTGTTATAATAATCCATTTTTAAATAATCAAAGCTTACTCATATGGCATCACCATTATGGTGCTTTTTTGTTCATTAATTTCACAAAAAAACAATATAAAGCTATAAACAATTTTGACCTTAAGTGTCCAAGTTATGTGGGACTAATAAACAAAAGTAAAATTTTAATGTTAAAATAACACCAACTACATATTTTTAAATATAACTTTTAATTTATTTTTATAATATAAATAATATTTACTTTTTAGTTAATAATATTTAATGTTATATATTTACCTATTTAATTATAAAATAGAAAACTATAATTTTATTTATTTTTTCAATTTTAAATAATGTAGTATGTATTCATAAATATAATTTTATAATATAAATTGTCATGATTTGGCACAAATCTCAAGGCAAATTATAATTAGAATTTTTTAAATTAAATCTGGAACCGTCTTAACTCCGATTCTAGCAAAACATATAGTCAAATTGACATTTTCAAAGAGAAGAGCCTAACGACACCAAAATCAATCCAATCCAAACCTAAATAAGGATCCAAATTAAGGGCCCAAAGCATATCTGAAAGCTTCAAAATATAAATTAGATGATCAAATGATATCCAAATATGACATTCTTCAAATTGAATCGAGGGTCTCGACAAGAAGAATCCGATGAGCCCAAGATTATCAAATTCTAACATTAATAAGGTACTAAAATGCTTGATAAATGAGCTATTATCAAGAGAATCAATATCAGCCATCCATAAAAAACAATCCGAACATAACCTTGATCTTCTCCCTACACTAGCCATGCCACTTCCAAAAAATAGTAAATCTCTTCATTCTTAATGAAAAAAAAAAAAAGAAAAAAAAAAAAAGAGAAAAAAAAAGAAGAGAGAAATATGAGATCTCTCTTACCACTATGCTCCTCCTCAACTACCACCCAACCAACGATCTACGTCAGACTTTTGAAGACCACTGGCTGATGCTGAACTTCTGCCCAACCACCGACTAACTCCAGACTTCTACCCGACCATCGATCGTTGTTAAACTTTTGTTTAGCAACCAGTCATTACGAGACTTCCTCTCACATTCCAGCCATTGCTTGACTCTTTCCCATCCACCGATCGTCGGCGGACTTTTGCCCGTCTACCAACCTTTGTAGGACTTCTGTTCAACCACCAGCTGTCATCGAAATTCTACCCCGTCTCCAATTATCGTCGGAAGACTGTCTTGCCACTAACCGTCTTAAGACCTTTACTCGGCCACTGACAATCATATCGTCGAACTTCTTCCCGGTCATCAATCATCGCTAGACTTCTGGCCAGCCACTGACCGTCGTTTCTACCTGGCCATTGACCTGACCATTGTTGGGGCTTTGTCTTATCTCTTCTAGTTTTTTTCAATTATGAGTTTAGATTTCTAAGGGGTTTTCTTCTTCTAGTTTCTTTTATGTATTCTCATCATATTGCTTAGGCTCTATTTTTATTATAATCAATTGCTATCCCCTTAATGTGGCAACATCTGATCTTATTTTTGAAGGAATTTTATCTCCACTTAGTCCCTACTCAATTATACTTCCGAACCTTCTGCCTGGTCCTTCTTTCTTATATTCCTGCTCATATGTGAAGTTGGATGTTGCAAGCTTTGGATATCTTCATCTTACACTTATTCTCGTGTTCTGGATCTACTTGTGATTATTATTATTATTTTTAATTTTGCATGTTCCTCTTGTTAGTTCCTAACTAATCTTATTGCCTACCAAAATATAGGTTTAATTTTTTGGGTTGGCTTCTTGCCTCCTTGTTTTTCTTTCAATATTGTAGCTAGTCTTGAAACCCGCGCGTGCTCTTTTTTTATTATTTTTAATTATAGCTCCGAGAGTAATGACAAGCTTTGGTTTCCTTTTAAGGACATATAACTTCTCATTTGATTGATATAAATCCGCCCTCATAAATAGGCTTTTCCAAAAAAAACTTCAACAAACATTCTTAGGACAAATTAAAGCACAAAGAATAATCTCTCTCTCTCTCTCTCTCTCTCTCTCTCTCTCTCTCTCTCTCTCTCTATATATATATATATATATATATATATATATATATATATATATATATATATATATATATATATATTATATTATATATATATATATATATCTATATATATTTATATATATATATATATATATATATATATATCTTCTGCTTATCTCTTAATTTATGAATCTGCAAGTGATTTTGATTATGAAGGTCCAAATTCAAAATACAATTAAAATCTTCTCCAATTTTGCAAGAAAATGATGTTAACAACAATATAAGGTTCCTCTGTATGGGAAAAAAGATTTTTATATAATTAATTTGAGAATTTGAGGGCTTAAATATAAATTTAATATTGATGAACTTGAACTAACTTCAAGCTTTAACTTTCTTTAATCATCAATTTATTCATATACAAAGAACAAAAGCTTTAGACAACAATCACAGTTGAACAAGAAACACACAATATCTAACATGAATTACACACTCTCAATAGCTAAAAGAAAATTACAATAACTTTCAGGTCCTAAGAGAGTCCCACCAATTTTATTTACAAAATAGGAACGTAAACTCCAACTAAATCAAATAGGAATAGCCCTCGAAACACGGGGATAAACGACATGAATAGGATGCCCCATGATGCGTCGTCCCTTCATGCGCCTGAACATATAGACCATCGCACCCACCGGCCACTCCACAACCCCCACAGCAGCACATGCCAGAATTCCCACCGTAGGTCCGACCACCTTTTGCCGGTACGGGCTTCTCCTCGTTCCGGTATGCTTATGATTCACATAATGACGCACCATTTCACCTGCCTAGATTTGCGTTGTAGAGTTTTCAATGCCTAGCAGCTTAATCGGAAGGTTAGAGAAAGACAAGAAGCACTCTGAATGAGTTTTTGGCAAAGCAGAAGGCTTGGATATTTAAAGATGTTGTGTTGGGACGCGTGGCGATTTAGAGGTTGAAGTAAGGCCATGTGAAATGCTTTTTTTGACTTGTGTATGTTTGATGTTACACGTGTATTGACTATTTTTTTGAAATGTGTAAATCCACTATTGAGAAAATGAAGCTAATTAGCTAATGGCTACATATAAAATATTATCATCTAACTCTTTGCCATCTGGATGTGGATGATATATAGATCACATGTGGCGTATTTTGTTGCCTTAGTTTTAATTATAATTATCAACTAGCGATAACTTGGGAAATGCAATTTGGGAAATGCAATTGTGTATATATATATATATATATATATATATATATATATATATATATATATATATATATATATATATTTATATATATATATATATATATATATATATATATATATATATTAATATATATATATATATATATAATATATATATATATATATATATATAATTTTTAAATGATATTAAATTTCATCAAAATATGGATATATAATTTAATATTAAGTATAATTTTGATATCTATTTGTAACTATATTTCAACTCGAGAGTTGTCATTTGATCATCCTTAATTTCAGGGACGAGTCAGCCATTTGTAACTTAAGTAAACACTAGGGGAATCTTAACAACTAGGCGTGGCCCCGTGGTTTTTCCCTTTACAGAATTTTCCATATAAAAATACTGGTGTTTCTTTTTCATTCTATTTATGTGTTGGATATTCATGCAACACTGAGATGAAAATTAACTCTACCGTCGCATATATTCTAGCATACAATAGTTTGACATCATCTGTGGGAAACAGTATGCCACAATTCTAAGAAGAGGCAATAACTTTCCAAACAGACAAATGATTATACAACTATCTGGTGATGTCTTTCGGACTCAAAAATGCTAGAGCCACTTATCAACGCCTTATGAATAAGGTTTTCGAAGATCGTATTGTGTGCTTTATGAAAGAGTATATATATATATATATATATATATATATATATATATATATATATTTATATATATTGATGATACACTACGGAATAGTCTTGAAAATTTTCTACATATAGTCAAACAATCCTTCTATGTACTACGACCATATAACATGCGACTTAATCCTACTAAATGTACTTATGGAGTTACCTCTAGAAAGTTCTTAAGATTTATGGTAACCCATCAAGGAATCGAGGCAAATTTTGAGAAAATCAAGGCACTAAGGGACATGGTGCCCCCAAGAATATCAAGGAAGTCTATAGACTAAATGGAAGGTTTGCAACGCTATCTTGTTTCCTAGCCAGTTCAGGAGACAAATATATGCCCTTATTCAAGATACTTAGAGGTGCTCATAGCTATGGATTCCAATGGACCGATGAATGACAAGAAGCCTTCAAATAGTCACAAAAGTATTTGGCATCTCTGCCACAACTTTCTAAACCAACATCAAGAGAAAATATATATATTTATTTGGTATCAGCTATAGTCAAGTCTGGCACCTTCAAACTAAAGGATTCTATTAGAAAGATGCTCCCTGAAACTTGGAATGTTAAAAAACTTCACAAGTATACTAATAGGTATTGATATTACTGTTTATCTTATATTATGTTCCCTATGTTCATAGTAATATTTGTATTGTGTTATGTTCCCCAAAGTTTTTATACTGCTATCATATATCCTTCCAGTCTCTTATGTGTTGATTGGGGTAGAACTCTTCTAGCCCCCAAATCCTTAAGCTATACTAGGGATTTATTGTACTATCATATATAATGCAGTAATGTGATGTTCACTTTACTGTGATATTATATCCTCCTATAAAAGATAAAACCCCACAAAAAATCTAGCCTCTTTATCCATGATTTAAGAAATACACAATTTATATTCTATCTCAGTCACTGGATGATCAATCTTAGGGAGGACTTGATTTGACCTCTTCCAATACGGGTTAATGTCATCAAGAAAATAATTTAACTAACAACCTTCGATAGGTCAAACATCCTAGAAGGATGTCTTGAATTTCAAATTATTGGATGATCAATCCAAGGGGGATTTATTCTAACCTCTTTTAGACAGGCTAAATATTATCAAGCAATTGCTTTGATTAACAACCTCGTATATGTCAAAACATGCCCTCCAATTCCCCCCATCCCTCTAGCTTGCTTGTCACACATTCAAAGCCCATAATGTTTTATAGATTACGAGATTCAAACTTATTTCTTCATTATTCTCTTTGACTTCTTCCAGAGCATTTATTATGCTATTTCCTAGCTTCTTAGAGACAAACCTATACAACAAAAACACATACATAATCTTATCCCTTTAATTAACTTCTCTGTATAACTACATATTTGAGCTCATTCTTCTAATCAAATAAACAAAGAACCTCAACATATATTTCCTCTATGAGCCATTCTTAAGAGAACATTATCAATAGATGAACAGAAATGTCTAATAAAAAGAAAGATAAATTAAAGTGTCTATACCATAACAACTTCATATCTTTAATGTCATTGAAAATCTATTAGGATTACATGGGTTTCCTGAGTAGATCCATCCCATGCCATCCTCGATGCACCCCCTATGAGAGAGAGAGAGAGAGAGAGAGAGAGAGAGAACAAAACATAGTACCATTACCTATGAGAGAGAGAGAGAGAGAGAGAAAGAGAGTAAAATGTACCTATGAAAAATACCTAGGTGCCAAGCAGATGATTGGTGATGGTTGATTTGACATCAAGATTGGTGGATTTAGCATCGTGATGGCAGAATTTGAAGTTGAGATGAGTGGATTTGGCATAGGGAAGATAGGATTTGGCATCGAGATGACATCATTTGATGTCCAGATGGATGGCTTCGACATCAGGACCAACTGATTCGACATGGATGATCTCTAAATGGAAATCTACTAAGAAGAAGGTTGCAATTGAGGAGTCAAATATGTAGAGATTTTGCTAGGGAAAAAAATGGGAGATTGACAATGTAGTAGATTTATGAGCAAGTGGTGCCTTAGCTGGCGGTTTATGAACCATTGCTACAAAATGTTGTGAAAACTTCAACTTTTTGATAGTGAATTTAGCAGCGATAAAAATTGCTACTTATATCTATTTTTAGTGGTGGGTTTCAAACTGATGCTATAAACTATTGCAAAAACATAAACTTTTTGGTTGTGTAATTTTAGTTGAATGTCTTTTTTATTAATATAAAAATTATGAATTAATAAAAATCATGAGATCAATTATGGAATAATGTTTTGGTATGTCATCAATAGAATAATGTTTTCATATGATTCATCTTTCAACATAGTTTTTTCTTATTTATGGAAAATTTCTGTCATCATTGAAATCAATTAAAAATGAGTTGAGAGGAAGATAATTTGGTTATGTATTGATGTGCAATTTTTTTTTATTAATGTTATGTGTTAGAAAATTTGTTGCGCGTGATGTTTGTTTGATATCAAAATTTTGTATATAGTATAATATCGTAAGAAATCATAAATTTTTATGTGAAAAATTCAATAATGAGAAAAACTTTGGGTAACTGATAAATTGAAAAATAATACAAGCTTTGTATTTTATTTTATTTTTTCTAATGATTTTATATTGCAACTTTATTAGCAATAAAGTCGAATACATCTTTTTCAATTTTTGATACTAGGCAATCTGGATGCACACTTAACACTAACTTTAATTTCTTGTTCTCTATTCTATATAAAATATATCATAGTAATTAAAAGCTTGTCTAACATCTATCACATAAAGCTTCAAGGAAAAACACGTAGCACAAGGTAAGGCAATGAGAAGCACTTGGTCTTTGCATAGCGGGGCCTACCCACTTATGAAGATATCCAAATATTACCTCAATGGGGGGGGGGGGGGGACGCATAGTGGGGCCTACGCATTAGTTAAACAAAAAAAATTACAAACCTTTTAAAAACCAACAACTCTATAAAAATATAACATTTTAAATAAAACCTATGAGCCAAAGGATCTACCTATTACAATGAAGAAATGAAAAAAAAAACCCATTTAATAAATAAAATTATTCTCTTCATCATTTCAATTTTTGCATAATCAAGCCAAGCATTACTATTAGATTATATATCACAAAATATTACACAATTTTATCAATTAATTTACATTATGAAAAGCAATGCTATGATACATTTTTTTAGAAATATCATTTTGATAATTAAGTTATATTATAATCCATAACATTTTAAATAATTATATAATTTTATAAACTTAGGGTTGGTAAAAATTTTTGATTTAATTATTCAATTAGGGTTGGTAAAATTTTTTGAATTAGAGTTCATGTTTCATTTGTTTAATAGTTGATTAATAAATAATTAAGTAGAATATTACTATATAAATGTTGTGTCTTGGTACATTCACAACTATAGATAGATATAGAGTTTAGTATCCTAGCATTATACCAAGATCCAACACAGACAAAAGAGAGAAATAGTTGCAATAGTCATAAGAGATATCAAGATTTTTACGTGAAACATCCTAAAAAAGAGCGAAAACCATGAGACCAAACCGAGTTAAAATGATTCTATTAGTGTTTTTAATCAATTACAAATAACGTCATTCTTCAGAGGAATGCCTTCTCAATGTAGATATACATCGTATAGAGCACACATTATATAGTGGGGATTAGAATAATACAATGATAATAGAATAGTAGCTTGCTTGTTTGATCAGTAGGAATATCGTAGTCCGAGGATAAAGGTCAGAGGGATCGTAGTACAACAGTCAAAGAAGGTTGTAGGGACCGTAGTTAGTCAGTCGAAGGAGGTTGGACGGAACGTAGTTAGGCGGCAAAGGAGGTTATAGGGTTCATAGTCAACGGGCAATTGTATTTTGAGAAATCGTAGTAAGCGAGCGACGGAGGTTAAAATAATCGTAGTCGGCAGATGACGATGATTAGAGGGGTTGTAGTTTGCTAGAAAAGGATGTTGAAGGGACTATAGTTGGACGAAGGTGGATGGAGGGATTGTAGTTGGGTTAGGATGATCGGTGGGATCGCAGTTGGTGGTGATGATGGTCGGAGGGATGGTAGTCGGTGGGCAACGAAGGTCTGAGGAATCGTAGTTGGTGGGAGATGGTGGTTAAATGGATAGTAGATGGTTGGAAATGGTGTCAGGTGTATTGTAGTTAGACGATGATGGTGGTCAAAGAGATAGTAGTCAGAAGGTGACGAAGGTCCAAAGAATCATAGTTTGGCAATGGAGGTCTGTGGGACCTTAGTTGGTGGTGACGGTGGTTGGAAGGACCGTAGTTGGGTGACAGTGGTTAGAGGCCATCATAGTCAGCGTGCGACGAAGGTCAGAAAGACCATATTAGGTGACGGTGGCAGGAGGGACCATAGTCGGTTGACGATGGAGGTCGAAAGGACTGAAGTAAGGCAACGGTGGTCGAAGGTGTAATATCAAAAATCTGCTCCAGGATCGTCCAGGACGATCTGGATCGTCCTGGGACGATCAGTTGTAATTTTGCTCCAGAATGTGCCCAGTTTTGCTCCAGGTGATTTTCTGTACATATCGTCCAGGGCGATTTGGACATCGTCCAGGACGATTGGCACTGTAGAAAATATCGGCCTGAGAATAGTTCTGGGAACCGTCCAGGACGATCCAAAATGGTCTGATCGTCCTGGGACAATTTGGCGATCGGCCGGGCCGATCTGTGTATTATAAAGCTGATTTCAGTCGTTTTGAAGAGAGAAAAAAATCAAAAATAAAAATTAAAATATCTGAGGAGAGAGAAAGTCGTGGACTTTTGGAGAAAAGTTGATTTTCGGACGACGCGGAGCTGTTTTCGTCCGAGGAGACTGTTCAGAATATTGTTGTACGCAAGGTAATGCACATTCCGCCTTTCTCAATTTTCAGAACCGTCGAGTTTGGCGGTATTTTCTGTCCGGATTTCGTTTCCGTTACTGTTTTTCGTCCGTATCTTTTGATTGGTTCAGTTTTTACCGCGTAACTTTCTGTATATTGTTGACGTGCCGAGTGTGCACATTTTGGTTATTTTCCGAAGATTTTTGTCCGGGTATTTTTTATTCGGCGGAGTTTTTCATAGACTACATTTTTCTGTGAAATTGTAAATTGTCTGTGCAGTAGAATAAATGTTCTGGAATGTGATTATCTATATTCTGTGCGAATTTGGTGAAATTTTATTTGCAGGAAATTTTGTGTAAATTCTGTCTACTGCCGTTGTGCTGCCCGATTTTTGTCTGATTTCTGATTTGCCCAGATTTCTTCTGAATTGAAATGCTATCTATATGTGATATAAAAAGGGAGTTATAAGGGGCCTGGATCCTATGAGATTCAGTTAGTGTCTGGGGAAATCTTAGTTGAGCTCAAGTTAGAGAAATTTTTGTTCTGTCCCGGATCCGAGGAATTCTATTATTCTGGTGCCGTGAGCACACTTAGTTATTAATTACTCAGAGAATTTCTGGTGTTGTGAGCACATGGGAGACATAAGGGTCAGAATCCGTAGTGATTATGTTTAGTTTAGTTTACCTATTAAATATATATCTGTTCTGTTGATATCTGATTTCCGTATCTGTTCTGTTGATATCTGATTTCTATATCTGTTCTGTAAGCAAATTAAAGTCTGATACGATATGATCTGCAATTATGATCTCTGCTTTTGTTGATGTGATATGTCTGATTCTGTTCTGTTTCTGATTTATTACGACTTCTATTTCCGTACAATTCTGTTCTGATATGATCTGAATTTCTGATTTCTGTACGATTCTGACTCTGTTGATTTAATCTGTTCTGATTCTGATGTGTACAATTTTTGATTCTGATATGTGATCTGTCTATATCTGTTCTGATTTGTTCTGTTTCGTTCTGATATGTCCGATTTGATGTTTGTTCTGATTTGTAATCTGTACGATTCTGTTCCGATTTCTGATCTGATTTCTGTCTGATGAGTTTGATTTTGGATTCTGAGAATTTTGATTGGAGGTTTGTTGCTTTGCTGAGCTGTTGAGCTCACTCTTGTTTTCTGGTGGTTTCCAGGTTCTGGGAAAGGGAAGGAAGTCCAGGAATAGATTCAGAGTCTGATCAGTATAGGTATTTGTTTGTACCTTTTGATTTTTGTACAGTCATGGCTTTTCTGTTCTGTCTTTCTTTCTGTTCAAAAGCCATGTACTGTATTTGTAGATGATTATTTTGAGGAAAAGAAAGAAAAATATAGATGTTTTGTTCCGCTGCATTTGGTGACTTATAGTAGCTCTGTTGTTCTGTGTTTGTGTGTTGTTTTGAGTTAATTATTTAGAAGATTCAGTTCAGTAACCAAATTCCAAAGTCAGATCTTGGATAAAAAGGTTTTGTCGCGGCCCGGTGCGAGTGGGATCCGTCCCGGATCGGGTCGGGTCGTGACAAACTTTAGTGGTATCAGAGCACTGGTTTTGGAAACTGGTTGGATTGTAAGACAGAGCTATAGGAAGTGATCAGTGAGTCTGTCGGGGGGGGGTAGTTTTGATTCGTTCGGCTTTTTATTGTGTTGTTTTTGTGATAGTTTTCCGGATTTTGGATTTTCTGTATGGATCAGTCAGACCCAGACATGACATACGGGCAGAGTGCTAGTCAGGCAGCACCAGTGGGAAGTACAGCCCCAGTGGCCGGTGCAGATACATTGTCCCAGTTTGCTACACTTGTTGCTGAGATGATGAGCGAGACTCAGAGCAGAGCTGTTACTGTTAGATCAGATGACATTGATAGACATTTGCAGATATTTTTGAGGTTGAAACCTCCGAGATTTGAGGGCGCTGTTGAGCCCAGAGCAGCCGAGGAGTGGCTGAGGAGATTGGAAAAGACTTTTGAGGGGATGCAGTGTCCTGCGGATAGGAAGGTTCTGTTAGCTATTTTTCTGTTGGATGGAGAGGCTGAGCACTGGTGGGAAGGCCAGCAGGCAGCCAGATTTCAGGGCAGACTGAACTCTTTGATTACCAGGGAAGAGTTCACCGAAGTATTTCGAGACTGGTTTGTTCCCCCTTCTGCACGACAGCAGATGCAGGAGAGTTTTCTGAGGCTGGTTCAGGGGAGCAAGACGGTGATGCAGTACGAGGTTGAGTTTACTGCCTTAGCCTGGTATGCTCCGCAGCTGGTTAGCACTTCTGCTGAGAGGTGCTACAGATTTCTGAGGGGATTGCGAGATAGTCTGAGGCAGCCCTTGGTACCGTTTCACATTTCTGATTTCTCTGAGCTTGTGGAGCGAGCTCGTCTGATTGAGAATGACCTGATGGCTACTCAGCAGCTGTGGACTGCGAGTAGGAAGAGATTTGGAGGTGAGGCTTCTGGTAGTGGTTCCTCTGGGAAGAGGAGATTTGTGGCCGGTTCTAGATCTGTTGATTCCAGGAGGAGTGGAGGATTGTCTGGTACTGCTACTAGTACGACGAGTTCTGGATCTGTCAGTGGGGCATCTGTGTGCCAGAGTTGTAGACGGCGACACCATGGCCAGTGCTACAGGATGGCTGGTCTTTGTTTCAGATGTGGTCAGCCTGGACATAGGATTGCAGAATGTCCACAGGCTGGATCTGATCGGCGTTCTGAGTTCCAATCAGAGGGTTCTGTTAGACCTGCCGGTTCAGTAGCAGGAAGACCGAGGACTGTTCCTCCTCGCCCTGAGAAATTTTCTGGGAGAGGTGGTAGTACTAGTTCTGGACCACGGAGACCACCTACAGTTCAGAGGGAGCAGAGTAGTTCTGTTGCTTCAGCTCCTGCTCTAGTTCAGCCACGAGTTTACAGCCTGAGTCAGCAGGAGGCTCGTGATGCTCCGGATGTGGTGACAGGTACGATTTACATTTCTGATCGGCCCTGTCGTGTTTTGTTTGACTCTGGAGCTAGTCACTCTTTTCTGTCCGAGCGCTGTTGAGGCTTTACGCTTGGATTCTCTTTTTCTGCCGGTTTCTCTTTCCGTGATTTTACCGGCTGGAAGTAATTTGATTGCCCGCAAGTTTTATTTGTGTGAGATTGATATTGCTGGCAAGAAGTGGAAATCTAGCCTGATTTTGTTGCTGATTTCTTCGTATGACGTGATTTTGGGCATGGATTGGCTGAGTCTGTATGAGGCTCAGATTGACTGTTTGAAGAAGCAAGTGAGTTTGCTTGTGGCTGGAGAGAGAGTTGTATTCCAGGGATTACGAGGTATTCTCTCCAGTCTGATTTCTGCGTTGGAGGTGAGCAGAATGTGGAGGAAAGGATGCACAGTGTTTTTGGCTTCGGTGCGGGATCTGAACCTGGAAGTTGGTTCTGTTTCTGAGATCCCAGTAGTACGGGAGTTTGTTGATGTTTTTCCTGAGGAGTTGGTTGGTTTACCTCCGGATAGAGAGGTGGAGTTCTCTATCGATGTTTTTCCAGGTATAGCTCCTATATCAAAAGCTTCGTACAGGATGGCACCAAAAGAACTTTCTGAGTTGAAAGTTCAACTTCAGGAGTTGGTTGACAGAGGTTTTGTCCGTCCTAGTGTTTCGCCTTGGGGAGCACCTGTTCTGTTTGTGAAGAAGAAGGACGGGACACTCCGTATGTGTGTGGATTACAGAGATTTGAACAAGGTCACAATCAAGAACAAGTATCATTTGCCTCGGATTGATGACTTGTTTGACCAGCTTTCCGGATCTTCAGTATTTTCGAAGATTGATTTGAGATTCGGATATTATCAGGTGAAGGTGAAGGAATCTGATGTGGTGAAGACTGCTTTCAGTACTCGGTACGGGCACTACGAGTTTTTGGTTATGCCTTTTGGGATAACCAATGCGCCTGCTATTTTCATGGATCTGATGAACCGAGTATTCAGGGAGTTTTTGGATCAGTTTGTGATCGTCTTCATCGACGATATCCTGGTATATTCTGCTTTTGAAGATGAACATGCCAGACATTTGAGGATTGTGTTCGAGACTTTGAGGCGGCATCAGCTGTATGCCAAGTTCTCCAAGTGTAAATTCTAGCTGAAGAGTATTTCTTTTCTGGGGCATGTGATAAGCGGATAAGGTATTTCTGTGGATCCCCAGAAGATTCGGGCAGTTGCTGATTGGCCAAGGCCGACTACGGTATTTGAGGTACGTAGTTTCTTGGGCATGGCCGGATATTACAGGAAATTTGTGAAGGGATTTTCACAGATTTCGACTCCTCTGACGAGACTGACGCAGAAGTCAGTAGCTTTTGTTTGGACACCGGAGTGTGAAGCTAGTTTTCAGAGATTGAAGGATTGTTTGACTTCAGCTCCAGTGTTGGCACTTCTGTCAGGTACGGAAGGTTTTCAGGTGTTCAGTGATGCTTCACTGAAAGGATTGGGTTGTGTGCTGATGCAAAATGGAAGGGTAATTTCTTATGCTTCGAGATAGTTGAAACCACATGAGAAGAATTACCCGACGCATGATCTGGAGTTAGCTGCTGTTGTCTTTGCTTTGAAGATTTAGCGTTATTACCTGTATGGCGTCAGATGTGAGATTTTCACTGATCATAAGAGCCTGAAGTACATTTTCACCCAGAAGGATCTGAATTTGAGACAAAGAAGATGGCTCGAGTTGATCAAGGATTATGACCTGACTATTCAGTATCAGCCTGGGAAGGCGAATGTGGTAGCGGACGCTCTGAGCAGGAAGTCTTCTGGATTATCAGGTTTGCAACTTACTTGTGATGATTTCCTGATTCGAGACATGGAGCGATTGCAATTGGAGGTGATTTCCTCCAGTGATTTGGATTTGGCTCAGATAAGTATTCAGTCTTCTTTGGAAGCACGGATTCAGGAAGCCCAGAAGTCAAATTCTGATTATTCGAAGTTGATTGCTCAGATTGGATCTGGTAAGACTCCTGAACTTCGAATTTTTGATTCTGGTGCTATTTTCTGTAAGAACAGGTTGTGGGTACCTGTGTTCGGAGATTTGAGGCAGGAGATTTTGTATGAATCTCATCATTCTGGCTACACTGTTCATCCAGGCAGTGGTAAGATGTATGCTGATATGAAGCTTTTGTTCTAGTGGCCTGGGATGAAGAAGGATGTGGTAGAGTTTGTGTCGAGATGCGAAGCCTGTCAGTTGGTGAAGGCAGAGCATCAGCGACCAGGTGGACTGTTGCAGTCGTTGCCTATCCCTGAGTGGAAGTGGGAGGAGGTGACGATGGACTTTGTGATGGGTTTTCCTCAATCTAGACAAGGGCACGACGCCATTTGGGTGGTTGTGGATCGATTGACGAAGTCAGCCCATTTTCTTTCGATCAGACAGACCGATCTGGTGGATCGTTTGATATAGATTTATGTGAAGGAAATAGTCAGATTGCACGGTGTGCCTCGAGTGATTGTTTCTGATCGAGATGGACGGTTTACTTCCAGACTTTGGAAAGGTATTCAGCAAGGCTTGGGTACGAAACTGCATTTCAGTACAGCCTTTCATCCTCAGACCGATGGGCAGTCTGAGAGGACCATTCAGGTATTGGAAGATCTGTTGAGACTTTGTGTTCTGGACTTTGGCGGAAGCTGGGAGGATCATATTCCGCTGATTGAGTTCGCTTATAATAAGAGTTTTCAGTCCAGTATTGGTATGACACTGTACGAGGCTCTGTATGGCAGGAAGTGCCGTACTCCTTTGACTCTGACTGAGATCGGAGATAGACAGGCTTTGGGTGCCACTTTTGCTGATGAAACTGCTCAGAAGATCAATTTGATAAAAGAAAGATTGAAAGCGGCTCAGGATCGACAGCAGAAATATTATAATCAGAAGCACAGGTTCGTTGAGTTTCAAGTTGGTGACTTTGTGTATGTCAAAGTCAGCCCGATGAAGGGTGTAAGCAGATTTGGTCAGGTGAGTAAGCTGAGTCCAAGGTATGTTGGACCGTTTGAGATTTTGGAAAGGATTGAAAAATCTGCTTACCGACTGTTGCTTTCTGATTCGATGTCGGACGTGCACAATGTGTTTCACGTCTCCACTCTGAGGAAGTGGGTTTCAGACTCTGAGAAGAAAATATCAGCTGATGAGATTGAGATTCAGGAGAATCTGGCGTACAAGGAAGAGTCAGAGTTGATTTTGGCGTACGACGTCCGAAAGTTAAGAAATAAAGAGATTCCGATGGTTAAAGTCCAGTGGAAGCACCGGACTGCACGAGAAGCAACTTGGGAAAAGGAGTCTGACATGAGACGGTCGTACCCGTACTTATTTTGACTGAGTTTGGATTAGATAATGTCGAGGACGACATTTTTCTGAAGTTGGGGAGATTGTAATATCAAAAATCTGCTCCAGGATCGTCCAGGACGATCTGGATTGTCCTGGGACGATCAGTTGTAATTTTGCTCCAGAATGTGCCCAGTTTTGCTCCAGGTGATTTTCTGTACATATCGTCCAGGGCGATTTGGACATCGTCTAGGATGATTGGCACTGTAGAAAATATCGGCCTGAGAATAGTTCTGGGAACCGTCCAGGACGATCCAAAATGGTCTGATCGTCCTGGGACGATTTGGCGATCGGCCGGGCCGATCTGTGTATTATAAAGCTGATTTCAGTCATTTTGAAGAGAGAGAAAAAACAAAAATAAAAATTAAAATATCTGAGGAGAGAGAAAGTCGTGGACTTTTGGAGAAAAGTTGATTTTCGGACGACGCGGAGCTTTTTTCGTCCGAGGAGACTGTTCAGAATATTGCTTTACGCAAGGTAAGGCACATTCCGCCTTTCTCAATTTTCAGAACCGTCGAGTTTTGCGGTATTTTCTGTCCGGATTTCGTTTCCGTTACTGTTTTTCGTCCGTATCTTTTGATTGGTTCAGTTTTTACCGCGTAACTTTCTGTATATTGTTGACGTGCCGAGTGTGCACATTTTGGTTATTTTCCGAAGATTTTTGTCCAGGTATTTTTGATTCGGTGGAGTTTTTCGTAGACTACATTTTTCTGTGAAATTGTAAATTGTCTGTGCAATAGAATAAATGTTCTGGAATGTGATTATCTATATTCTGTGCGAATTTGGTGAAATTTTATTTGCAGGAAATTTTGTGTAAATTCTATCTACTACCGTTGTGCTGCCTGATTTTTGTCTGATTTCTGATTTGCCCGGATTTCTTCTGAATTGAAATGCTATATGTATGTGCTATAAAATTGGAGTTATAAGGGGCCTGGATCCTATGAGATTCAGTTAGTGTCTGGGGAAATCTTAGTTGAGCTCAAGTTGGAGAAATTTTTGTTCTGTCCCGGATCCGAGGAATTCTGTTATTCTGGTGTCGTGAGCACACTTAGTTATTAATTACTCAGAGAATTTCTGGTGTTGTGAGCACATGGGAGACATAAGGGTCAGAATCCGTAGTGATTCTGTTTAGTTTAGTTTAGCTATTAAATATATATCTGTTCTGTTGATATCTGATTTCCGTATCTGTTCTGTTGATATCTGATTTCCGTATCTGTTCTGTAAGCAAATTAAAGTCTGATACAATATGATCTGCAATTCTGATCTCTGCTTCTGTTGATGTGATATGTCTGATTCTGTTCTGTTTCTGATTTATTACGACTTCTATTTCCGTACAATTTTGTTCTGATATGATCTGAATTTCTGATTTCTGTACGATTCTGACTCTGTTGATTTAATCCGTTCTGATTCTGATGTGTACAATTTCTGATTCTGATATGTGATCTGTCCGTATCTATTCTGATTTGTTCTGTTTCGTTCTGATATGTCCGATTTGATGTCTGTTCTGATTTGTAATCTGTACAATTCTGTTCCGATTTCTGATCTGATTTCTGTCTGATGAGTTTGATTTTGGATTCTGAGAATTTTGATTGGAGGTTTGTTGCTTTGCTGAGCTGTTGAGCTCACTCTTGTTTTCTGGTGGTTTTCAGGTTCTGGGAAAGGGAATGAAGTCCAGGAATAGATTCAGAGTCTGATCAGTATAGGTATTTGTTTGTACCTTTTGATTTTTATACAGTCATGGCTTTTCTGTTCTGTCTTTCTTTCTGTTCAAAAGCCATGTACTGTATTTGTAGATGATTGTTTTGAGAAAAAGAAAGAAAAATATAGATGTTTTGTTCCGCTGCATTTGGTGACTTATAGTAGCTCTGTTGTTCTGTGTTTGTGTGTTGTTTTGAGTTAATTATTTGGAAGATTCAGTTCAGTAACCAAATTCCAAAGCCAGATCCTGGATAAAAAGGTTTTGTCGCGGCCCGGTGCGAGCGGGATCCGTCCCGGATCGGGTCGGGTCGTGACAGAAGGTATTGTAGTAAGGCGATGGGGGTAAGAGGGACTGCAGTAGGTTGGAGTGACCATAGTTGGGAGATGATGATTGGAGGGAGACCCAATGGTTGTGGTCGGATGGAGGTCCAACGACAATGGATGGATGAAGGTTAAGCAGTGACGAGATAGGGCTCCTTGGCAGTGGTGCTGAGGTAGAGCTCCAAGATTTTTCAAGCTTCGGAGCTCTCTTGAGACTCTAAATCATGGTCCAAGCCTCCTCCAAAAGATTCCCATTCTTGTAGAGAGTGGAGACTACTTATAGATTTTGTGAGTAGCTTGCTCCATTAATTTGGAGAAGATTTGGGACAAACTCGGAGTGCTCCATCAAATGGCCAACATAGATTTCCTCAATCACAAAGTGTTTATCAAGCATTTATGTGCCTTAATTATGCCTGAATTAAGAGATCTTGGACTTAATGTATTCCTCTCATTGAGCTGCCTGATTTGTTTGATCACCCAATTAATATTTGAATCATTCAAATATGCATGTTTGATAAATGTTATTTTTAGTGATGTATTAATAATAATTACTATTAATTATTTTTAATTAATTTTATCGTAATTGTATAAAATATTTTAGTTCATCATTGATAAGTCTTTTTTTTTTTAATTTTTTGTCTAACAGATTTAAATACTAAAACAAGTAATCAAATAATTTATCAAAATTTAATTTTATTTAACCTCAATTATCAAATAATTTTTTAAATGTCACTATATTAAAATTTATTAAATTTCATTTGAATTAAATCTTACTAGAATTAAATTCTTCTTGCATGCAAACATTTTTCTAAAATAAGAATTTCTTCTAAACAGAAAGTAAATTTCATAATGAGTTGGAGTTGGTATATTCTTTTGAATAATGTTTAAAAAACAATTTATTTCAATGAAGACGACACGTGCGATGTGTATACACTTATGCATGACAAATAGTTGATGATTCCCCCAATAAACAAATAGTTTAGGGCCGGGTCGGGTTGAAAATAACCTCCATACAAGCTGCTCCATAAGAGAAAGTACCACCAGATACAAAAAAAATATTATAATTAAACCACCAATCACAGATATCCCAAATGCTTGCAAGAAGCACCAAAGAGAGTAGAGAGAAAGTCCAAATCCCCAGCAGAATCAAGAATGAAGCTAACATAATTCAATCTTCAAGCTGTCATCCAGCATCCGAGAGAATCAACCAGCATATGCCAACAGCTCCAACAAAATGAGACCAAAAAATAACCCTACACAAACAAAAACAAAAGGAAGTAACAATGCTCAAAAAATCAAACAAGACAATCTCAAAAAATCAAAAATAAAAAAAAACTTTAGCCATCCAAGATTTTAGAGAAACCTGGTTGCCAAAGAAAGAAAAAAACAACAAAAAACCTATAGAGAAGAAGCCCAACCCCTATACTATAGCAAAAATCAGAACCAACTAAATCAAATAAAGCAAACAGCAAAGAAAACCTCTGCAGCCACGAGAAAACAAGAAGAAACCCAAAAAAACAAATCAAAAATTAATGCAACAAACCTATAATAGAATTATAAAACTTCCAAGAAGCAATCCTAGCATAAATATTAAAAAGAATAGTTTTGCTCGGCATATTAGAATTAGTAACAACATTATCAAACCTTCTCGCATTTCTCTCTCTCCAAATGAAGTAAATGGAACAACAAATAAAAAATAAATATAAATTCTGTAAAATAGAATTAAAATTAAGAGAAGAAATATAATCCAACAACTGCTCCAAATTAGGCCTAAGAAGGAAAAAAATTACATGAGGTAAAAAACTAGAAATAATATTAAAAAAATAATCGCATTAAAAAAAAAGATGATTATGTCTTTCATCATCTTTCAAACATTCTGATTTCCCTTAACCAAATTATCATTCGTTTTGAGCCCCTTCAACATTGCCAACCAAGCATAACATGAGAACCTCAAAGGATATCTCTTATGCCAAATAAGCTTATACCAATCCACTTTACTGATATTATCATAGTAACTTTTATAAAACATCTTAAAAGAAGGAATAAGAACATTATTCCAAGAAATATTAGAAACTTGACAATAAGAAATAGCCACATGAGAAACAATAAAACTAATTGCCGAGAAAATAGGTAATTAGCGACCAACAAAATTGGCCGCTAAAAATATTAATTTGGACGCTAAAGCAAATAGCGACCAAAAATATTTGGGTCGCTGATTTGTCGCAGTAGCCTCGTCGCTGAGCCTTTTAGCGACCAAAAAAATTTTTTTGGTTGCTAAATTAGCGACCACTAATTAGTATTGGTCGCAAAAATTGAACATATTAGCGACCATTTTTTTGGACGCTAATGAATATTTATTTGGATGCTATTTAATAATTTTAATAATTAATTTTATTTATTCATTTTCCCTTTAGCGACCAAAATAAAAAATGGTCGCAAAATGATCAACCTAATAAATCACATGCCTCTTTAATTTCATGAAGTTTTGACATATATTTTTAGATATAAAATTTATGATATTTAGTTAAAAAAAATTATTATCCAATTATTGTGCCTTGGCTATAACAATTAAGATCAATACATCACTCCTTTAGCAGAGGTTTCATGAGTGCTATTGTTCGAAGGCTACAACATTGCTTTTAGCAGGTGTTAAAACCGTTGCTAAAGAATTATATATATATATATATAATGCAAAAAAATTACAACATCAAAAATAGTTTTTTTTACAGTATCATTTCATTCTTCCATTCAACAATGGAACAAATTTAAAAGAAATAAAAAGAAACAATAAAAACTAGTAGTAGGCTCGCTGTTCTGGTAAAAATAGTTAATCCAATATATTTTTACACAAAATTGACTTGAATTCAAACTAAAAATAAAATAATATTTTTCTTCAAGACCACCTGTAGCAAATCTTCCTCTAGCTGATGAAATATCAAGATTCACGTCGCTTAGATACTTCAAAATTAAAAATTGCCCCAAACTGATATCTCTCGGAATACATCAAGAAGTGCATACAACTAATAATTGCCATCTCAAACTCAGCAATCTCAACATAAGTGAACCATTCCTTTGAGGCATAACACAAACACTTGATGTGCAGAAACCTGCTCTCATGAGGTCATTAATGGTTGTACCAAGAAAATTTCCACACCTGCAAGATGTCCCACAAGCACAAAAAACTCAAAAAATACATTCCAAACAGGAAGAGAGAATGAGAGAAAAAGAAAAACACATTCCTCCAATAATTTCTATCCAAAGAAATGACCAAATTGGTCCAAATTTTATAAGTCGAGAGGGATGAAATTAAATACCTGAAAAAAAAATTGGAACTGAAATGTAAACATCTCAAAAGTGGACATCATTTTGATCATTTAATCAAATGTTAATATATTGAAACAATAATCAGTAACTGTCTTTTGAATACGAGTAAAAAAAATAACATTACCTAGAAGACTAGATAATAAGGCTTTTACAAATCCATAATTTGTTACCCAAATTACAGGTGGGTCTTGTTGTATGTTTTTGTACTACACACAACAATTGTCCTCATTTTACGGCAATGATTAAATAGATTCATGCAATTTTGTTTGCTTTAGCCAGTAATTTTTTGCACTAGGTATACAAAAACCCCTGCTTCCAATTAAAAGTTGACCTCTTAATGGCTATAGACCACTAGCAGCTGAGGAAGGAGAGAACTTCAGAGATGCTGGTAAAGTTGACAATGTGAGACTGGCGGAAGCCAAAGAGGTCAGTCAGATCACGAAGAGGAGCAATAGAAATTTTGAGCAATTGAATCCAATTAAGAAAATAGTTTGTGAAAATGTAAATAAAAAAAATGCTAAGTAGACAAAAAATGTGCGACTAACAGGACTTGCACATACAGGTGAATATATTATGGACCGAAATGCAATTAGTGTAAGAAAACAGAGATTTAAATACAAATTACCAAAATTGTTCATATAATTTAATGGCCAAATACTCTGTAGTTCTAAATCCTTGAAAATAAAATAGGGATTCTGGAAAAGTTCAAAGACATCTGTCAATTGGAACCTACTATCTCATCATGAAATTTATGAAGCTACTAAGAAGCCGTAGGAAGTGTTTCATAGTAAGCTTTCTGTTCCTTTCTTTTTCATATAGCTAAATAATTTTCTCGTAGTAAGAAAAAGAACTTTCTGTCATAGATGTGAAGATAGAAGAACTCTAACTGGATGAAAAAAGGAGAAAAAGAAAATAAAATGAACAAAAAAAAATGTTTCCAAGTTAAACACGAGCTCCATATTCCTGTTAGTAAACAAGGGTAATTGATCAGTTGGTTGAAACTTGATCACAATTCCAACTTATTTCTTTGGAAAAGAAATGTAAGATGTAGAACTACCTACCAACCTTGAGATTGTGCACAATAAATGGCTCCTCTTTGATTATATTAAATTGTAACTCTGAGACTGCAGCACCTTCTAAAACAACACTAGTATCCACCAAGTAGTAATGAGTCATTTTCATAACCTGGAGCAAATTTAAAAACAAGTGTCAAACTCAATGGAAACAATGCAAGTTACATTGGCAAAAAGGAACTGAAAGGATATTTTTGGTTATAGATACAACATATTTTCGGTTGTGCTGCAAAGCATAAATATATAAAATTTCCACACCTCTACTACAAATATTAATTTAAGACATGAAACATAATGCTACTTGAGTTGTATATGAGAGAAAAAGAAAAACACAACAGCTCAATTATATTACCTAATTAAACTAAAAAAAAAATAAGAAAAAAAAAATACAACCACATAAATTTGCACTTAAATATTTTGTTGATGCTTTGAATTCAATAGAAAGCATAAAAACACTCAAAAGTTCCAGTTTCAGCTCAATTAATGATTTTTTTTTGTGCTCTTAGTTAAGAGCATACCAATAAGCTAACTATTAACCGAAAGTAACTGGCGATAGACAAAAAGTTTGGCATGATAGCTGAAGAAATGATAAATTAATAAAAAAGAAATAAAAAGAAATAAAACAACGGCTCATTTCAAGAAAAAACACTATACCCGTCTCCATGAGGGCTTCTACCCTACAGTAAAGCCTTTTATTTTTAGTGCTACGATTTTCATTAAGATCAACCTCCCTCAAGTTGCTAGCACTCCTTGATGCAGAAAGCCCAGTATAAATTCTGAGGTTGCTTCAGCTTGTGCAATTTCCATTTAGTAGGGAAGAAAAACCTTGCAAAAGCAACTGCACATATAGAAAGAAAAAATGACTCACCCAGAAAAATAAAACAAGAAAGGACGGGAAAATAACCTTGGATATGTTGACAAGCTGTTCATGAAGGCATTAGAGCTACTAAAAAAATAAAATGGAATTAGGATATTATTTCTTCAAAAAAAGGACATTAAAGCTGTATTGTTTTTAAAACTATTAAAATATAAAGAAAATTTCATAAATAATTACAAAACACAACATGAAACTCTTCATTACAAAAGTTCTTTATATAAGAAGAAGCTCACCCAGATCTTTCATAAACTCGCCATAATCATATATTTATTGTAGTTGGTAAGTCGGCTGCCATCAGGTGATAGCTAAACATCATAAATAATTGTAACTTTTAATGTACATGTATATAAAAATAATTTAGAATGTGATGTTTTTAGTTAGAATGTATATAAAAATCATTGGATTTACCCTCAGAAGGAAATCAAAATTTTGACTAATTAATCATATATTGTATTAATCTTAAAATAAAAACAATGAAGTCTATAGAATATAATTAGATGTGATGTTAGTTAATGGATTTCATATGCTTCAATTTGCAAAATGTTTTTATCAACTAAAAAAGAGATAGGATTGTTTAAATTAGAACTCTTAGCTTATATTTAAATAACCAAATTTACATAGTTTTGTATAAGATGTTATATAGCTTCATAGTAATAATGGGTATTCTGTAAACCTATTGCCACCGCTAAGAGCACAATAGATTCCTGTTTCACAACTCAGTGTCTATTCAGATCATCACAACATTAAAAGGCTACCAATCCCAATTTCAAGATCCTTTTTTATTTTAGCATATTCTATTGAAATGAAGTGAAGGGTTGAGAAGAGCAGAGATTTCTACTTGCTTTAGAAAACATAGGCCAATCTTCATTTTCCAAATTCTTTTGTCTTTGAGCAAGGAGGGAATCACTCCTACAGTATTGCAAATGGACAAGCAACTATAGCTAATTAGTCAATTTATTATTTTCTTTAGCCACAAATGCAAAAGAGAAATATCAATGCATTAATAGAAATAAAACGGTAGAAATAATGACGATTTATTTTTTATATTAAATAAATGTATTATTTATTATATGACTAAAATTTATTTATTAAATGAATTAATAAATTTTAATTCAAATAAGGAAAAAAAAAAAATTAATTATCATGAAGGCTAATGAGAAAAACTAAGAAAATGACATATAAATTGAGCATAATAAGTTTAGCTTGATTAATGGGGGGTTCTTCCAGGGATTTCGACATAATATGCGTTAGGCAAGTAGGAAGAAGTCATGTTTGATGAAGGGATGGGGGATGCTGGATTGATGGGTTAAACAAGGAATGAAAGTTCAATCAGAAATCAATAGAGTTCCCCACTATTTCTTGAAATATATCCATTACTGAAAAGGAGAAAGCTTTAGGCCTTATTTAATTTGCCTTCTTTTATAAAAAAAGTTGACAAATTGTAATAAGAAACATCTATCTCAAAGTAGCTTCAAAAGCACATCTATTATAAAACAATTTTCTCCAACAAAAAAAAACCTATGATTGTATTTTTTTTGATTGATTTTTACCTAGATAAGCCTTATATCATTGCAAAATAAGACTAATTAAAAATATATTGTCATTAATCACTAAAAATAAAAATATATCAGGCATTCTATAGACAACATCACAATAAGAATCTTTATTAGTTAATTGACCTCCATTTCCCAATATCAACAACAATTAATTAGAATTTCCATGCAAAAATGATCAAGAAAGCATCGAAGCATAGTCAGGGACAGATTAAATATTCATTTTTCAGGGTGGGAAAAATTTTACTTAATTAAAATAAGAATAATATTAATAATAAAAATATATTCTTTAAGCCTAATCAATAGAATGCTATCAAATACAATAAACAAATTTTTTCTCATTTATCAATTCTAATATCACAACATTAAAAGGCTAGTAATAAAAATGTGGAGTATAAACATTTTAGTTATGCTAAACCTAGACTCATGAAATTCATACACTGAAAGCGTATTGTTTCTTTCTCAGATCTTTAAAAACTTAAAAAATAAGAAATTTCTAAGTTTTTAAGAAATGCAAGATATCAAAGTTCAGGAGGGAAGCACTGCTACAAAGCTTTGCAATTCAGAAAAAAAACTTTCAGTTTGAAATGCATTGAAAGGGCTTTGCTAAGTTTTTTTTTTTCTTTCGATTCAAGAACTTTGCTACAGAAATTGAATCTTGCATTTCTTATATGACTTTAAAAATTTAATCTTTGCTAAAGGAAAAAAATTTTAGTTTTGATTTTTACATTTATTTTAAATTATCATATTATTTATTAGAATTAAAGTAAAGTAAATTTATTTTTATACTTTGAGCTAATTTCATTCCTCATCGCTTAAAAGTTTTTGAAAACAAAAAATCTGACATATTACAGAACTTTGCTTTGGAACATTTCTTTTGAAACAATTAAAACTAAAAAAAAAATTGATTCTCAAACAAGGAAAAAAAGTTCAATCTAAAAATAGAGTTCCCCAATAGATAATGCAACCCATCATCCTTTTTTGAGAAAGCTTGAGGCCTTATTTAATTTGCCTTCTTTTATAAATTAAGTTGACAAAGAATAAGAAAGCTATCTCAAAATAGCTTCAAAAGAGCACATCTTTTAGAAAAAGATTTTCTCCTAAAAAAGGACGAAGAATGCGGTTATGGCTGCCTGCGAAGTGCGAAGCCGAAGGTACAGAATGGCGAAGCCAAAAATGGATTAGCAAAATACGATTTGCGAATCGTGTAAGTCATGAAACTTCGGGAGTCGATAAGAAAGTCACAAAGGCATTAAAGTATGGTAAAATTTATTTTTGAGGGGGGTCTAATTTACAAAAGTTTCTCTCTAATATTAAAATTTTTTTTTTTAGAAATTCCCACCCAAAAATGATCTAGAAAGCATCGAGCATAGATAGTAAGAACATAACCAATAATTTGTACTCCTTATAATTGAAATTAACTTTTATAATAAAAAAAATTGTAAGCATGGGAAAGTAAAGAAGAAGAAGTGTGGAGAAAAATGAGGCAGGGAAAGGAGGAAGAAAAACAATAGAGGAAGAAGATGAAGAAGAAAGAAGAAAAAACGGGGCTACCTGTGCGTGAGAGAGGACCGGCGACAGGAAGCGTGCGACTGGCTAGGATCGATTAGAAGGTAGGCGAGTCGGGTCGGAGGGAAGAGGTTCGGGCTATGGCAGAAGGTCGGTGACGAGGTCGGGACCGACGTTGCCTGGCTTCAGGTCGCGAGAGAGAGGGAGAGGCGGAGGGGCTTCGTTCCGTCCGTGTTGTACGAACGAGAGGAGAACGCGAGGGAGAAGAGGTCGGGCGAGGAAGAATAGCGGGAGAGTCGCTTCATTTCACGTGCAAATGGTAGATAAGAACGGCGCATTTCTGTGGAAGTGAAGCGATTCATACCAACAATCACAAATTAAGTACCTAGATTTATTCAGTGGTTTATAACGTAGGGTCGGGATGATCTATGGGAAAAATTACAAGCAGCACTTTAATACAAAAAGTATAGATATAGATTTAGAGGCCTTACTAATTTTTGGTCGCTAAAAGATAACTTTAGCGACCAATTTATTTTTGTCTCTATTTTTTTTGTCTCTAGTAATATTTTTCCAGAACCTGAAAACATAAGACGACCAAGGTTTCCAAAAAGAATTTTATTTAAATTTGATCCAAATAGCCTGAGGTCCCATATCATTTCTAATTCTCCAAATAAAAGAGCAGTTATAAACAAAACTGAGGGCTCTAGGATCAAAAATACCAAACCCACCAACTTCTCTAGGCTTACAAACTTTATCCCAATCAATAATATGAACCTTCTTACTCGTAGGATCACCATGAAACAGAAAATTACAGCAAGCTTTTCTAATGAATTTAAAACAATATTTGAGTAAAACAATACCTCTAATCCAATAAAAAAATAACAATAGAAAAAGTAAAATTAAAAAATTGAACCCTACCAGCAAAAGATAGCAATTTAGCTTTCCAACATTCCAAGAGAACCGTAATACGCTTAAAAAGAAAATTAAAATAAAATTTTTTTAATATTCTTAACAGAAAGAGGTAAACCCAAATATTTTAAAGGATATAAAGATATTATAATATCAAAAATAAAGCTAATAGCAGCTTCTAAATTATAATTTTTAGAAATAACAAGAGAACTTTTATCCAGATTAATAAACAAACCTGAAACCGAAGAGAAGTAACTCAAAATCTTATTAAGATTACGAGCATTGTCCAAAGTAGCTTTCCCAGCAAGAAAATTTTCTTTGTAACCTTAACTTCACAGAGAAAATCCCTTGCCTTTAAATTTGAGCCGTGTTGTTATGGAGCCCTACAGGCAAACATATCCTAACTTCTTTCTTCAACCTTTCTTCTCGACCGATACATTAATTATCAAATCATTGCAATAAGACACACATAATTTACGTTGGGGGAAAATGGTTCACATGAATAATAAGATTGCCAGAACGAGGAGCCGACACAAGGTGGTGGGGCTAGTAGTGGTAATTCTAGCAAGTGCTCGGCGGGGGTGGTAGAGTGGTCGGTGGCTGCTGTGGTGTATATTTTCTGGCCCATGAAAGGCCGACGCATCATGGCCCTCCCTGTTCATGTCGTTTATCCTTCTGTTTCTAGAACTATTCCCATTTAATTTTTGAACTAAAATTTTTCTACTAAAAAAATATTTTAGAAATCAGTACAAAAATAATCCCAAACAGAGCTTAAATTAAATTTTGACTTTTATGTACATTAAGATTTCATTTGGGACAGCTTTTTATCACTATTTTATTGTTATTTATAATAAATATTTGTACCAAAAAAATATTTTAAAAAGTAGTTAATTAATTTATCCAAAACCAATCCTAAATTTGTGTTGCACTTCACTTTTTAAAATGTATAATAAGATATGAATGGAGTTCGGCCTTACTTCTTGAAGTTATCTTAAAGATTAATTATTTAGAGACTTATTAATAGTAAACAATTTATCGTAAACAATTTATTATACATCAAGAACCTCGCTTTTGGATATTTATATATAACATTTAAAAAAAATATTGAATATTTGAAAATATATGCATGAAGGTATTTGCTCTCTTTGGACTACATTTCATCTCTATTACATAGGACTCTTTTATTACAATTAGTGAATATAACTTTACTATTAATCATTAAAATAATATAATTATAAGCAATGGTTTAATTTATAAATAGTCTTAAATAGTTACCATTTAACATACCAATTTAATTAACAATATATAATGTCACCCTCCATAAGGCATGAATGCACCCTAAATAAAATCATTTTGAATGTAATTCTATCTCTACCAAAGTGATAAATTCATAACACAATTCATGTGCAAACCTAAATAAAACTAAAAATGTATTTTTAACAAAATCTAATAGACAGAAAAAAGTTAGTTTGTGGATCTTGGAAGAAGAAATTTAATTTTTTTACTACTTTTCCCTTTCCCTCTTTTAGGGTTTGCTTCCTGGAGGCTCTCGTCGCCACCGTCGGGTGGTTTCAGGGAAGCTTGTTTTTTTCCCTCTTCTTATTTTTTGTTGCATTTTTTTTATATTATTCCATTTGGCTTCATCGCTTCATCCACCTCCGGCTGTTCGCATCCGGAATGGCGTTGAAGCGAGTTTGTGATCCCCATTTTTTTAATGGATCTATGAAATCACACTCTTTCGTTGATTCCCTTGTCGGTTCCCCCTCTTATGGTTGTCTCCCTAAGTTCCATCAGTCTTCCTTTCATGGTTTACTCTCTTTGTGGATCTTGATATAAGAAATTTTGGCACTTGCGGTTCCATTTTAATTTGCATTGGTTGGTTTTTTCCCCTATCATTGGCTTAGTTTGGGTTCCATTCATAGGTTTTTTTTTAACTGGAAGCTTAATTCCAACTTCTCTATTATTGTTCTCGATCCATTGCATGTTCTAATTAAGCTAACGAATGATTTGGATTATAGCAGGATTTTTTGTCATAGATCCTATTTTGTTAATAATTGCTTCATGAAATCAACTAAATGGACCCCTTCTCTTGATATAAGTGTTGAGTCACATGTGATTTACATTGATCCCTAACCTAATGCCTCATCATTTCTCCCCTCACATCCTTCATGCTTTGGGCGCTATGTTTTGTCAACCCTTGAAAGTTGACAATGCAACCTTTGTGGGCTCTCGGCCTTCACTTTGCATGTGTATTAGTTGAATCGGACATTTCCAAAAATTATTCCGATTACATCTTGCCTTGTCCTAAGAATTTAGGTTATATCTAAATGGTTCATATGGTAGAATTTCCCTCATATTGTGTTTCCTATAAATGTCTTGGTCATCTTAGGGGTGAATGTTGCACCCACTCTTCTGTTCTTTTGCCTATAAATGTCTTGGTCATTTTTTTTAGGATAATTGACACGTCAACTACCTTTGGGTTTCTTTGTAAATTAGCTAGTTCTCTATCTCTCCTAAGCTCTATATATTCCTCTGTCTTCCTTTATGAATATACTTTTTCCTGTTGCCTTTCTCTTGTAAGCCCTGCACTTCTTTCTCCCTTCCATCTCTCGGTTCTTATATGGTATCAGAGCTTGGGCTCTTCCATGGCTAATCAAGATTCCATGGCTTCTCCATCTCCCTCCTCTTCCACCACCTCCAATAACCTCCAAGATTTCATTGTTCCAACACCACTAAAATTCCTCATCTCGAATTTAAAGAACCTAGTTCCCACACCCCTCTCCTCCGACAACTACCCCATATGGCGCATATAGCTACTCCAACACTTTACTGCAAATGGGTTCGCCAGCTTCCTTACCGAAGAGACCTCGTGTCCTCTTGATACTTCCTACAATGATTATACTAAATGGAGAGTGATCGATCAAAATTTGATCTCCATGCTATTTTTCATAATTTCCCCAGTGATCCTCTCATACATCCTATCCTCCTCCACCGCCCCAGAGGTGTGGCTAATTCATACAAGAAGAATGCAACCTATAAAACACTCTCGAGTCATCAACTGAAGAACGAGTTACATCACATCCAAATGCGCAATTCTTCTATGCAACAATATCGCATTCAAATCAATGAAAGTTTGTTATGGATGTTAGGCCCTTAAGAACTAGCCCGAGGCTAACCAAGAGGGGGGTGAATTGGTATTAAAAAATTCTTTAAGCAAAAGAACAATGTCACAAACCAAAGTCACCACAGAGAAACAAGTGCAAAAAATTAAAGTGCGGAAGCAGTAAAAAGAACACATGGGTTTATAGTGGTTTGGTAAACTTGACCTACGTCCACTCCCTAGAGGCGCCCTCAGAGTATTGCACTACCAAAGTGACTTTCCTTTAGCCCCCACAGCTAGGCGGAGAAGCCCTTACAAAAACCTCCTTTTTGCCACCCTCGGCAAGGTAGAGAACCCCACTCCTTTTGCTTCATCCTGAAGCAGGCAGAGAACCTCGAACAATCGCTAAAGCTTACCTCTCCCAACCCTTCCAAGGACAAGAGACTCTAGTGGAAGAAGAAGTGGAGCAATGCTTGGAGCAACCCTTGTGAACTCCCTCACAAGCTCCCCCTCACAAGATCCTCTCTCTATCTCTCCTTTAGGTTTTCTCAAGTCAAGACAGCAGCCAAGGATGTTCAAAAATGTTGAACAAAAGCTCTTAAATAGAAGAGCTTCAAAGTAGCTCAATAAATGCAAGTTGTCGACTTTATCATCCAGGAGGATTATCCTATCGTCCTGTACGATCGGTTCAAATCACATATGATCGGCCAGAACATTGCTCTGAAAATGAACTGGATGATTGAAAATTGGCTCGATCGTCCAATCCGATCTCACGATCGTCTCGGATGATCAGTTCAAATCAGAGGAAAATCATCCAGAGCATCGCCCGGAATTCGAGCTGTCCGATCCAGATCGGCCAGAACATCGTCCGGTATTTGTGCTGGCCGATATTTATCATCCAGGAGCAACTAAGGGTTTTTGAATAGATCATCCAGGCCGATCCTACTATCGTCCAGGACGATGTGATCATATCATTCATCCTTAATTACTTCCTTGATTGTTGGAATATCAATTTAGGCATAATTGTGTCATATCGTCCAGGCTGATCCAAGATCGTACTGGCCAATTTCCAAAAATACACAATACTTAAATTGATCATGGCGGCTATTTCTTTCTTTTTTGAGCCTATCGTCCTGACCGATACAGGTATCGTCAAGGCCGATCGGCTAATGACGGCTGCCTTAAGTAATAAACCTGATTAGGGTTTCTGTTTTAAACCATATCATCCAAGACGATATAAATATCGTCCGGGATGATGTGAGTAAAAAAAAATTCTAAATCACTCAAGTGTGTGTGTAGGGTTACTTAGCATCAGATATTTCACAAGATTACAATTGACTCAAGAAAGAAAAAAAAAAGAAAAAATATAGACTGACTCAGACCTAGTCTACCCAATCTTGAGCTGGCTTCATTTGTCGTCTGATCTCTTGGCCCTGAAATGTCAGTAGAAAAAGGCAGTCATATTGTTTGCTATCATTAAAACCCTAATTCATGAAACCAAATCTACAACAATCTCCTTCTTTTCGATGATGGCAAACATTCTGATGATTATTTCAAAAAATAGCAATATAATAACAGAAATCGAAAGTGCAAACATACAAATATACTACTCCCCCTTTTGACATCTCAAAAAGGAGGAGGAAACTAAGAAACTAAGAAAACAACACTCCTCCTTTTTTTTTAATAAACCACGGCAATAATATGATATAGTATTCCATGTGATTGATTTTAAAAATTTATGAGTTAATGAGTTAACAACATCAAATATCCAAAAAATGGTAGAATATCCGATCATGGTTACCCTTAGCTCGAACTTTCTTTTAGGGTAGAATCATCTTTTGAAATTAATGACCTAACTCAAAAATTCAATTGGATATGAGAAAAAGGATTCATTCATCACTTGATTTCAGAAAAAATATCTTATAGAATAATGTACCAAAGTAAATTTGTCACAATCGCAAAACAATCGAAATCAAGCCTTTGATCCAAGAAATCTTCTAAGTTTTAAAAGATTTGAAAAGAGAGGAGAGCTTGTTTTTGGTGGGCTCGTTTTATGCCTCTTGTCAATTGAATGGCGCTTTGCGCATCTGTTGATTTTTGATACACTTTGTGTATTTTTTTTTCAATTTGGCTTCATTGCGCATCTTTTGTTGGCATCATTGACCAATTTTTTTAATTTTTGCAAGCTCCATTCTCTTTAAAAAAACTCTTTAAAACAATTAGTTGTGAGTATGTCTTCTAGATATTAGAGAAGAGGAGCTCTCTCTAACATAGAGAAGAACAATCCATAAAATAGAATGAATAACCAATGACAAGGGTAACAAGAAATCTTGATGTGACATAAAGACTTTGATCATTATAAATACAAGTTAGATTTGCTGTAGCAAAGTTAGAAAAGATCTTAATTTCATATTTCATTCGTTAATTTGAAATAGATTTTTGATTAGAAAAGAAAACTATGCCACTAAAATAGATTAAAGAAAGAGACACAATAAACAGTATATTTTTACCATTTAATAAATTTAAGAGATGTAAAACACTGACTACAAATTTTCAAAAGCAAGGACAAGACATACCATATCAATTCAGCGATGATTTTAGAAACCAAATGAAAGTACAACAAACCAAACAAAAACTAAAGAGTAAAGCAAAGAGAAGAAAAAGAAAACAAAGAGCAAAAAGAAAAAGCAAATAAAGGAAACGAAAAAAAGATAAAAAAACAAAAGAAAAGCATGTAAACGATCAAGTTCATGCATTTATGTCAATCACACCCAATCTGGTCCTTAAAGAGCTGAAAGTGTTGAAGACCAGTGGTTTAGTAAAGATGTCAGCCAGTTGATTTTCAGTTGTCACATGGTGTAACTCAATGTATTCCTTAGTCACATGATCTCTAATAAAGTGATACCTAATGTCAATGTGCTTAGTCCTCGAATGTTAGACAGGATTCTTAGAAATGCATATGGCACTAGTGTTGTCACAAAAGATTGAGATGGTGCCTATAGGTAGTCCTAAATCCAATACCTGTTATTTCAACCAAAGGACTTGGGCCACACAACTTCCAAGAACAATGTACTAAACTTCAGCAGTGGAAAGTGCAACAGAGTTTTGCTTTCTACTAGACCATGAGACCAAAGATTGTCCTATGAATTGACAAGTTTCAGAAGTGCTTTTTCTATCCACCTTACATCCTGCAAAATCAGAGTCAGAAAATCCAATAATCTCAAAGAAGTGTTGTGCCTAGGGTACTAAATTCCTAAGCCTTGGGTCCCCAAAAGGTATCTAAAACTTCTCTTAACTGCAGTCAGGTTGGATTCCTTAGGGTCAGCTTGAAATCTAGCACAAAGACAAACACTAAATATTATATCAGGTCAGCTCGCAGTCAAGTAAAGTAAAGATCCAATCATGCCTCTATATTTCTTCTGATCAATAGACTTACCACTTGGGTCCTTATCCAATGGAACACTAAAAGTTGTGGGAGTATTAATTGGCTTAGCTTTATCCATCTCATACTTTTTCAAAATGTCCTTTATGTATTTTGTTTGATTTAGAAAGGTTCCATCATCCAATTGTTTTATGCTAAATCTCAAAAATTAGGACAAATCCCCCATCAAACTCATCTCAAACTCTCTACTCATTATTTTAGAGAACTCATCACAAAATTTCTTATCATAGGATCCAAAAAGTATGTCATCCACATAAATCTGAACGATGAGCAAATAATCTCCAACATTTCTAAGAAAAAGGGTGGTGTCTACGCTCCCCTTAACAAACTCTCTTTCTATTAAGAATGTGCTAAGCCTCTCATACCAAGCTCTTGGTGCCTTCTTTAAACCATACAAAGCCTTTTTTAATTTAAAAACATGATTTAGAAATTGGGAACTCTTAAAACCTAGGGGTTGTTCTACAAACACATCCTCTTTTATTTCTCCATTTAAAAATGCACTATTAATATCCATTTGGAAAAGCTTAAATCCTTTATAACAGGCAAAGGCTAATAGCACTATAATGGCTTCCAATCTAGCTACAGGGGAAAAAGTCTCCTCAAAGTCTATCCCTTCTATTTGGTTATACCCCTTAGCCTCTAATCTTGCTTTATTCCTAACCACCACTCCAGAATCATTCACCTTGTTCTAAAAGACCCACTTTGTTCCGACTACATTTTGTCCCTTAGGTCTTTCTACAAGCTCCCAAACATCATTCCTAACAAATTGGTTCAATTCCTCCTGCATGGCTAAAATCTAAAACTCATCAGTAAGGGCTTGGTTTATGTTGGTGGGTTCAGTCATTGAGATAAAGGCATAGTGGTTCACCTCCTTCCTAAGTCCATGTCTAGTCCTAACTCCATCAGAAGGGTCTCCTAAGATCAAATCTTTGGGGTGACTTGTAGTGTATCTCCAAACTCTAGGCAATGTGTGTGAAGGTCCAACCCTTTTCTCCATATCTAAATTTTCTACTCCTTGGGTGACATCTCCTACTCCTTTAGTGTTTAGGTGACCTACTCCCTTCTCCAAATTTTCTACTCCAGTGGTAATCTCTCCAACATCATCATCATCCTCAACTCCAGGCTTTCTAGGATCAGACTCATCAAATACTACATGTGTAGTCTCTTCCACCATAAAAGTTCTCTTATTAAGCATCCTAAAAGACTTCCCAACACTTGAATATCCTAGGAACACTCCATCAAATTTTGGATCAAATTTTCCCAAGTGAGACTTCCCATTGTTGTGAATGAAAATCTTACAACCAAAGACATGAAGGTGGGAAAGATTGGGTATCCTACCCTTAAGGATCTCATAGGGTGTCTTATCTAATTTGGCTCTAACATTCACCCTATTTAACAAATAACAAGCAGTGTTAACTGCTTCAGCCCAAAAGTATTTTGGAAGTGAATACTCATCAAGTAGGGCTCTAGCGACTTCCACTAAGGTCTGGTTCTTTCTTTCAGCTACCCCGTTCTGCTGAGGGGTCCTAGGACCTGAGAAGTTGTGGCTAATCCCCTTGTCCTTACAAAAATCTTCAAACATTTCATTTTCAAACTCTCCCCCATGGTCACTATGGATGGTCAAGATCTCACAACCTAGCTTTTTTTGAATCCAAGTAAAAAAAGTTTTAAATTCCTCAAAAGACTCATTTTGGTGTGAAAGAAATCTAGCCCAAGTGAACCTCGAGTAGTCATCAACAATCACAAAACCATAGACTTTCCCTCCCAAGCTGACAGTGCTAATGGGTCCAAAAATCCATGTGCAGGACTTCTAAAGGTCTAGAGGTGCTAATGTTCTTAATGAAGTGAAAAATGGAGTGGACTTTTTTTCCTAATTGACAGGCATCACAAAGGTGGTCTTTAAAAAATTTGAGTTTGGGGACACCTCTAACTAGGTATTTTTGGGTCACTTTCTTAAGGGTTTTCATACTAGCATGACATCATCTCCTGTGCCAAAACCATGAATCATCAACCAAAGTTTTTAAGCAAAATGATGCAGCGCTTTCAATGTTATTTAAATCAAGCATGTACAAGTTGTTGATCCTCATTCCCTGCAAAATAGTGTTGTTATTTAAACTTATAATGCATGAATTTACAAAGAATTGTATGATGAAGCCCTTGTCGCAAAGCTGACTAATACTAAGCAATTTGTGTTTTAATCCATCTACAAGCAAAACATTTTTAATCATAAGGTTCTTGGAATTATCAATTATACCTTCACCAATCACCTTCCTGGTGGTGTTGTCTCTAACAGTATCCTTGCCTCCTATCCTGGTTTCCAGTAAAATGAATTGATTGGCATCGCCAGTCATATGTCAAGAGCATCCGCTGTCCAGGTATCACATATCGTACAGGACAATATTATGATTTGAAAAGTTAGCCATGGATCAAAAATTCAAAAGCTTTTAAAAACTTGTTTTATGAATACTGCTCTGATACCACTTGAAAGTTCGTTAGGGATGTTAGGCCCTTAAGAACTTTCCCGAGGCTAACCAAGAGGGGGGTGAATTGGTATTAAAAAATTCTTTAAGCAAAAGAATAAATGTCACAAAGCAAAGACACCACAGAGAAATAAGTATGGAAAATTAAAGTGCGGAAGCAGTAAAAAGAACACAAGAGTTTATAGTGGTTCGGTCAACTTGACCTATGTCCACTCCCCGGAGGCGCCCTCCGAGTATTATACTACAAAAGTGACTCTCCTTTAGCCCCCAAAGCTAGGCGGAGAAGCCCTTACAAAAACCTCCTTTTGCCACCCTTGAAAAGGCAGAGAACCCCACTCCTTTTGCTTCCTCCTGAAGTAGGCAGAGAACTTTGATCAATCGCTGAAGCTTACCTCTCCCAATCCTTCCAAGGACAAGAGACTCTAGTGGAAGAAGAAGTGGAACAATGCTTGGAGCAACCCTTGTGAACTCCCTCACAAGATCCTCTCTCTCTCTCTCTCCCTCTCTCTCTCCTTTAGGTTTTCTCAGGTTAAGACAGCAGCCAAGGATGTTCAAAAATGTTGAAAAAAAGCTCTTAAATAGAAGAGCTTCAAAGGAGCTCAATAAATGCAAGTTTCTGACTTTATCGTCTAGGACGATTATCCTATAATCATGTACGATCAGTTTAAATCATAGATGATCAGCCGGAACATCGCTCTAAAAATGAACTGGACGACTGAAAATTGGATTGATCGTCCTGGATGATCAGTTCAAATCAGAGGAAAATCATCTAGAGCATCGCCCGGAATTCGAGCTGTCCGATCCAAATCGGCTAGAACATCGCCCGGTATTTATGCTGGCCGATATTTATCATCCAGGAACAACTAAGGGTTTTTGAATAGATCGTCCAGGACGATCCTACGATTGTCCAGGACGATGTGATCGTATCAATCATCCTTAATTGCTTTCTTGATTGCCGGATCAATTTAGGCATAATTGTGCCAAGTCGTCCAGGCCGATCCAATATCGTACTGGCCGATTTCCAAAAATACAGAATACTTAAATTGATAATGGCAGCTATTTCTTTCTGTTTTGAGCCTATCGTCCTGGCCGATACAGGTATCGTCCAGGTCGATCAGCTAATGATGGCTACCTTAATTAAGAAACCTGATTAGGGTTTCTATTTTAAACCATATCGTTCATGACGATATAAATATTGTCCAGAATGATGTGAGTAAAAATAGAAATTCTACATCACTCAAGTGTGTGTGTGTGTGTGTAGGGTTACTTAGCATCAGACATTTCACAAGATTAAAATTGACTCAAGAAAGAAAAAAAAAAGAAATAATACAAACTGACTCAGACCTAGTCTACCCAATCTTGAGCTAGCTCCGTTTGTCGTCTAATCTCTTGGCCATGAAATGTCAGTAGAAAAAGGTAGTCGTATTGTTTGCTATCATCAAAATCATAATTCATGAAACCAAATCTGCAATAATCAAGACTCTCATGGACAACATAGCTGCCTCGGGCTCACACCTCGACATTGAGGATATTATCATCTACATCTTGAACGGATTACCCTCCACCTACAACTTGTTCAAGATGGAAATTCAGACCTCTCTAAACCCCACTGATCTTAATACTCCTTACTCACTCTTGTGCAGTGATGATATCAATATCCAACAAGAAACACAAAAAGAAGCATCGTTGGCATCAAAAACATTGCATTTTATGCCCTGTCTGCGACTCCAGCTCGGGCAAAGGATCATATCGCTCCATCAAGAACAAAAAATTCAACAAATAGGAACTCCGTCCCCAGTCCCATGCATCCGTCCTCTGGTCCAAATCAAACTGACCGATCAACCATTCAAATTAGTGGTAGGCTTGGTCACATTTCTTTGAATTACTGGCACATGTGCAACCTCAAATACACACCAACAACAACTTTATCTACTCCGATAGCACTCCTGACGCAGCAATCTCCGACCCGAACAAGTGACTGGATTCTTGATTCTAACATGTCGACTCATCTTACTATGGACCTCAGCAATCTCCAACAAAGTTCAACCTATCAGAGACCTGACTCTGTCTCTATCACAAATGGGTCCTTTCTACCCATTCAAAACTCTGGATAAGGCCTTCTTCTACCTCTCGACTTAGCTCATTAGCTCTACCTCCAAAACTTAATTCATGTTCCGATATTAACTTAGAATCTTATCTCTATTTCGAAATTAACTGCCGATAATCAAGTTTCTTTTTTTTTTTTTTTGACACTTGTCATTAAGAACTTACATGACAATCATCCTCTTCTTCATGGTCGGTTGCATAATGGACTATACAAACTCTAGAACTCCTCCACTAACCGACCAAAAACTCTTCTAGCTACTAAGTCCTCGGCTCAGCTTTGGCATGCCAGGCTAGATCACCTACATCATGGGTTCCTCACCAACCTCCGTCGAATGCTACATGATCTTGATTTTAGCTCTACAAATTTTCTATGTACTTCTTGTAATATGGCCAAACTCCATAAACTGTCTTTTAATAAAAGCACTACTACTTCTCCTCATGCATTTTACCTGATTCACTTTGATGTCTGGGGCCCTGCCCCTCAACAATCTCTAAATGGCTTTAATTACTACTTAATTTTTATCGATAATTTTTCAAAACTTACTTGGCTGTACGTTATGCACTCCAAAAATGAAACATTTTCCAAATTCAGCCATTTTTGCTCGTTAGTAAAAACTCTATTCAATTCTACTCCCAAATTCCTTAGATCTGACTGCGGTGGCGAGTTCACTAGCACTCAATTCAAAATGTTATTGTCTTCTCATGACATCACCATCGAGCATATCAGTTCCGTCGATCAAATTGCTGGCATTCTTACCAAGCCTCTTGCTACTACTAGATTCAAAGAACTACAAACCAAATTAACCATTCAATTATTGAATGATCAATTTGAGGGGGCCTCTTAGGATAACTGACACATCAACTATTGTTGGCTCATAAAAAATGGCATGAATGCTCGAATCCCTCTTTGCAGCCATAGGATTCCATTTCTCTTCTTAAGTCTTACAACCAAGTTCTTATAAAAAAAGGCTACCCAGAGGTAGTGAATTTGATTGTGTGTTTATTGAGTTGATACCAGTGCTTTGAGAGGTTTGCCACTAGTTTTTTTTTTTTTTCGGTACTTTGCTACACTAGTATTGTTACTATAATGCTTTTCTTGTTACTGTTTAGTAGCTTATTTACAACACCTACATACTAGTAGTTTTTTTTCAATAACCTGCTTATTTTCTTATTTTAACATTTAATTTTGATATAAATTTATATGTGATGCTTAATGAAATTTCATATTTTTATTTGTTTACAGGAGCTCATATAGGAGAGACCTTTGAAAGCTTGTATAGGGGTTTGAAGATTTCTGAGTTGTTTGTATAGGTTTTGGGAGAGCTGAGTGAGTTGAGTTTGTTGTTGAGAGTTATAGTTTGAGAGTTGGAGAGTTTGAGTATTTTTTAGAGAGTTGGAAAGCTATATTGTATATGTCATTTAGTGAAAATTTTTCTTCCCCCCTCCATTTCTACATTTTCTTTAAAAAATTAATTTAATTAATCAACTAACCAAAAAATTAAAAAAAAACAATTTTTATAGTTAATTGCATTAATCTAAATTTTAAAACTTTTATATTTTTAAAATTCTCAAACTTTAAAGATTTTTCATTTAAAAAAAGCTCTCGGACTTTAAAATTTTCAAATTCCAAATGCTCTCAAATTTGTAATGCTCTTATATTTTGAGACTCTTCGATTAAAAATTCTATTCAATTTGTTATCAAATCAAATCTACATTAAGTGATCAAAAATCAACTCTAAGTTGACGGAAGAAATGAAATGATTTATTGCAAGTCTTGCTATTTCATTAGCTACATAAAGAGAGGTGATGTTTTGATAGTCCGAGACCTCCAACATTTTAAGAGGAATATCATTTGAAATATCAAAACAATTCAAAGTCTTCCACTTAATGTTACTTGCGTTAGAATCTCTTAAAGAGGGACCTCATTTAGAGACTTTCAAGATGTTTCATTTAGAGACATTCGCAGTATCTCAAAAGTAGTCATTGGTTTGAAATGATATCCAACCAGTTCTCATTTATGTTAAATAGCATCTAGGAGAAAGATGAGAAGCGGAGAATTTTTGTTCTTGCTTGTCACAAGTACAATTAGAAAGGGATTAAGAGATGTTTTCATTAAAAAGACGATGATGATGCATATTGAGTTATACACTTGTCCTGAGTCCCTTCGGGACTTTCATCTATGATGTTACTCAATCCAAGATTAAACTTTTTTTTTAATTAATTTAATCAATAAATTTTTTTATTAAATATTAATTAACTAGATTAGTTAATTAAAATTGATTTTAACATTTTAATTGAATTCAAATTGAATTGTCCTCTATAATTTTAAGAAAGTTTTGGCAGCCTCTCGGCGTCTCCTCCCAACCGAGGAAAAAATTGGGACGGCTCTGCCGTAATTTCTTCCTACCCAGACCTAAGGTTAACGGCATAAGGCCTTCAAATTTAAACCATCCCACCAGGATCTAAGATAACCTGCATGAGATCTTCAAATTTTTCTTTATCCTGCCCAGATCTAAGATCAATGGCACGGGGGGCTTCGAATTTAAAACCATCCGCCCGAATCTAAGATCTTGGCGTAGCTCTTAAAATTCTAAATCATCTCGGTCAAATTTAAAGTCGACGACACTAGATCTTTGATTTGATTGCTCATATTTATTATTTGATTAGTTATAAGTTTTTTTAGGGCACTATGAAATCTCACAGCAAGTTAAATCTCTTTTTTTTTATTGTGTCGTACATCTTATTCAAGCTTACTGTATTGGTTGTATACTGTATTTGGCCGAAGATGCTCATGAAAGGAAGGAATATGGCTAACTACGTCTGATCTAATAGGAAGGGATAGTCGTCGAATGAGCAAAGTCAAATAGCAACGATTGAAGGAGAAGATATAAGGCGGACCGCCCTCCCTCTTCCCTTGCGAAATAGAGTCGGAAAGCAAGGAGTAGAAGAGGTGACCCGTGTGATCTCTACTCCTCCCGCAAAGCAACCAAATCAGACAGCAAGGGGCGGAAGAGGCGAATTGTGCAATCTCTGTCTTTTGCGAAGGCACGAAGTTTGACGGCCACAAGGAGTCGGAGAAGCGATGCCGGCAATCTCTACACTTCTTGTGAAGGTACGAAGTCAGACGGCCACGGGAAGCCGAACATCGACGATGGAGCAGAAGGAGCGGTGCGTGTAATCTCTTCGCCTCCTGCAAAGAAACAAAGCTGAACAACAATGACTAAAAGAGAAGATAAAAGGCGAATCCTAGACGCCTCTTGGAAGCAATGAAGTCAAACAGCAACCTCGGAGTTGAAGGAGCCGAAGAAATGATGATGAAACAATTTTCCTTTTTTTTCCGTTCGGTTACCCTTTTTTTTAACGACTGACTCGCCAAATGGTAGTTGCACTAGCGAAGTAACGCGTCTCTTGGCAATCAACCGCTCGAGTGGGGTTGGCCCGATGGTAGGAACATTGCTTTGTCATTTTTCTATTCTCTCTCTTTTTTTTTTAATAGTAAACAACTACCTTTAGGTTTCATTGTAAATTAGATAGTTCTCTATCTCTCCTAAGCTCTATATATTCCTCTGTAATCTTCCTTTATGAATATACTTTTTCCTGTTGCCTTTCTCGTGTAAGCCCTGCTCTTCTATCTCTCTTCTATCTCTCGGTTCTTTCAATTTTTGGGGTATTTTTTTATGAAATTTGATGCATTAGTATCTTCAACTTAAATAATATCATAAAATTACTCTTTCTGAATTCATCTTTATCAACAAATCTTAAAACAATTATAATTTGCTCTCACTTTCTTATTCACCTTATACTTTGCAATACAATATTTTGCATCACATATCCCAGTGTGTAAAATTTAAAATTTAGCATAAAAGGGGACATAATCTCTTTTGCGTATACAATGTCACTACATCTGCATCCTTATTATAAGAAGCCAATAACATACCATTTCTTAAATTGCTTTCATTTATAATAAAAAAATTACATATTTGTAATTGTTAATATAAATAGGATATTTTTATATAATTAATTATTTCTATGAAGAAGTGGATTCATTGGTATAATATAAATTAATTTTTAATAAGAAGAATTTATTCAGCAATATGATGAGATTTGTTATGATTGAACTACAATCATATATAATTTTCTCTTAGCCCTTTTGAATAGATTTGGGAGCTCAATAATGACTTATTTACTTCTAAAATTAAATCCAACTTGCCAGTCATAGTCATTAATGAAATAACTCTACAAATCTTTGTTAAATGGCGATGGATAGCGTTGTTAGGTCGGGAATTTACCTTAAAATTTATGACTCCATGCGGACAATCAAGACTTTTTTTTTATGACGAGAAATCATCCGCTGCCACACACGGGCTTGCTAAGTGTACTTGGCGGTCCGTAAACCACGGCTGACCTACCGGGCCACCCACGTCAATGTACCCGCAGTTGGTGCTCTGAGGCCCCCACTAAAGGGGCGATTGCTGCTCGATGGAATCAAACTCTGTATGGGGGTTCCCAGTCGAGCATGCCCACCAACCAAGCTAAGCATCGGTGGGAACACATATTTCATTCATATTATAACTAGATCTATCAAATTGAAATAATGTTCATTCTCATTGATATATATGGCACACATATTTAAAAGAAATATAGGATTCCTCAAATTGATAAAGAGATGCTATACCTACAAATGATTAGCATCTTATTTACTTTAAAATTGAGTATTTAGCCAATTCCTAATCTAGATAATAATACGCTGTATTTTTTTTAATACTATGCATTAATCTGATTTTAAGTTTTTTTAATAAGACATAAGTCCAACTCAATTAAAGTGTTAGAATTTAGCATTGTTTTGAAAATCAAATCAACTTTATAATGAACTGGCAAAACCAGTAAACCAATGGTTTAACCGCCAAGCCGGTGAATCAGTTCTGATTTTTAAGAATAGGCTGTTTTTATAACTAAACTCTTTTTCAAAAAAATAATAAATAAATAAATAATAAATAATAAATAAAATTAAATTTATTAAAGTTAAATTGAAATAACATTAAATTTGTTATAATAATCAATTTTAAAAAAAAGAAAGCTTATTGATATGAAATATTACAATTAATGTGCTTTTTTTTTTTAATCAAATCACAAATTATTATATAAACTTATAAACAATACTACTCTAAGAATACAGGTGATGTGGGACTAATGAACTAAAGTAAAATTTTCATGTTAACAACAAAAAATATATATTTTTAAATATTATTTTTAATTTATTTCTATAATATAAATAATATTTACCTTTTAGTTAATAATGTTATATAAATATTATTTATTTACATATTTTATTATATAATGTAAAAAAAAAAAATTTATTTATTTTTAAATTTTAAATAATGTGGAATGAATTTATAAATATGATTTTATAAGATGAATTATATATATAATTTATGAGTGTTGGTATATTAACAAAAAATTATCTTGATTGGGCATGAATCTCGAGGCAAATTTTAAATAGAAACTTCCAAATTAAATCTAGAGCCATCTGAACTCTAATTCTAGAAAACTTATAGTCGAATTGATCGTCTCAAAGAAACGAACCTAATAACACCAAAATCAGTCCAATCTGAACCCAAATGTATCCAAATCAAGGGCGTGATGGGGGCTTCGAAACATATATTGGATGATAAAATGATATCCAAATATGACATTTTTATAGTCAAATTGAGCGGCTCGACGAGACAAATCCAATGAGCCAATATCAATGAATTCTAACATGATTAAGAAACTCAAATGCTCGATAAACAATCTATGATCAAAGAAATCACTATCGACCATCCATCAATAACACTCCAACATGCCCTTGTTCCTCTCCCTACTTACTAGCCATGTCACTTAAAAAAAAACTATAAATAGACCCTTATTCTTCAAAAAAAAGAGAGAGAATGGGGAAGAAAATGAAGAAGTAAGAGAAATATGAGATCTCTCTTACCTAGGGCTGCAAGCGAACCAAATGTTCGATGACTTACTTGTTGCTCGGTTTGATTAAGCTCGTTTGTGATCGTTTAATAAATTAAACAAACAAACTTGAACAATATTTTTAATACCCAAACCTTAAATAAACAAGTTTGAACACTAATATGTTCGATTCATTTATGTTCAGATACAACATCATTTGAAGCTCATGAACAAGCTGGACATTACGCTCGATAAGAAGCTCGATAAAAGCTCGATTCATGTTCGATTTAGAACTTACGAATAAGCTCGATAAATATATTCATATAGATTAATCATATTTTCATTTTAAATAGACAACTGATTTTATTATAAATTTAATTTCATTTTATTTTATACCTTTAATAGAATAAATTTGTTCATGAATAAGATATCTTTCACATTTTTCAATGTTCGCTAGATTGTTTGTGTAAGATGTTCATAAACAAATATAAGATAAATCATAAATTGTTGTTGTTCATGAACAAGCTCATTTGGTATCATGAAAATACTAATTATGTATATATTCATGATCTTGCTCATTTGATAGCTCAAGAATTCTCATTAGATTTGTTCATGAATGTGCTTGTTTGATAGTGTAAAAAAAATCGCTAAATATGTTCATGAACATAGCTCGTTAAGGATTTTTTTTTTTTTGTTTAAAGCTTGATAAGCACTAAACAAACCGAACATGAACCAAATATGAACACCATTAATTTAAATGAATCAAACATGAACACAAACAATAAAGCTCAAATCAAACACGACCAAACTTAAACAAGCTAATAATAAATGAACTAAAACATGAACACTCACATACTCGGCTCGATTTGGTTCATTTGTAACCCTACTCTTACCACCATGCCCCTCCTCGACCATCGCCCGACCGTCGACTGACGCCAAACTTCTTTCCAGCCATCGACTGATGTTAGACTACAATTTGACCATCGTAAGACTTTTGCTTTGCCATTCGCCATCATTTTCCATCGTTGGACCACCACCCAGTCACTTACCATCATTGGACATGTACCCAGCCATTGACAGTCACTCGAATTCTTCTTGGCCACCAGCCATTGCTGAACCTCTACCCATCCACTGACCGTCATCAGACTGCTACCTAGTCACCAACCGTCACCGGACTTCTGCTTAGATATAGATTATCGTCGAGCATTCTCCTAACCACATGCCATCTCCAAACTTTTGTCTGAATACAAATCGTCACCAGACTTCTGCCCAACTCTCTAAACTATTGTAATTTCACCATCTCCAAATTAAACTATGAGTCAAGTTTTGTAACTCATTCAAATTTAGTGGAATTATTTCAAATGGGCATGGCGCCATATTCTTTCCCTTTTCTAGTATTTTCCATATTAAAATCTTGGTGTTTCATCTTCTCTATTTGTGTGTCGAATATTTGTGCAACGCAAAGATAAAAATTCCTCACTATACTATCATGTATATTCAAACCTACAATAGTTTGACATCATCTGTGAGAAACTTAATCTCACTATCCTAAGCATTACTTCAATGGTCAACAGGCATAGCAATTTGAATATTGGCGCCCCCACTCTAACACATATTAATCTTGAAATCAGTCTATGAATCAGGGACACAAGGCATTTGCCTCTATTTACTAGACTTTTACACGACCACCGATTAACGCCCGACTTCTACCTGACCACCGATTTACATCTAACATTCTCCTAGCCACCGATTGACATCGAACTTCCGCCCTACCACCAACTAACATCAGATTTTTACTTGACCTCTATTCATTATTGAATTTATATCCAGTCACTAATTATCGTCAGACTTCCCCCTGATAATTATAGCCAGACTACAATATTTTCAACCTCTGTTGCCAACTGACTATGGTCCTTCTAAGCTCTATCGTCAGTCGAGTATGGTAGTTCCAACCACTATCACCAGACTAAAATTCTTCCAACCTCCGTCACCCATCAACTATGGTCCTTTTGATCTCTAAATCTAGAAAATGATCTTTTAAACCATTGTCTCCCATCTATTATGGTCTTTCTGACATCCACCGCCCACTAACTACAGTCCTTTTGACCTCCGTTGCCTGCTAACTATAATTTTTTGACCTCCGTCACTTGATAATGGTCCTTCAATCTATATCTTCATATTATGGTCTTTCTAACCTCTGTCACCCGCCGACTATAATCCTTCTAACCTCAATGGCTAGATATTGGTCCTTCCGACTTCTGTCACCATATTACATTCTTTTTTACCACACTCTCCCACCGACTATGATCTTTCTGACCTCCATTGCCCTTTAACTATGATTAATCTTGCGACCTTCATCCTCATATAACTGTCTTTTTGGTCTCTATCGCTAAACTGTGGTGTTTCCAACCAATATCGTACACTGACAATAACCTTTTTTTACTTCCATCGCCTAATAATAGTCATTCTGACCTTCGTCGATCGTTGATTATGGTCCTTTCAATCTCCCTCACCAGACTACAATCTTTATGATCACTTATGTCTACCGATTATGATTCTTCCGACCTTCATCACATAATAATGATCTTTTTGACCAGTGTTGCCTACTAACTACGGTCATTTTGACCTTCATCACTAGAAAATAATGTTTTTTATCATTATTGTTATACGATTATAGTCCTTCTAACTTTCATCGCTAGATAATAATCTTTCTAGCCATTGTCACATGTCGACTATGGTCCTTCCAACTTTCATCATTAGAAAATGGTCTTACTAACCACTATTGTCCACCAATAATAATCCTTTTGACCTCCATTGCTAGGTTACGGTCCTTCCGATCTTTATTACCAAACTACAATTTTTTTGACCTCCATCGCCCTCCAATTGTTGTCCTCCCAACCTTCATTGCAAGAGAACAATCTTTTTGACCTCCATCACACTCTGACTGTGATGCTTCTGACCACCGTCACTTGACTACATTCTTTCTAACCTTTGTCGCCCACAGATTATGGTCCTATCGATTAAATAAATGTGTCAATACTAATTCTTTAAATTCCCACCATATAATACACTCTATGTTATGTGTATTTATTATATCAAATCAAGGCCTTCCCCTCAAGGAAGGGCCTCATTTGTAATTTACTATAAATATTAGTGGATTCATTCAAATTGGGATAGACCCCATGGTTTTACTCATTTTGTAGGGGTTTCTACCTAAAAACTTTGGTGCCTCTTATAAACGCTACACCCTCTCTTTAATCTAATTATGTGTTGGATCTTTGTACAAAACTCATATGTTTAACTTTATATATTTTTGTCGTCGTAAATATTCGTAGGCACAACAGTTTGAGACCGTCTATGAAAATGTTGTTCTTAACAAGGGGGCAAACTATTCTCCAATCGTGAAAGATCGTTCAAGTCAACATCCTGACATCAGCTATTATTATAGCAATTTCATATGAATCAGATGTGGACTAAGGGGAAAGTTATACTACAGTCGTGGTCAAGAAATATCCTCCAATGATTCCAACATTCAAGATAATATCTTTGGAAAATATTTTTTTATAAAGCTTCTAGCAAATACAATAATGTTTCTAATAAATTGCAAGCTTTTTATAGTCTCTAACTGGACTTTTGGGAAGGTCTTAATCTCAACCTCAAAATAAATGTAATAGTCTAAAAATATATTATTCTTCACCTTTGATTAGGGATACAAGCAGCATTCGCCCCACCCAATCAAGGCATAATTGATCACAGAGGAGATTCGATCCGACCTCTTCTATATAGATTAATATCATCAAGAAATGCTTTGACTAACAACCTTGGATAGGTCAAATGTCCTAGGAGGATGTTAATCAAATCTTAAAATCTTTGAGTTAAGAAATACATAATTTTTATTATGTCTTAATCTCTAGATGATCAATCCTATAGGGATTCGATTCAACCTTTTCTATATGGATTAACATCATCAAGCAATGCTTTGACAAATAACCTTGGATAGGTCATACATTCTTGTTGGATTCTCAGCCTCTATATACAAGTTAACGTCTTGAGCAATACTTTGATAAAAATATCAAATAGTTCATATATTATGGGTGGATTCTCCTAGCCTCTTTCATATAGGTTAATATCATTAAATAATTCTCTCACAAATAACATCAAACATGTCAAATATTCTTTATGAATTTCTCTCAATCTATTAACGTCATTGAGCAATACTCTGATAAATAATCTAGGATAGGTCATATATTTTTGGTGGATTCTCTTATATTCTTCTATACATATTAACATCATCGAGCAATGCTCACATGATATCCTCAAGATCCATTGAATCACAGATGAGAGCTGTAAGGAGTTGAAAACTGATGGAGAGTCATAAGGAGTTGGGGGTGATCGATCTATATGATTTATTAATTAAGAGTCATAAGGAGCTCACTAATTGGGAGTTACAAGAGGAGATTGATCGTAAATCTTAAGGGTAGGAGAAAGATCAAGATATTATAATTTTAAAATATGATAAATGATATATATATATATATATATATATATATATATATATATATATATATATATATATATATATATATATATATAATACTGATACATGATAAAAATATTAATACAATTATTTTATAGATAATTTATTGGCTAAAGTGATTGAATGAATGATAAGATTGACTGATTGAATAAGATAGATTAAATAATAAAGATAGACAAACTATTTGATCGACTGAATGAGATTAACTCAATATTAGAACTTATGAGCGACAGAACGAGATGTGATGTATAATAGAACTGATAAATTGACACAAATGACTAGTTTAGATATCATATATTAACTCATAAATTTTCTTAAATGATTCATAGTATATTGTTTATTTTTTTACTTTGCATTAATTTCTATGGTATGTTTTGTTTACTTGACGGGTTTATGCACATTTCGTGATTTTATAAGATTTCAAGTAAGGAGCTTATAGGGTGATGATAGTTTAATTCTCTTTCCAACTCCTTGGTTTTATGCATATGTTTTTGTATCTTGTGATAGCTATTTTATATATTATTTTAGATAATAACATACAACAACAACAACAACATCAAGCCTTTATCCCACTACGTGGGGTCGGCTACATGAATCCTTTTTCTCCATTGTGTCCTATTAAAAGCCAAATTCTCGTTTAAATCTAATAAAGAAAGGTCATTCCTAATATTTTCTAACCAAGTCTTTTTAGGTCTACCCCTACCTTTCTTAACACAAGTCAAATCTAATACCTCTACTCTCCTAACCGGGTCGTCGGAAGGCCGCCTTTTTATGTGACCAAACCATCTAAGGCGACTCTCTCTAATCTTATCTTCTACTGGAGCTACTCCAACCTTTTCACGTATATGCTCATTTCGTATCCTATCTCTAAGGGTAAAGCCACTCATCCATCTAAGCATCCTCATCTCTGCCACACTTAACTTAGTATTATGCTTCTCTTTTAATGGCCAACATTCGGCACCATAAAGCATTGCAGGCCTCACTACCATCTTATAGAATTTTCCCTTAAGTTTGAGGGGTACATTTCTATCACATAACAAGCCCGATGCATTCCGCCACTTCAACCATCCAACTTGAATTCTGCTGATAATATCCCCATCTATTTCACCATCACTCTGAACAATAGATCCAAGATATCTAAAACGTGTACTCTTATTAATGACTTGATCGCCCAAAGTCACAATCCCCTCACTAGGACTATTACTACTAAAATTACACTCCATATATTCCGTTTTAGATCTACTCAAGCGAAAACCTTTAGACTCTAAGGTTGACCTCCATAATTCAAGTTTACCTTCAACTCCCTCTCTAGTCTTATCAACAAGAAGAATATCATCAGCAAAAAGCATACACCAAGGTACATCATCTTGCAAATGTATAGTGAGAACATCCATGACTAAAGCAAAAAGATATGGGCTTAAGGCTGATCCTTGATGTAACCCAACCGAAATAGGGAAATACTTGGTCAAACCACCTTGTGTTTGAACACAAGTAATAGCTCCTGCATACATATCTTTAATGATTTGAATATAAGCATTATTGACTCCTTTCTTATCAAGAACTCTCCATAGCACTTCTCTTGGAACTTTATCATATGCTTTTTCTAAATCAATAAATATCATATGTAGATCCTCCTTATTTCCTCTATATTTTTCCATCAAACCTCTGAATAAATGTATGGCTTCCATAGTCGACCTACCCGGCATGAATCCAAATTGATTTTGAGAAACATTAGTATCACGCCGCAACCTATGCTCTATAACTCGCTCCCATAATTTTAAAGTATGACACATTAACTTAATACCTCTATAATTCGTGCAATCCTGTGCATCGCCTTTATTCTTAAAAATAGGAATTAATACACTCATTCTCCACTCATCTGGCATCTTTTTAGTCTTCAAAATAGTATTAAAAAGTTTAGTAAGCCAAGAAATCCCTTCATCTCCTAAGCATTTCCACACCTCTATTGGAATATCATCAGGTCCAACAGCTTTTCCACCCTTCATTCTATTTAAAGCCTCTCTAACTTCAGTTTTACTAATACGCCGATAAAAACAGAAATCTTTACTTTCATTTAGGGTGCTAAGGTCACTATAGTCAATCTTATTTTCACACTCTTCATTAAAAAGTTTAGCAAAATATCTCATCCACCTTTGTTGAATATCATCTTCTAAGAAAAGTATTTTTTGATCTTCATCCTTAATACACTTCACTTGAACTAAATCCTTACTACTCCTATCTCTTTGTTTGGCTAACTTATACATATATCTTTCCCCCTCCTTAGTATTTAATCTATTATATAAATCGCTAAAAGCTAATGTCTTTGCATCGCATATTGCTTTCTTAGAATCCTTACGAGCCACTTTATATAATTCCCAATTATCAGAATTTTTAAAATTAAACCAATTTTTATAACAAATCTTCTTATTTTTAATCTTTTCTTGCACAATTGGATTCCACCACCAACTATTTTTACTATTAGGAGCTTTTCCCTTAGATACTCCAAGCACATCTTTTGCAATATTCTTAATATCACTAGCCACTTTTTCCCACATAACATTAGCATCCTCATGCACAGACAAAATCTTAAGATCTAAAATCTTACTCACAAAAATATTTTTGGTTAATATTCTTTAAATGCCCCCATCTAATCCTCGAAAAACGTTTTACTTTATTTTTTATTTTATGCCCCTTTATCTTAAAGTCCAAAACTAATAATCGATGTTGGGTACATAAACTTTCACTCGGAATAACTTTACAATCTTTGCAATCTAAACGGTTTAATTTTCTAATAAGAAAATAGTCAATCTGGGTTGTACTACATCCATTTTTATAAGTGATGAGATGCTCATTCCTTTTCTTAAATAAGGTATTAGCAATTGAAAAATCATAAGCTAAACAAAAATCTAATATGGTCTTTCCACCTTCATTCGTCGTTCCAAATCCATGGCCACCATGAATGCTTTTAAAATCATCTACCTCTTTACCAACATGTCCATTTAAATCTCCTCCAATAAAAACTCTTTCTTCAAGAGGTATATTTTGTATTAATTCTTCCAAGTAATTCCAAAAATTTAATTTAGAACTTATATCCAAACCTACCTGAGGAGCATAAGCACTTATAATATTAACAATCTTATCCTCAACAACAATCTTTAAAGCTATAATTCTATCACCAATCCTATTAATTTTTATAACATTATCCTTTAAACTCTTATCTATAATGATACCTACACCATTTCTAGTACGACTCCTACCCGAATACCAAAGTTTAAATCCTAAACTATCGATTTCCTTAGCCTTCTCTCCAACCCACTTAGTTTCCTGAATGCATAAAATATTTAATTTCCTATGAATCATAATATCTATTAACTCCATTAATTTACCTGTAAGGGAACCTATATTCCAAGTTCCTATCCTAATTTTAGTATCATGGACTAGCTTCTTTGCCCACATCCGTCCTTGATGTGGGAACCCTTGCCTATTTAACACTGCACCCGGGCGCCGGTGCAGCGGCCCTTGCACACTTGTCACTGTATTCAGGCCATACAGCGCGTCGCTTCCAGGGGACGCCCTAGCATTAACACAATTTCTTAAAGGATTCATGTCATTTTTGTTCGACAAGTTTTATGCTGGCTGTCGACTACCTAACGCAACCCTCCACTTTTCTCATCCAGGACTTGGGACCTGACAACGACAGTGTTATTTTAGATAATAACATGCAAAATATAAATATTGACTATATAAATATATATATATATATATATATATATATATATATATATATATATATATATATATATATATATATATATATATATATATATATATATATATATAGCTATTTATTTATTTCATTTAATGAAATTAATCAGTTCTTTTATTTCCATTAATACAATTAATCAACTCTGAATGTCAAATTAATTTGGTTGTAAATGAATGATTATTGATTGTCAACAAAAACAAAAATGAATATAGTGAGTTAAAATTATAATAAAGAGAATAGAAATGAAATTCTTCCACTTTAGATGTTGAAGTGTTACACATCATCCTTTTATAAGAGGAAGGTTTTATTCATCATATTGACTATTTCATTAATTTCAAGGAATTATATATATATATATATATATATATATATATATATATATATATATATATATATATATATATATATATATATATATATATATATATTGTTGCATGGAAGGACACATAGCACAAATATGCCCACATAGAGCCCATAAAATAAGAAAATATTGCTAATTAAAATGAATAGTGATTTAGAATTTTGACTTTTCTAATGCATTGTAATAGCCTTTTATAAATATTTCAGCAACTACAATTTTTTTTCATTGAAAATTACTACCTACTGATAAAATAATGTCTCTAAAACTATTCTTAGTATAAACAAATTCTTTAATTACGATGAATGTTACTAAAATAAGCAATAACTTCTCCCAGTATTGATGGATTTTCATTTAGAGGCAATAGAGTAAATGACCCTAAAGTTAAAATATCATTCATAGATTGGAAATTAGAAGATGTGGACTACATAGAGTTAAATGCAAAGTGTTTGAACTATTTCTTTTATGTATTAAAATTTGAGGATTACAATCCGGATTAACTTATATTATTGAAAAAAAAAAATGGGTTAGACCTTGTATTACTTCTGAAAGAATAAATGAAGTCAAATAGTCATGTTTAAACATTCTACTGCATGATTATAAACTATTTTGCATGTAAGACAATGAATACATTACTAATATTTATACTAGAGTTATAAAAATCATTATTTCTTTGCATGCATTAGGAAAATAAGTTTTTAATTTTGAAAAGGTGAATAAAATATTAAGATGTTAAATCGAGTCTTGAGATGCCATGGTAATGACTAGGGTTGTCAATTTCGGGTCATGGGTCGGGTTCAGGTCGAACCCGAACTGATCCGGGTTCAAACGGGTCGACTCTAACCCGACCCGGGTAGATAAATGGGTCAGAAATCTAAACCCGGAACCGACCCGGCGGGTTGCCGTGTTAACCCGACCCGACACGGGAAGGAGACCAGCGCCGTAGCGCGGACGTGTCGTGGTCGACAGCGAAAGCCGGTGGCGACGCAGATGCGGGCTAATTGGGGCAACGGGTGCGCGGGACGCGAGCGGACGCGCGGCTGGCTGGGTGCGCCGGACGCATGCGGGCGCGCGGGTGCATAGGACGCGGCAGCTCGAGTTCGCGGGTGCGACGATGGCCGGGTGTGCGAACTCGTGGGCAATCAGTTTAAGCAGGTTTCTGGGTTGTCCTGGCAACCCGTCGGGTCAACCCGAACACGCCCCGTTTTTTCAAACGGGTCGAATCTGCGAACCCGAACCCGACCTGTTTGATCCCGTTTTTCAAACGGGTCGGGTCCAACCCAAATTTTTTGGGTCGGGTCTGTCACGACCCGACCCGATCCGGGACGGATCCCGCTCGCACCGGGCCGCGACAAAACCTTTTATCCAGGATCTGGCTTTGGAATTTGGTTCTGAACTGAATCTTCCAAATATTTAACTCAAAACAATACACAAACACAGAACAACAGAGCTACTATAAGTCACCAAATGCAGCGGAACAAAACATCTATATTTTTCTTTCTTTTCCTCAAAACAATCATCTACAAATACAGTACATGGCTTTTGAACAGAAAGAAAGACAGAACAGAAAAGCCATGACTGTACAAAAATCAAAAGGTACAAATAAATACCTATACTGATCAGACTCTGAATCTATTCCTGGACTTCCTTTCCTTTTCCAGAACCTAAAAACCACCAGAAAATAAGAGTGAGCTCAACAGCTCAGCAAAGCAATAAACCTCCAATCAAAATTCTCAGAATCCAAAACCAAACTCATCAGACAGAAATCAGATCAGAAATCGGAACATAATCGTACAGATATCAAATCGGACATATCAGAACGAAATAGAACAAATCAGAACAGATACGGACAGATCACATCAGAATCAAAAATTGTACACATCAGAATCAGACGGATTAAATCAACAGAGTCAGAATCGTACAGAAATCAGAAATTCAGATAATATCAGAACAGAATTGTACGGAAACAGAAGTCGTAATACAGAACAGAATCAGACATATCACATCCACAGAAGCAGAAATCAGAATTGCAGATCATATCGTATCAGAATTTAATTTGCTTACAGAACAGATACGGAAAGAAGATATCAACAGAACAGATACGGAAATCAGATATCAACAGAACAGATATATATTTAGTAGCTAAACTAAACTAAACAGAATCACTACGGATTCTGACCCTTATGTCTCCCATGTGCTCACGGCACCAGAAATTCACTGAATAATTAATAACTAAGTGTGCTCATGGCACCAGAACAACAGAATTCCTCGGATCCGGGACAGAACAGAAATTTCTCCAACTTGAGCTCAACTAAGATTTCCCCAGACACTAACTGAATCTCATAGGATCCAGGCCCCTTATAACTCCCTTTTTATAGCACATACAGATAGCATTTCAATTCAGAAGAAATTCGGGCAACTTAGAAATCAGACAAAAATCGGGCAGCACAACGGCAGTAGACGGAATTTACACAAAATTTCCTACAAATAAAATTTCACCAAATTCGCACAGAATATAGATAAACACATTCCAGAACATTTATTCTACTGCACAGACAATTTACAATTTCACAGAAAAATGTAGTCTACGAAAAACTCCGCCGAATCAGAAATACCCGGACAAAAATCTTCGGAAAATAACCAAAATGTGCACACTCGGCACGTCAACAATATACAGAAAGTTACGCGGTAAAAACTGAACCAATCAAAAGATACGGACGAAAAACAGTAACGGAAACGAAATCCTGACAGAAAATACCGCCAAACTCGACGGTTCTGAAAATTGAGAAAGGCGGAATGTGCCTTATCTTGCGTACAGCAATATTCTGAACAGTCTCCTCGGACGAAAGCAGCTCCGCGTCGTCCGAAAATCAACTTTTCTAAAAGATTCCTCGACTTTCTCTCTCCTCAGATATTTTAATTTTTATTTTTGATTTTTCTCTCTCCTCAAAACGACTGAAATCAGCTTTATAATACACAGATCGGCCCGGCCGATTGCCAAATCGTCCCAGGATGATCAGACCATTTTGGATCGTCCTGGACGGTTCCCAGAACTATTTGTAGGCCAATATTTTCTACAGTGCCAATCGTCCTGGACGATGTCCAAATCGGCCTGGACGATATGTACAGAAAATCACCTGGAGCAAAACTGGGCACATTCTGGAGCAAAATTACAACTGATAGTCCCAGGACGATCCAGATCGTCCTGGACGATCCTGGAGCAGATTTTTGATATTACAATCTCCCCAACTTCATAAAAATGTTGTCCTCGACATTATCCAATCCAAACTCAGTCAGAACAAGTATGGGTACGACCGTCTCATGTCAGACTCCTTTTCCCAAGTTGCTTCTCGTGCAGTCCGGTGCTTCCACTGGACTTTAACCATCAGAATCTCTTTATTTCTTAACTTTCGGACGTCGTACGCTAAAATCAACTCTGGCTCTTCCTTGTACGCCAGATTCTCCTGAATCTCAATCTCATCAGCTAATAGCTTCTTCCCAGAGTCTGAAACCCACTTCCTCAGAGTGGATACGTGAAACACATTGTGCACGTCCGACATCGAATCAGAAAGCAACAGTCAGTAAGCAGATTTTCCAATTCTTTCCAAAATCTCAAATGGTCCAACGTACCTTGGACTCAGCTTACTTACCTGACCAAATCTACTCAAACCCTTCATCGGGCTGACTTTGACATACACAAAGTCACCAACTTGAAACTCAACGAACCTGTGCTTCTGATTATAATATTTCTGCTGTCGATCCTGAGCCACTTTCAATCTTTCTTTAATCAAATTGATCTTCTTAACAGTTTCTTCAACAAAAGTGGCACCTAAAGCCTGTCTATCTCCGATCTCAGTCAGAGTCAAAGGAGTACGGCACTTCCTGCCATACAGAGCCTCGTACGGTGCCATACCAATACTAGACTGAAAACTGTTGTTATAAGCGAACTCAATCAGTGGAATATGATCCTCCCAGCTTCCGCCAAAGTCCAGAACACAAAGCCTCAACAAATCTTCCAAGACCTGAATGGTCCTCTCAGACTGCCCATCGGTCTGAGGATGAAAGGCTGTACTGAAATACAGTTTCGTACCCAAGCCTTGCTGAATGCCTTTCCAAAGTCTGGAAGTAAAACATCCATCTTGATCAGAAACTATCACTCGAGGCACACCATGCAATCTGACTATTTCCTTCACATAAATCTGTGCCAAACGATCCACCGGATCGGTCCGTCTGATCGGAAGAAAATGGGCTGACTTCGTCAATCGATCTACAACTACCCAAATGGCGTCGTGCCCTTGTCTAGATCGAGGAAAACCCATCGCAAAGTCCATTGTTACCTCATCCCACTTCCACTCAGGGATAGGCAACGACTGCAACAATCCACCTGGTCGCTGATGCTCTGCCTTCACCAACTGACAGGCTTCGCATCTCGACACAAATTCCGCCACATCCTTCTTCATCCCAGGCCACCAGAACAAAAGCTTCATATCAGCATACATCTTACCACTGCCTGGATGAACAGTGTAGCCAGAAAAATGAGATTCATACAGAATCACCCGCCTCAAATTTCTGAACACAGGTACCCACAACCTGTTCTTACAGAAAATAGCACCAGAAGCAGAAATTCGAAGTTCAAGAGTCTTACCAGATCCAATCTGAGCAATCAACTTCGAATAATCAGAATCTGACTTTTGGGCTTCCTGAATCCGTGCTTCCAAAGTCGACCGAATACTTATCTGAGCCAAATCCAAATCACTGGAGGAAATCACCTCCAACTGCAAATGCTCCATGTCTCGAATCAGGAAATCATCACAAGTAAGCTGCAAACCTTATAATCCAGAAGACTTCCTGCTCAGAGCGTCCGCTACCACATTCGTCTTCCCAAGTTGATACTGAATAGTCAAATCATAGTCCTTGATCAACTCAAGCCATCTTCTCTGTCTCAAATTCAAATCCTTCTGAGTGAAAATATACTTCAGGCTCTTATGATCAGTGAAAATCTCATATCTGACGCCATACAGATAATGACGCCAAATCTTCAAAGCAAAGACAACTGCAGCTAACTCCAGATCATGCGTCGGGTAATTCTTCTCATGTGGTTTCAACTGTCTAGAAGCATAAGCAATTACCTGACCATGCTGCATCAGAACACATCCCAATCCTTTCAGTGAAGCATCACTGAACACCTGAAAACCTTCCGTACCTGACGGAAGTGCCAACACTGGAGCTGAAGTCAAACAATCCTTCAATCTCTGAAAACTAGCTTCAAACTCCGGTGTCCAAACAAAAGCTACTGACTTCTGAGTCAGTCTCGTCAAAGGCGTCGAAATCTATGAAAATCCCTTCACAAATTTCCTGTAATATCCGGCCATGCCCAAAAAACTACGTACCTCAAATACCGTAGTCGGCCTTGGCCAATCAGCAACCGCCTGAATCTTCTGGGGATCCACAGAAATACCTTCTCCACTCACCACATGCCCCAGAAAAGAAATACTCTTCAGCCAGAATTCACACTTGGAGAACTTGGCATACAACTGATTCTGCCTCAGAGTCTCCAACACAATCCTCAAGTGTCTGGCATTATCATCCTCAGAAGCAGAATATACCAGAATATCGTCGATGAAGACGATCACAAACTGATCCAAAAACTCCCTGAATACTCGGTTCATCAGATCCATGAAAATAGCAGGCACATTGGTTACCCCAAAAGGCATAACCAAAAACTCGTAGTGCCCGTACCGAGTACTGAAAGCAGTCTTCACCACATCAGATTCCTTCACCTTCACCTGATAATATCCGGATCGCAAGTCAATCTTCGAAAATACCGAAGATCCGGAAAGCTGATCAAACAAGTCGTCAATCCGAGGCAAAGGATACTTGTTCTTGATTGTGACCTTGTTCAAATCTCTGTAATCAACACACATAAGGAGTGTACCATCCTTCTTCTTCACAAACAGAACAGGTGCTCCCCAGGGCGAAACACTAGGACGGACAAAACCTCTGTCAACCAACTCCTGAAGCTGAACTTTCAACTCAGAAAGTTCTTTCGGTGCCATCCTGTACGGAGCTTTTGATATAGGAGCTGTACCCGGAAAACATCGATAGAGAACTCCATCTCTCTATCCGGAGGCAAACCAACCAACTCCTCAGGAAAAACATCAGCAAACTCCCGTACCACAGGGATCTCAGAAACAGAACCAACTTCTAGGTTCAGATCCCGCAACGAAGCCAAAAACACTGGGCATCCTTTCCTCCACATTCTGCTCACCTCCAACGTAGAAATCAGACTGGAGAGAACACCTCGTAATCCCTGAAATACAACTCTCTCTCCGGCCACAAGCAAACTCACTTGCTTCTTCAGACAGTCAATCTGAGCCTCATACGGACTCAGCCAATCCATGCCCAAAATCACGTCATACGAAGAAATCGGCAACAAAATCAAACTAGATTTCCACTTCTTGCCAGCAATATCAATCTCACACAAACAAAACTTGCGGGCAATCAAATTACTTCCAGCCGGTAAAATCACGGAAAGAGAAACCAGCAGAAAAAGAGAATCCAAGCGTAAAGCCTCAAAACAGCGCTCGGACAGAAAAGAGTGACTAGCTCCAGAGTCAAACAAAATACGACAGGGCTGATCAGAAATGTAAATCATACCTATCACCACATCCGGAGCATCACGAGCCTCCTGCTGACTCAGGCTGTAAACTCATGGCTGAACTGGAGCAGGAGCTGAAGCAATAGAACTACTCTTCTCCCTCTAAACCGTAGGTGGTCTCCGTGGTCCAGAACTAGTACTACCACCTCTACCAGAAAATCCCTCAGGACGAGGAGGAATAGTCCTCGGTCTTCCTGCTGAACTGACAGGTCTAACAGAACCCTCTGATCGGAACTCAGAACGCCGATCAGATCCAGCCTGTGGACATTCTGCAATCCTATGTCCAGGCTGACCACATCTGAAACACAGACCAGCCATCCTGTAGCACTGGCCATGGTGTCACCGTCCACAACTCTGGCACACAGGTGCCCCACTGACAGATCCGGAACTCGTCGTACTGGTAGCAATACCAGACAATCCTCCACTCCTCCTGGAAGCAACAGATCCAGAACCAGCCACAAATCTCCTCTTCCCAGAGGAACCACTGCCAGAAGCCTCACCTCCAAATCTCTTCCTACTCGCAGTCCACCGCTGCTGAGTAGCCATCAGGTCATTCTTAATCAGACGAGCTCGCTCCACAAGCTCAGAGAAATCAAAAATGTGAAACGGTACCAGGGGCTGCCTCAGACTATCTCGTATTCCCCTCAGAAATCTATAGCACCTCTCAGCAGAAGTGCTAAGCAGCTGCGGAGCATACCGGGCTAAGGCAGTAAACTCAGCCTCGTACTGCATCACCATCTTGCTCCCCTGAACCAGCCTTAGAAAAGTCTCCTGCATCAGTTGTCGTGCAGAAGGGGGAACAAACCAGTCTCGAAATATTTCAGTGAACTCTTCCCAGGTAATCAAAGAGTTCAGCCTGCCCTGAAATCTGGCTGCCTGCTGGCCTTCCCACCAGTGCTCAGCCTCTCCGTCCAATAGAAAAACAGCTAACGGAACCTTCCTATCCGCAGGACACTGCGTCCCATCAAAAGTCTTTTCCAATCTCCTCAGTCACTCCTCGACTGCTCTGGGCTCAACAGCGCCCTCAAATCTCGGAGGTTTCAACCTCAAAAACATCTGTAAATGTCTATCAATGTCATCTGATCTGACAGTAACAGCTCTGCTCTAAGTCTCGCTCATCATCTGAGCAACAAGTGTAGCAAACTGGGACAGTGTATCTGCACTGGCCACTGGGGCTGTACTCCCCACTGGTGCTGCCTGACTGGCACTCTGCCCGTCTGTCATGTCTGGGTCTGGCTGATCCATACAGAAAATCCAAAATTTGGAAAACTATCACAAAAACAACACAAAAACAACACCATGAAAAGCCAAACGACCCAAAACTACCCCCAGACAGACTCACTGATCACTTCCTATAGCTCTGTCTTACAATCCAACCAGGTTCCAAAACCAGTGCTCTGATACCACTAAAGCTTGTCACGACCCGACCCAATTCGGGACGGATCCCGCTCGCACCGGGCCGCGACAAAACCTTTTATCCAGGATCTGGCTTTGGAATTTGGTTCTGAACTGAATCTTCCAAATATTTAACTCAAAACAATACACAAACACAGAACAACAGAGCTACTATAAGTCACCAAATGCAGCGGAACAAAACATCTATATTTTTCTTTCTTTTCCTCAAAACAATCATCTACAAATACAGTACATGGCTTTTGAACAGAAAGAAAGACAGAACAGAAAAGCCATGACTGTACAAAAATCAAAAGGTACAAACAAATACCTATACTGATCAGACTCTGAATCTATTCCTGGACTTCCTTCCCTTTCCCAGAACCTGAAAACCACCAGAAAACAAGAGTGAGCTCAACAGCTCAGCAAAGCAACAAACCTCCAATCAAAATTCTCAGAATCCAAAACCAAACTCATCAGATAGAAATCAGATCAGAAATCAGAACAGAATCGTACAGATATCAAATCGGACATATCAGAACGAAACAGAACAAATCAGAACAGATACGGACAGATCACATTAGAATCAGAAATTGTACACATCAGAATCAGACGGATTAAATCAACAGAGTCAGAATCGTACAGAAATCAGAAATTCAGATAATATCAGAACAGAATTATACGGAAACAGAAGTCGTAATACAGAACAGAATCAGACATATCACATCCACAGAAGCAGAAATCAGAATTGCAGATCATATCATATCAGAATTTAATTTGCTTACAAAACAGATACGGAAAGCAGATATCAACAGAACAGATACGGAAATCAGATATCAACAGAACAGATATATATTTAGTAGCTAAACTAAACTAAACAGAATCACTATGGATTCTGACCTTTATGTCTCCCATGTGCTCACGGCACCAGAAATTCGCTGAATAATTAATAACTAAGTGTGCTCACGGCACCAGAACAACAGAATTCCTCGGATCCGGGACAGAACTGAAATTTCTCCAACTTGAGCTCAACTAAGATTTCCCCAGACACTAACTGAATCTCATAGGATCCAGGCCCCTTATAACTCCCTTTTTATAGCACATACAGATAGCATTTCAATTCAGAAGAAATCCGGGCAACTCAGAAATCAGACAAAAATCGGGCAGCACAACGGCAGTAGACGGAATTTACACAAAATTTCCTGCAAATAAAATTTCACCAAATTCGCACATAATATAGATAAACACATTCCAGAACATTTATTCTACTGCACAGACAATTTATAATTTCACAGAAAAATGTAGTCTACGAAAAACTCCGCCGAATCAGAAATACCTGGACAAAAATCTTCGGAAAATAACCAAAATGTGCACACTCGGCACGTCAACGATATACAGAAAGTTACGCGGTAAAAACTGAACCAATCAAAAGATACGGATGAAAAACAGTAACGGAAACGAAATCCTAACAGAAAATACCGCCAAACTCGACGGTTCTGAAAATTGAGAAAGGCGGAATGTGCCTTACCTTGCGTACAGCAATATTGTGAACAGTCTCCTCGGATGAAAACAGCTCCGCGTCGTCCGAAAATCAACTTTTCCAAAAGATTCCTCGACTTTCTCTCTCCTCAGATATTTTAATTTTTATTTTTGATTTTTCTCTCTCTTCAAAACGACTGAAATCAACTTTATAATACACAGATCGGCCCGGCCGATCGCCAAATCGTCCCAGGACGATCAGACCATTTTGGATCGTCCTGGACGGTTCCCAGAACTATTCGTAGGCCGATATTTTCTACAGTGTCAATCGTCCTGGACGATGTCCAAATCGGCCTGGACGATATGTACAGAAAATCACCTGGAGCAAAACTGGGCACATTCTGGAGCAAAATTACAACTGATCGTCCCAGGACGATCTAGATCATCCTGGACGATCCTGGAGCAGATTTTTGATATTACAGGGTCCGGGTTGGATTTTCGTTTTCGTGTTCGTGTTCGTGTTCCGGGTCCGGGTCGGGTCCGGGTCAGATAATGACAATATCAAAATCAAAAGATTTAATGCTTATTTTATTTATAACTTGCTTGGTTCATTGATTATATTTGAGCAAAACGTTAGCAAGAGAAATGCTCATAGTAGAGACACAAGGAAAGAAAATGTTATTATACTAAAAGTTGATGAATCGGATAGTAGCAACCCGTAAGGAGATGGAAATGATGATATTGTTCTAATGATGAGGCAATTTAAGAGATTTTTTAAAAAGAGAGCAGAAGCAACAAAATGAAAAATACAAAGTAAATAAGATTTCTCCAACAGGTTATTTGTTATGATTGCAAAATGCCAAATCACATAATATTAGACTATCCAAAATTGAAGAATCAACCAACAAAGGGAAAATTAAGAAAAAAAGAAGGAAAGGAAAAAAGAACAATTGAAGATCTAAGAAAGTTTTTCAGGCTAACTCTGACTTAATTCTTTAGAAACTGAAGCTTAAGAAGAAGTAACAAACAAATGCTTAACAAACAAAGATAGCACAAGTGATATTGAAGATAATCCGGTATGCAAATTTTCTTATGATGAATTACTTTCATTTTTTTAATAGTTGCATACTAATTACAAAAATCATGTTCTAGAAGAAAAAAGAGCATGATTCATTGATAGATAATACTCAAGACTAGGGGTGTCAATATTGGACCCGACTAGAAAACCCGACCCGAAAATTTCGGGTTTGGGTTGACCCGAACCCGAAATGGGTCGGATTCGGGTTCAATAATTCGACCCGTTTCAAAAATAGGGTCGTGTTCGGGTTGACACGTTAACCCGAAAATGACCCGTTTTTCACCCGAAAACTCGTTTCTAACCCGGGAACCCGAGATTGACCCAAAAAGTGGAGTTTATTTGGACACGAAAACTATTAGTTTTTTGTCCGACCCGGGTCATATGGGTCGGGTTCGGGTCTGGAAAACCAACCTGTTTGCATACAAAGGTCGGTTCAGGTTTACCCGAATAGTGTTGGGTCAGTTTCAGGTTCGACCCGAACCTGACCCGTGACCCGAAATTGACACCCCTACTCAAGACAAGTTTATCAATTTTTTTTGCTTGAAAAGAGAACATACATACAACATTAGTAGATGAGCATTCTAGTTTAGTTAACGAGTTTGAAATTTTTAAAAAATGATGTGAAGTAAAAAACAAATATGCATACTGAAATAGATGTTGCGTATATATAATATATTCGAAAAGTTTTGCATTTACAAGATAGTGAGCATGCATCAAGTATATGTGAGACTTGGGAAATTAAAAGTGCAAACGAATATCTAAAAAAAATATCAATGAATTCAGAGCTATTGCATCTAGGTCCGCACTTGTTCAAAAAAATCTAGTAGGGCGTCATATACATCATCCTCTTATAAGAGGAAGATTCATTCATCACATAGACTATTTAATTCAGGTACAAGAATTAAATTTTTTTTTTGTGGCATGATAGGATCATAGGACACATAATATAAGTCTGCCCACATAGAGTCCATCATAACACAATATATTTGGAGGCCTAAGGCATAACGAGCACAATTTAAAAAAATAAAAAAAATCAAAATAAACCAAAATATTTATGGAATGTTCTTTGAGGCCTAAGGCACAACCTTAATCTCAGATAATTATTTCATGAATTGTACAGTTTCTTAAACCTATAATAAAATTAAGTAAGTCTTCATATAATTTAAATAATAATAAATAAATACTTTACAGTTTGAAAAATTTACTAAAAATACAAAAATATATTAAATTAATTTCTATTAAGTCATAATATCATAACGAAAAATAAACTTAATAGAACGAAGTTTTATCAAATCTATAATGAAATTTTCTTTTATAAATCACAAAAAAACCCTTTTCATTTATATATATATATATATATATATATAATTTCAAACTGCTTTTAGTGCAGGTCTATGAGTCGGAAATTACCAACTAGCGCAAACTCAAAGGAAGCATCAAGAGCTAGAACTTCCACATCCGAAATCCAAAGCGATGGCAGCCCCTGAAAATATGAAATCTTAAGATCAGGGAAAGAAGAGTTCGAACCAAGAGAAGAACCTGCTAAAGCCTCATGAAAAGACCGAGAAGAGGCATTCTCATAAAAAAACTAGGATCTAGAAGATGTTTACCCTCCCCTCCATAGCTACAAAAAACCAATAAAAATGAGAGAAATTAGTGCAGGAAACTTCCCCGAGAAAGCTAGAGAAGCACGCAGTAACGAAGGAGACGGTCCGAACCAGAAACCGAAGCAGAGCACATGAGCTTTTGAGATGGATCTATATAGTTTTTAATTGTAAAGCTTGAACACCTTTTTCATGTATATGCTCTAATGGAATTTATATGATTCAGATATTAAATATATAAATATATAAAATTTTATTATATATATATATATATATATATATATATATATATATATATATATATATATATATATATATATATATATATATATATATATATATATATATATATATATGGCTAAATTTTTTAAACGAGCTTGTCAACAATTTCATTTAGGAAAAAAAGCAGCAATTTAAAAGAATTTTAGAAGGAGCAGACGCTCCATCAGGATTGGCGCATTCAAAGAATGCGTCCAAGGAATTGGCGCATTCTTTGAATGCTCAAAACAACTTGGCGCATTTTTCATTTTCGGGTAATGGCAAGATTTAAATCTATTAAAAGAGCTGAATCATTCGGCGCATTCCATAGAATGCCCCGAATGATTCGGCGCATTCCTTTCAATCACCGATTAGTTCGACGTATTCTTCCCTGCGCTATATTTTTCTCGGATTCAGCAGCCACAAATTTTCTCGGATTCAGTAGCATCAACTTCTTGGGAACTAGAGGAGGCAATAAAATGTGCTAGCTTGCTCAGGAGGATTTATGTAGAGGTTTGTCAAAGCTAATAGTATAGTTTCTTTTAACCTCTGTCTAGCATTGTGCTTTCATATGAAGGCAACTAAACTGTTGATATAAGTCCCACCGTCTACGTTCCATCTTGTTGAAATATGAATAAATCAATGAAATGTAATTTCAAAGATTAAAGGAAAAGAATTTTCATTAGTACTCTTGTTTTAAAACTAGTTGTTCGGCGCATTCTTCCCGCACATGTAATTTGTTTCGTCGTGTTTAGGAGCAACCTCGTATTCGGGGAGGGTTGAAAGCTTTGCAACGTGTAATTTTTGTACGTTAACAAACACGGTTGAGGCTCTCAAACTAGAAGAATTAAAGTATATGCTTTGATATCAATAAAATTTGCATAATTAAAGAATATAGTATTAAAAATGATAAAGAAATGTTAGAAATAAAAAAATTAGTTTTAAAAATTATGAAATAATAGAAATAATTAATTTAGTAGTTATTATATATTATAAAAATATTCTTAAATAAATTAATTTAGTAGCTTTTATTTATTAATTTCGTACCTTTTATTTATTTAAATTTTATGAAATATTAAAAATAATTAATTTAGTAGTTGAAATGTAATAAGACGGACATAGAGATTTTCTAAGATAAATAGAAGCGTAATCAAACATATCAATACATACTCTTGGCATACATATCAATACACACCCTTGTTATATCCTAAGCACCTGTCGTACACTAGCTTGAAGTTATGTTTTTGTTGGGCAACATTTGAAGTGGAACATAAATCCATGTTGAAGATGCTTCCAGTCTTTGTCATATAAAAAATCTTTGTCATTTCCATCTTGAGAACATTGCATAATTAAGCATTTTATAGTTTTTTTAAAGCCATAATTATCTTCTTTAGGGCACCAATAATGGTATAGAATACAGTGATCTATATCAAGCATCGACCTTCCTATCGCCGGCTCAACTATACCTCCTTTATCACGACTAAGTTCTCGAATATCCCTGGCTCAACTATACTTCCCATATTGCAAAATCTATCTTGAAGTAATTTCCAACCAACATCTCGAAGTTTAAAGCCATACCTATATTGCTTTAATTTTATAACATCATGATTTTCATGCCATAGGATGACATCATCGTCTTCCCCCCAAGTCTGTAAAACACATCTAAAAATTTCATTTGATGTTGTCTTTGCTTCTAGGACTGCATCTATAATATAAGGCACTTTCATATAAACGACTACTTCCTTCTTCAATCAGTTGCTGCGTAGGTGCTCCTCTTATTTTTCCCATGATAGAACAGTACATTTTGTAATAATGCAGTTCTTCTTCCTTATCAAGTGTAAACCTATGTAACATAGAAAAAAAGATGACGTTAAAGGACCAAAAAATTTGGGATGTTATGAATAAAAATAAGATTAAGTAAAACATAATCGATATTAAGTTTGTGGTATAGTAAGAGAGTAATATAATAATTTATGTTACTTTATTATTAAGCTTTAATCATTACATTAGAGTACTATTGTAATGTTTATTAATTAGTTGACGTCATATTCTGAAATATAATAGAAATTTTAAAGTTAATGTTATGTTATTTAAAATTGTTATTAGTTATAATATTGATTATAGTGTCTTACAGTCTTGGATGAGAAAAGTGGAGGGTTGCGTTAGGTAGTCGACAGCCAGCGTAAAACTTGTCGAACAAAAATGACATGAATCCTTTAAGAAATTGTGTTAATGCTAGGGCGTCCCCTGGAAGCGACGCGCTGTATGGCCTGAATACAGTGACAAGTGTGCAAGGGCCGCTGCACCGGCGCCCGGGTGCAGTGTTAAATAGGCAAGGGTTCCCGCATCAAGGACGGATGTGGACAAAGAAGCTAGTCCATGATACTAAAATTAGGATAGGAACTTGGAATATAGGTTCCCTTACAGGTAAATTAATGGAGTTAATAGATATTATGATTCATAGGAAATTAAATATTTTATGCATTCAGGAAACTAAGTGGGTTGGAGAGAAGGCCAAGGAAATCGATAGTTTAGGATTTAAACTTTGGTATTCGGGTAGGAGTCGTACTAGAAATGGTGTATGTGTCATTATAGATAAGAGTTTAAAGGATAATGTTATAAAAATTAATAGGATTGGTGATAGAATTATAGCTTTAAAGATTGTTGTTGAGGATAAGATTGTTAATATTATAAGTGCTTATGCTCCTCAGGTAGGTTTGGATATAAGTTCTAAATTAAATTTTTGGAATGACTTAGAAGAATTAATACAAAATATACTTCTTGAAGAAAGAGTTTTTATTGGAGGAGATTTAAATGGACATGTTGGTAAAGAGGTAGTTGATTTTAAAAGCATTCATGGTGGCTATGGATTTGGAACGACGAATGAAGGTGGCAAGACCATATTAGATTTTTGTTTAGCTTATGATTTTTCAATTGCTAATACCTTATTTAAGAAAAGGAATGAGCATCTCATCACTTATAAAAATGGATGTAGTACAACCTAGATTGACTATTTTCTTATTAGAAAATTAAACCGTTTAGATTGCAAAGATTGTAAAGTTATTCCGAGTGAAAGTTTATGTACCCAACATCGATTATTAGTTTTGGACTTTAAGATAAAGGGGCATAAAATAAAAAATAAAGTAAAACGTTTTTCGAGGATTAGATGGGGGCATTTAAAGAATATTAACCAAAATATTTTTGTGAGTAAGATTTTAGATCTTAAGATTTTATCTGTGCATGAGGATGCTAATGTTATGTGGGAAAAAGTGACTAGTGATATTAAGAATTTTGCAAAAGATGTGCTTGGAGTATCTCAGGGAGAAGCTCCTAATAGTAAAAATAGTTGGTGGTGGAATCCAATTGTGCAAGTAAAGATTAAAAATAAGAAGATTTGTTATAAAAATTGGTTTAATTTTAAAAATTCTGATAATTGGGAATTATATAAAGTGGCTCGTAAGGATTCTAAGAAAGCAATATGCGATGCAAAGACATTAGCTTTTAGCGATTTATATAATAGATTAAATACTAAGGAGGGAGAAAGATATATGTATAAGTTAGCCAAACAAAGAGATAGGAGTAGGAAGGATTTAGTTCAAGTGAAGTGTATTAAGGATGAAGATCAAAAAATACTTTTCTTAGAAGATGATATTCAACAAAGGTGGATGAGATATTTTGCTAAACTTTTTAATGAAGAGTGTGAAAGTAAGATTGACTATAGTGACCTTAGCACCCTAAATGAAAGTAAAGATTTCTGTTTTTATCGGCGTATTAGTAAACTGAAGTTAGAGAGGCTTTAAATAGAATGAAGGGTGGAAAAGCTGTTGGACCTGATGATATTCCAATAGAGGTGTGGAAATGCTTAGGAGATGAAGGGATTTCTTGGCTTACTAAACTTTTTAATACTATTTTGAAGACTAAAAAGATGCCAGATGAGTGGAGAATGAGTGTATTAATTCCTATTTTTAAGAATAAAGGCGATGCACATGATTGCATGAATTATAGAGGTATTAAGTTAATGTGTCATACTTTAAAATTATGGGAGCGAGTTATAGAGCATAGGTTGCGGCGTGATACTAATGTTTCTCAAAATTAATTTGGATTTATGCCGGGTAGGTCGACTATGGAAGCCATACATTTATTCAGAGGTTTGATGGAAAAATATAGAGGAAATAAGGAGGATCTACATATGATATTTATTGATTTAGAAAAAAGCATATGATAAAGTTCCAAGAGAAGTGCTATGGAGAGTTCTTGATAAGAAAGGAGTCAATAATGCTTATATTCAAATCATTAAAGATATGTATGCAGGAGCTATTACTTGTGTTCAAACACAAGGTGGTTTGACCAAGTATTTCCCTATTTCGGTTGGGTTACATCAAGGATCAGCCTTAAGCCCATATCTATTTGCTTTAGTCATGGATGTTCTCACTAGACATTTGCAAGATGATATACCTTGGTGTATGCTTTTTGCTGATGATATTCTTCTTGTTGATAAGACTAGAGAGGGAGTTGAAGGTAAACTTGAATTATGGAGGTCAACCTTAGAGTCTAAAGGTTTTCGCTTGAGTAGATCTAAAACGAAATATATGGAGTGTAATTTTAGCAGTAATAGTCCTAGTGAGGGGATTGTGACTTTGGGCGATCAAGTCATTAATAAGAGTACACATTTTAGGTATCTTGGATCTATTGTTCAGAGTGATGGTGAAATAGATGGGGATATTATCAGCAGAATTCAAGTTGGATGGTTGAAGTGGCGGAATGCATCGGGCTTGTTATGTGATAGAAATGTACCCCTCAAACTTAAGGGAAAATTCTATAAGATGGTAGTGAGGCCTGCAATGCTTTATGGTGCCGAATGTTGGCCATTAAAAGAGAAGCATAATACTAAGTTAAGTGTGGCAGAGATGAGGATGCTTAGATGGATGAGTGGCTTTACCCTTAGAGATAGGATACGAAATGAGCATATACGTGAAAAGGTTGGAGTAGCTCCAGTAGAAGATAAGATTAGAGAGAGTCGCCTTAGATGGTTTGGTCACATAAAAAGGCGGCCTTCCGACGACCCAGTTAGGAGAGTAGAGGTATTACATTTGACTTGTGTTAAGAAAGGTAGGGGTAGACCTAAAAAGACTTGGTTAGAAAATATTAGGAATGACCTTTCTTTATTAGATTTAAACAAGAATTTGGCTTTTAATAGGACACAATGGAGAAAAAGGATTCATGTAGCCGACCCCACGTAGTGGGATAAAGGCTTGATGTTGTTGTTGTTGTTGTTGTACAGTCTAAACTCATGTTAGTATTAAAAGTAAGAGCAGCGCAAAGAAATAATAAATTAATTTATATATTTTAGAACATCTATCCATCATACATTCACATAAAGATGAAATGTAAAGCATAATTAAGAAAATACATTATCATAGCTCATCTATTGATGATACGGAAGAGCCTTACTATTGAGAGTATATCTATCTGGAGCCCTTCTTCTTCATCGTTGTAGTTGTTTCTCTTCCTCAATAATATCCTCTTCTTATTCATTAAATTTTGGTTGATGTTGCGTTGCATCATTGTATTGTTGTGATGGTTGTCCTCCCATTAATAGTATATCTTGCTACGAGGGGGAGGCTAGGTCGGTAACCCAACACATGACATCTACTCTGGTATATCAATGGGAAAAAATAAATGTGTTATGGGATATTGAGATGGTTTACCATAATAAATTTCCCATGCACCACTTTCCTGTACACCAAATGGGGCCCAATATTGTGTAGATGGCCCTGTCCCAGTCATATCATAGGCCGTCAACGCAGCATGCATTGAATGTTTAGGTGGTTCCCTCTTAGAATTTTGGCAGCATCAACTTCTCATAGTTCTAGATGTAGCATTAGAGGTTGACCGTCTTTCTCTATGGACTCTATGAGAATTTGTTCCTTCTTCCCTAGTTTGGTTCCTCTCCACTATTGTGGTGTTAAAAGTAGTGTAGTCGATATAAACAAAATGTTGAACTCTAGAAGAGAGCTCTGTAACCTGGTCAACTGCTAATTATAATGAACTGGCATTTTATTCTTGCCCCCCCCCCCCCCCCCCCCCCCCCCCGGCCAATGGCTCTATAATAACAGTTAAACGTATGTAGTAGTCAGCCTACAAGATGTGATATGTTTGTCAAATTCAAATTTATAAAACATGTTAAAAATTTGATAAATAATGATACATACCACAAATCATTCTCCTGTAGATCGAGGGAAGAAAGTTTCTGGTGGCTCTGTCTGTGATTATAATAGATTAATCGACGCCCATGATCTATACCACTGTAGGTATGTGTCTAACTCCCGATTACCTGTGCCTTATGGTGGAGTTATTGCAACAGCATACGCTCTCCTTTCTTCCCATAGCTCAAGGTACTCCCGATATTGAACAGTCTAATCTAAATCTGCTCTACCTCTTCCATCAATCCTTCAAAATTTTGATTCCATTTGTTGAATATCAATGAATTATACTCTCACAAATTGTCTCATAACACGGTCAGGTAGATGCCACTCGGTACGCTTCTAGCTAATGAGGGGCACTCGAGCACGCCAAATGTCCCTCCCCTCCAAACATTGGCTAGGTAGAGCTGCAAAAATCTCATATGTGTATGGATTCATACTCACCTAGTATCAATAACGTTAAACAATATTAGTAATGCATGAAATTTAATAAATGTTTGAGGGGAGCATGCAAGAATTTTGTATTACCTAACTAAGCCTTAAACCGTCCAAATCATCACGTTATGTCATCGTGTTTCTGGATGGGAGCTCGGGTATCTGATCTTCAGCCCACCTGTACATTACAGAAAAAAATATTATGAATGTTATATAATTATAATTTAGAGTAAATTTATTGTAGTAATTACATGTTTATACCTGCACTCAAGAGGTCTACCACCGAAATCATTTATATGTGGTATACGTAGTGAGGGTCTCCCAACATATAATCATTCCCATGACCACACTTATAGTAATTCCACAAATCCAGCAATATAAGTACGTGTGAGCCTAGTTGCATTACACAACTCTCTGCATAGATGCGCAAGTCCAGTACTGCCAATAGACATTCATCCAAAAAATTATACGTCTATAAGTACAGGCAACCACTGTAATGACACATGTGATCACAATGTGTTTGGAATCAAAAAGCACACAATCATGAAGAGGATATAGGGCCGCATATACTGAAGATCCACCAGCTGCAGAGGCAGCAGATACATGTCCACCCATTTTTCCACTACCATAAGCAGGAGCAGTTGCAGAGGCAGAGGAAGGAGTAGGAGCGGTTCCAGACCCAGTTGTAGTAGATCGTTCGGTTCTACAACCTACAATATGAGATGCTATAGACCCGAAACTGGGCCTATTTCCAATGGAGTTGCAAACGGATCATTCACCGATCATTGACGGCTCTAGAACTGCTAATCCCACATTACATGCAATAGTCCTAGAATTACTACTGGAAAAAGAGATAAAAGATCATTGGGCCATGCAGGTTCTCCAGAATAATTATGTCCCATCCCTTTAGCCAGGAATGGGAGCTAACTCCTCATATGAATCCCTGTAGAATCTCCATCAAAGCCACTGTAGTGGGAGCATTTACTCCAATTGAGCACTACCCATCCTGAATGTGGTCCTCTCATCTTCATCCCTAGGTGCATAATATACAGTATTCCTTCCTGGATGTGTACCAAGGAACTCATCACAGCATTTTGGCCAAGATTCCCAATGATGACCTACACCTACCATATTTGGGCCCACTACGGCTGGCCCATCAATTCTCAATCCAAGTATCACCTGCACATCTTGGAGTGTTATTGTCAACTCTCCGACCGTGAAATGAAAGGTGTTCGTCAGAGGACACCATCTCTCTATAAACTGTAGATACCGAATGTTATGTAGTCCAAGCTTTCTCAGAATATATATCATACGAGGGCACTCCACTGGCCACTTGCATGCCATTCGTAAGTGTGTTAAAGCAACCAATGGAGATGCCTGTTTGAAATAAAATAAAAAAAACTATTAGAATATCAACATAATTATATATGCACTTGAGAATAAATTAATTTATACTTTAGATTAGTTATAACCTGATTAGGATCATGAGCCCTATGCGATGCACATAGAGATGCTATGCTCAGTTCTCGAATCGTCTCCTCCTTACGCGCCTCATGGGTTGCTCGATGCCCACCATGTCGCTGCCTCGATCTATCAGCAATATCTATATTTCCAAAACTAAGGAACATTTAATAAATAGTTTAAAGTTGGCATGTGTAATGCTTAAAAATAATATGTGTAGGAGGATTAATTAAGTATGCAAGGTAACCTTGTCATAATGTTATCTAGTAAAACTTACATAAAATATTAATTTTTTTTTCAAATAAATGATATTATTAAATAATTTTATATAAAATATTAAATTTAGACAATTAAAATATATATTTAAATTTGAAACTCATAATCATAATTCAAACCACAACTAGAAATATAGATTGAAATAAAAAATGAAACATACATGAACGTACATATCATTAAGATATACTAACTTCAATTATAATGAACAAATTGAACATTAACATCATATTAAGAAATTTTATAAGCATAATAAATTCAGTGTTTATTTAGCACGATGCGTGTGCAAGCTTAGAGTTGCGTTTGGGTAGGGCAACACCTGAATCTTTGTTGAAATCAATGCTTGACGCATTGCCAATCTGATGCATCGAGAAACTCATTTCTATTTTTGCCTGGGCAATAACTCAAATTCTGAAATATATTAAGAAGGAATGTATCTACCACAGAGTCCCATTTTTTATAGAGAATACAGTGATATATATTGGCAGTTGGATTTGGCACAATCACTTCAACCGATCCATCTTGATGCCTTCTCGTGTCAGCATATCTTACCTTGAGAATATTCATTGGTTCTATATGTCCTACCATTTGCATACCCTTACTATGCACATATTGCCAATATTCTTTGTTCAAACTATCTTCATCCCTGTAAGAGCGGATCATCATAGCTATGTTGTGTCTCTCCCATAATATGATGTCCTCCTTATCGAACCAAAAATATATACAACAACGATATAACTCATTTAATCTGGCCTTCTCCTCTAATATATCATCAGTGAAATGTGGCAAATATTCCTTCAATCTAGTGCTTCCCTCCATAATCAAGGTCTTCAAAGGAATTTTTGGTTTTTGATACATTGCACTTGAATATAAAAAAGATGAATTGTTGGATATAGAAAATTAGCTGCATACATGAATATAAAGGTGATGTCTATTAGTTTGATTATGAGAAGCAAATTAATAAATAAATAACACAGCGTTGAAATTAAGATCAGGTTCAACTAGCATTCAAAAAATAAACACATCTTACAATATTTTACATGTTTTGGATTATAAGTCCTTAACCACGACCGGAATTACTATGCCTCGATCTATCGGTCATATCTTCAATTCATAAAAAACAATTTATGAGTGCACTTAGTATAAAAATCATAACAATCCAAATATATTTAATTTTAATATATAATATTATTATCTTTATTACCTCGATGATGTCGAGTTATATGGACATGTGGCCCTATTGTGACCATTTCTCTTGTAATGTCTACACCTTTTATTTGAGGTTGAGCAGGCCTCATCCATTGTATTACGAAATCTATTTGTTCTCGGTCTACTCGCACACCTCCTGAAAGCTGGTGCAAGTAAAGGAATGATTCATTCAACCTCGTTAAAATTTGGCCAAACATCCTTTGGAGGAACAACATGGAATAAGCCAGAATAAGCTGCCCTATATGAGTTGGGTGTGAAGTATTTAGATACAAAAGCATTATGATTCCATCGCCTATATCCAGCTACCACTATGACATGAACGTATGGCTGATGATATAATTGTGGTTTCATGCATGTACAAGTACAATTATCAAGTGTTAGAACCTCAACTTTGTGTGGTCGACATGTTGTATCCATAACTTTAAATTCTCCTCTATTTATGGTTACTAGTTCAGGGCATCTTTAAGCTTCATGTTCACTTCGCTATAACGTAGTCATCGTCTGAGGAATAAATTCAGACTCCCCTACTAGCAACCACTTCTCAACATCTGTAGACCATCTCATGAATAAAGATATGATATTATAGTATATAGACGTTACTAGACCTTGTATCGGAAGGCCACAAACACGTTTCAAAACTTCATTAAAACATTCTGATGCATTGGTTGTCATGATTCTGTATCGACACCCGTTGTCAAATAATAAAGACCACTTACTAACATCTCGTTGCATCAATCAGTCATACGCTTCTTGCTTTGCATTTTTAATATGGTTCATCATGCGATTGAAGTAGGTCATATCCTCTATACTACCGGCTAAGTACATATTATTGCAAAGGCCTTCGATGTCTGGAATAGCTTGGCGACATAATTTTTTTTTTAAGTTCTCACGAAGGTGACGAAGGCAGTATCTATGAACAAAATTAGGAAAACTTTTTCAGCACCCTCTCAAAAGTCCTGGATGCTTATCTGAGATTATACATAAATTTTGATGCACTTTTACAACTTCAACCAAATCATGAAGGTTACGAAAAAATCAAATCCATGAATCGTTGCTCTCTGATTCTACTATTACAAAAGTCAACTAGAATAATCCACCATTCACATCCATACCCACAGCTGCAAGAAGGGTCCCACAAAACCTTTTGAGTAAGAAAGTGTCATCAAGGCTAAGGATAGGATGACACTATTGACAACCATAAATTGATGCCGCAAAAGCCCAAAATAAAGCCTTGAATCATGAATCTCCAACCACTTCAACATTGTAAACAGTTCCTGGTTGGGACAAACGTATAACTTCCATGAAACATAGAAGAGAATGATATGACTCCTCATACGTACCAAATATTGATTCGATGGCTTTTCTATGTGCATCCTAGGCCTTCATATATGAAATCTTCATTTCAAACTTTGACTCCATTCTTGCAATTATCTCCTTTGGCTTCATATCAAGTTATTGTTTTATAATAGGCATGATGTGCCTACATATAAACTTTGATGTGTAATTGTGATGACTAACAACCATAATAAGTTGGGTGCATGTATGTGGAGGACCCGCAGAGGCTACTTTCCAAAGACCTCCTAGTCTTTTACTTCGTGATGCATGTAATCGCCAAGAACATGGTCTATGCAGATGATTATGTTGGGTACAAAAAATAGTGAGATGACTATTGTTGGAAGTCGAGTTTATGTACTAAACATTTTGTGTAATTGTCCAACCATTTATTGCAGTCTATAGGTCTTCTTTGCTATGAAATATTTGACCTTCATACAGTTCCAAATGAATATTTGCTTCAGTTGAACTAACAATGTTGTGGACTAGAGGATCACATTGATCATCACGATCCCATTGTTGGGTTGTTTGAAAGATTTTTTGTGAAATTATTGTTTGCATCCATCGATTCTAATCCAACTACGTTTTGTCTTGCATGATCTTCAATAAACTCAACACCAATATTATCATCGTTCTTATAATTTCTTATTGATTTATGTATGCTTGTTTCAGGTTGACTACCAATACCTTCTGAATTAGTACTACCACAATCCATAGTTTTATATGAATCTACGTCGTCGTTATCTATCTCATCTCCATCTGGTAGTACATTTTCATTTTAGTATAATTTATTAAATTTAAACTTTCCAATTATAAATCAGTCTAAATATTTCTCATAACCGAAGCACAATATTTTTTTATAAAATGCAATTCTTACTTCTTTGCTTCTATATTGCAAATATGATTTTAATTTATCTAATGTTCTTTATTAATAGAAAAAAAAAAAAGAATTCTTATAGTGAACTTATTGGGGGAAACCATGATATATATGAAACTCTAACTAAGAGAGCTCTTAATTTACTGATATGCTTTATATAAATGTAGACAACAACAGTAAGTAATATGATAAGATTTGATTGTGAAGAATGATTATAATTGGTATGGTTTAATATTATAACAAAGAACCATTCTTTGATTAATATTGTGATAAAAAAAATAGTTGCTTAGACTTTTACCGACCTTGGCGTGAATGAATTTCAAAATTCATTTTTTTTTTCTCTTGGCTAGTGGAAATATTTGAAAAAACGAAAATTTCATAAGAAGCCTCTCTTTCCTAATTTAACATAAAAAGAGCTTCCTAATCTCTTATAAGAGTAATATTACAGTCTTCAAAAAAAAATTTAAACTTAATCATAAGGCATTCCTCTATCTTTGGGTCATGGAACGTTGCTTTAATTGGTCTAAATTATACATAAACAAACTTCAGTTTGAATGTTCGGCGCATTCTTTGAATGCGCCAAAAATAATGGCGCATATTCTCCTTATTAAATTTTCTACCGAATGAGCTTCTTCAGCTAAATCAGAGTTAATTCATGCTCATTTTAAAAAATTGGCCTATTTAAATTTCGTTTATTTTGTTAGCTTGTGTAAAATTATATTTGTTATAAAATTATAATTATATTAAAACATACCGAGCATTTCATAAAGGCTTGGAGTTGCTATTTCTCAATAATAATATTTAAACAATCAAGTCAACAAAAATATGACACGTGTGATGCATCATACACATGCAGTAGACAAATTTTTATAATAAATACACGTGTACCTATCAAACTTACACATGCCAATAAACAGTCACCGTGGCCTCAATTTCAAGAACAATTATTACGTCCTCTGACCTGTAGAGGTACGTTCCGCCGCCAATAACATGTCGCCACGTGCTCTTACTCTTTACCGCGCGGCCCGACGACTTGACCCGGAGCGGAACCCGGGAATGCTATGTTCGCAATTTTCTCGGTATTGTTCGGTATTTGCTTGGTATTGCTTTGCAAAAACGAGAAATACCGCTCTGTGAAGACCAAAACTATACAAATACCGAGTTGTACCGAGTTTTTCTACAACTCGTTACAACTCGGTATTTGCTCAGGATTTGCTCGGTATTGCTACGAATTTGCTCGGTATTGCTAGGTATTTGCTCGGTATTCCTAGAAAAAACTAGGTACAACTCAGTATTTGCTCAAAATTTGCTCGGTATTGCTAAGGATTTGCTCGGTATTGCTAGGTATTTGCTCGGTATTGCTAGAAAAAACTAGGTACAACTCGGTACAACTCAGTATTTGCTCGGTATTGCTAGAAAAAACTAGGTACAACTCGGTACAACTCAGTATTTGCTCAGGATTCGCTCAGTATTGCTAGGGATTTGCTCGGTATTGCTAGGTATTTGCTCGGTATTGCTAGAAAAAACTAGGTACAACACGGTATTTGCTAGATATTTGAAATATATCCAAAAGGTGATGGGATGTTGTTCGGCTCATCAAGGAATTAAAAAAACGCACGCGCTAGAACCCAAAAACAGCTGGTCGGGTCGGCGACTTTTCTTCATGCTACGTGGCGCTAAAACGTTGGTGGCCGAACGTAGAGGAGTGTACGTTCACCGAACCAAATAAAAGTTCCAACTTCAAGCCTTAAAGCGCCACGCAACACAAACACAACACCTTTAAATATTTGAGCCTTCCAATTCGCCTCATCATTCAAACTTCTTCCTCTCAAACTTTGGACGAAATTTACGCAGGAGCAAAATGGTACACCGACATGTGAGTAACAAGCATACCGGAAGAATGAGGAGGCGCAAGGTGGTAGGGCCTACGGTGGGAATTCTGGCGTGCGCTGCAGCGGGGGTGGTGGAGTGGCCGGTGGGTGCAGTGGTGTATATTTTTCGGTGAATGAAAGGACGACGCATCATGTCTCATCCTGTTCATGTTATTTATCCTCGTGTTTCCCGTGCTATTCCTATTTTATTTAATTTGAACATATGTTCCTATTTCCTATATAGTATTGGTGGTGCTCTGGTAGGGGAACAATTATTACGTCTTTTAACCGGACGTAGAGCTACGTTGGGCTGCCAATAACATGTCGCCACATGCTCTTACTCTTTACCAAGCGGCCCGACGACTTGACCCGGACCGGATCTCGGGAATACTATGTTCGCGTATTGCGATGTATTACTCGGTATTTGCTTGGTATTGCTCGGTATTGCTATGTATTGCTTGGCAATAATGAGAAATACCGATCTGTGAAGATCAATACCGAGTATTACCAAGCAATACCGAGTTATACCAAGTTTTTCTAGAAAAACTCGGTACAACTAGATATTGCTCGGTATTTGCTCGGTATTGGTTATTGCTGAGCAAAATCGACCTATACCTAGCAATACCGAGCAATACCTAGCAAAATCGAGAAATACCGAGCCATCCTAGGTCCGTTCCGGGTCGGGTTGTCGGGGCGCGCGATAAATAGTGAGAACGCTTGGCGCAATTCTACTAGCAGCCGAACGTATAGCTACGTCCTGTGACCGGACCAAATAAAAGTTCTTGGTAGGGATGCAAGTGGTTGTAATTCTCTTTCGACTTTTATGATTGTGTAAATTCAGGTTGGTATTTTGTTCAACTATGATTCTTGTTTGAAATTCCTCTGTGTGTTTTTTTTTTCTGGGAATGTATTTGATACGTCGCCAAAAAATTATCTTAATTGGGTGCGAATCTCGATACAAAATCAAGTTGGAAACTTCAAAAATTATTTCGGAGACCATCCAAACTTCGATTTCAACAAACTTATAGTCGAACTGAGCGTCTCGGAAATACGAACCCAACGACACCAAATTCAACTCGATCCGAGCCCAAATGGGTCCGAACCATGGACCCGAAGCGCTGTTGGATGGTTCAAATCGCAATTTGAGATAACAAACGATCTCTTATTTTAACAAGCTTATACTTGAATCGAACAGCTCGACGAGAAGAATCCAACGATCCTAAGATCGCCGAATTCCGACATCTCTAAGACCTTCAAATGTCCAACGAACGGTGCATGATCATAGGATTCGATATCAGCCGTCCATTCAACCACTCCCTATTTGGCCCTGATCTCGCCGGACCACCGCCGGAACCTTGCCGGACCATCGTCAGAACTTCATTGCACCACCACCTCAAGGCCCGACGTTCAGGCCTGACGTTCTGCTGAAGGCCTGATTTTCTGGCCCGAAATTCTAGTCCGACATTATGCTGAAGGCCCGACACTCTACTCAAGGCCCGACATTCTGCTCAAGGGACGACATTCTGCTGAAGGCCCGATGCTCTACTCAAGGCTCTACATTCTACTCAAGGCCCGACATTCTCCTCAAGGCCCGACGTTCTAGCCTGACATTCTGCTGAAGGCCCAACTCTCTGCTCAAGGCCCGACATTCTGCTAAAGGCCCAACATTCTGCTCAAGGCTCGACGCTCTGCTCAAGGCCTGACATTCTGCTCAAGGCTAGACATTCTCCTCAAGTCCCGACGTTCTGGCCCGACATTCTGCTGAAGGCCCGATGCTCTGCTTAAGGCTCGACATTCTACTCAAGGCCCTACGATCTGCTGAAGGCCCGACGCTCTGCTCAAGGCTCGACATTTTGCTCAACACCCCGACATTCTCCTCAAGGCTCGACCTTCTGGCCCGACAATCTGCTGAAGGCCCGACGCTCTGCTCAAGGCTCAACATTTTGCTCAATGCCCGACATTCTCCTCAAGGCCCGACGTTTTGGCCCGACATTCTGCTGAAGGCCCGACGCTCTGCTCAAGGACCAACATTCTCCTCAAGGCCCGACGTTCTTGCCTGACTTTCTTGCCCGACATTCTGGCCCGACGTTCTTCTGAAGGCCCGACGTCCTGCTCAAGGCCCGACGTTCTGCTCAAGCCCGACATTCTACTGAAGGCCCGACGCACTGCTCAAGGCCCCCGACATTCCTCATCAAGGCCTGACGTTCTGGCCCGACATTCTGGCCCGACGTTATGCTGAGGCCCGACATTCTGCTCAAGACCTGACGCTCTACTCAAGGCCCGATGATCTGCCGAAGGCCCAACGTTCTGCTCAAGGCCCAAAGTTTTATTCAAGGCCAGACTACCAAACTAACACTCAAACTTCTAGGTGACGCCGAGTCTAACACCAGACTTCTATCGAATAGTTACTAATTGTAATCTGATCGCCCTTGGAGGCGATTCAACCTTTTGTAACCGACTCAAATTCTAGTGGAATCATTTCAATTGGGCTAGGCCCCGTGGGTTTTCACCATTTTTAGGGGTTTTCCACGTAAAAACTCTGGTGTATCTTATGAATGCTACATCCTCTCACTTATCTGATTGTGTGCTGGATCTTCGTACAATGCTAAGACATTAAACTATATATTTCTCTACCGCTGCGAATATTCCAGGATGCAACAGTTTGGCGCCGTCTATGGGAAACAGGTTCACGACTGGGGAGGCAATGTTTTGCTCCAACCTCAAAAGGGCACTCATGTCAACTTATTGACATCAGTCATTACTTCATCAATTTCAGATCCGGACTAGGGGGCAACTTTGACTCCATATATGGTCAAGAAGATCCCTCAAATGCTTTCAATATCAAGTTGATATTTCAAGAAAATCACAACAATTACAAGGATACTTTCAATCAAGTATAAGCTTCATACAGTCCCCTGCTGGACTTCTACTACTTCGGCAAGGTCTTGATCTCGACCTCAAAAAGGCAGTAACGATCTAAAGATAGACCATTCTTTACCTTTGATTCAGGATACACGTGGCGTTCGCCCCCTCCCAAATAAAGACAAAATCGATCCCAGGGGGATCCGATTCAACCTCTTCCACAAAGGTTAACATTATCGAGCAAAGGTTCTGGCATACAACCTCAGAAATGTCCTACATCCTTGGTGGATTCTCTCGACCTTTTCCATACAAGTTTATGTCGTTGAGCAAATACTCCGACATACAACCTCGGATAGGTCTTACATCCTTGGTGGATTCTCTCGACCTCTTCCACACATATTAACATCGTCGAGCAAAGGCTCTGACATATAACCTCAGATAGGTCTTACATCCTTTGTGGATTCTCTCGACCTCTTCCACACAGGTTAACATCGTCGAGCAAAGGCTCCGACATACAACCTCGGATAGGTTTTACATCCTTTGTGGATTCTCTCGACCTCTTCAACACAGGTTAACGTCGTCGAGCAAAGGCTCCGACATACAACCTCGGATATGTCTTACATCCTTGGTGGATTCTCTCGACCTCTTCCACACATGTTAACATCGTCGAGCAAAGGCTCCGACATACAACCTTAGATAGGTCTTACATCATTGGTGGATTCTCTCGATCTCTTCCACACAAGTTAACGTCGTCGAGTAAAGGCTCCGACATACAATCTCGGAAAGGTCCTACATCCTTGGTGGATTCTCTCGACCTTTTCCACAAGGGTTAACATCATCGAGCAGTGCTCTGACATACAACCTCGGATAGGTCCTACATCCTTGGTGGATTCTCTCGACCTCTTCCACACAGGTTAACGTCGTCGAGCAAAGGCTCTGACATACAACCTCGGAAAGGTCCTATATCCTTGGTGGATTCTATGGACCTCTTCCATACAGGTTAACATCATCGAGCAGTGCTCTGACATACAACCTTGGATAGGTCTTACGTCCTTGGTGGATTCTCTCGACCTCTTCCACACAGGTTAACGTCGTCGAGCAAAGGCTCCGACATTCAACCTTGGAAAGGTCCTACATCCTTGGTGGATTCTCTCGACCTCTTCCACACAGGTTAACATCGTGGAGCAAAAGCTCCGACATACAACCTCGAAAAGTTCTTACATCCTTGGTGGATTCTCTCGACCTCTTCTACACAGGTTAACGTCATCGAGTAGTGCTGTGACATACAACCTCGGATAGGTCTTACATCCTTGGTGGATTTTCTCGACCTCTTCCATATAGGTTACAGTCATCAAGCAAAGACTCTGAAATACAATCTCGGATAGGTCTCACATCCTTGATGGATTCTCTCATTCTCTCCCACATAGTAACACATCATCGAGCAAAGGCTCTGACAAAACAACCTCGGATAGATGATACATCCTTGATTAACATCACCAGAATGCCGTCAATGGAATTCCATCGGACTTTTGCACAAAGTTAAATTTCTACATTATGTTGAATTTCCCCCTATCGGTGAAGTTTTTCCTTGCAGGTCTTTCGACGAACTTATACCCGACGCCGGACTTCTTCCTGCCGTCGGACTAATACCCGTCGATAGACTTTCGTCGGTCTTCTACCCAATACACAACTTTTACCCGACGTCGGACTTCTCCTTGCCGTCGGACTTCTGCTTGTCAGTGGACTTCTACTTGTCGACGGACTACTGCCCATTGATAGACTTTCATCGGTCTTCTTCCCAAGGATGTACTTTTATCCGACGTCGGACTTCTCCCTGTCATCAGCCTTCTGCTCGTTAATGGACTTCTGCCTGTCGATAGACTACTGCTCGTCGATGGACTTTCATCGGTCTTCTGCCCAAGGTCATACTTCTACCTGTCATCGGACCACTTCCCGTCGTCAGACTTCTGCCCGTCGACGGAATTTCATTGGTCTTCTGCCCGACGCTGTACCTCTACCCAGCATTGTACTTCTGTGTGCCATCGGACTACTAACCGTCGTCAGACTTACGTCTGTCAACAGACTTTCATCGGTCTTCTACCCGATACAGCACCTCTACCCGACTACTAACTTCTGTCTACCGTCGGACAACTACTTGTCGATGGACTACTGCCCGTCGATGGACTTTCATCGGTCTTCTTCCCGACGTTGTACTTCTACCCGACTACGGACTTCTGCGTGTCGTCGGACTACTAACCGTCGTCAGACCTATGCCCGTCGACGGACTTTGTCGGTCTTCTACCCGACGCTGCACCTCTACCAGTCGTCGGACTTCTGCCCGTCGATGGACTTTCGTCGGTCTTTTACCCGACACAGTACTTCTACTAGACATTGGACTTCTCCCTATCATTGGACTTTTGCTCATCAGCGGACTTCTACTCGTCGTCGGACTTCTGCTTGTCGACGAACTTTCATCGGTCTTCTACCAGACACAATACTTCTACCTGACGTCGGACTTCTGCCTGTCAGCGGACTTCTACTCGTCATCGGACTTCTACTCGTCGATGAACTTTTATCGGTCTTCTGCCCGAGGTCGTACTTCTACCTAACGTCGCACTCCTGCTCGTCGTCGAACTTTCATCGGGTTTCTGCCCGATGTCAGACTTTTGTCCGACGTCAAGCTTCTTCTTGTTATCGGAATATTGCCTAGCAGAAGTTTCATCGGATTTTTGCCTGACGCAGAGCTTTCTCCCATCATTGAAATTCTACACGATGCCGGAATTCTCCCCGTCGTCAGATTTCGTTGGGATTCTGCCCAACGCAGAGCTTCCTACCCATCGTCGGACTTCTGCCCGTCGATGGATGTTCGCCGTGCTTTCACCAGACGTCAAAATTCTACTCGACACCAAATTTCTACTCTTCGTCGGACTTTTGTACGTCGTAAGACTCCTACAACGGTCTCTCCGGACTTCTTTGCAAAGAGAGGGGCCTTGAAAGACCAAGGGAAAGACTCAATTGTAAGAATAGAGGGAGAAGGAGGGATCTCCGGACTTCCTTACAAAGAGAGGGGCCTTGGAGGACCAAGGGAAAGCCTTAATTGTAAGAATAGAGGGAGAGAAGAAGGTCCATAAATTTCTTAACCCCTAGGGGGTATTTATAGGTAAGAAAGGGAAGTTGGAGAAGTTTGGGGAGTTTTGAAATAAAATAAAAATAAAAATAAACTCTCCCACTCTCCCACTTTCCCACTTTCCCACTCTCTCTCTTAGACCAAAAAAAAAAATCGGTTGTGGTATTGTAGCAACCGTAATGGAGCAACCGAAATGCGATTTTTCAAAGCTTCATTTGCAGGAATATTGTAGCACGGTACTGCAGCAGTCAGAGCGGAGTTACATGAATGTCATTTGCAGAAATAATGTAGCACGGGTACTGTAGCAACCGGATGCGGTTACATAAAATGTCATTTGTAGAAAACACTGTAGCAGTCGTGGTTACTGTAGCAACCGCAAAAAAACTACATTTTTTGTTAATTTTTAGTTCGCAATTTTTTGCGATTCGGCCAATATGAAAGATCGACACATATATTTTCGGACTTCTGGAGCATCAAAGTCCAAAAATTGGGGGGAAACTGATACGTCGTCAAAAAATTATCTTAATTGGGCGCGAATCTCGATGCAAAATCAAGTTGGAAACTTCAAAAATTATTTCGAAGACCATACAAACTCCGATTTCAACAAACTTACAATCAAACTGAGCATCTCGGAAATACGAACCCAACGACACCAAATTCAACTCGATCCGAGCACAAATGGGTCTGAATCATGGACCAGAAGCGCTGTTGGAAGGTTAAAACCTCAATTTGAGATTCCAAACGGTCTCTGATTTTAACGAGCTTATATTCGAATTGAACAACTTGATGAGATGAATCCAACGAGACCAAGATTTCCAAATTCTGACATCCCTAAGACCTTCAAATGTCCAACGAACGGTGCACGATCATAGAATTCGATATTGGACGTCCATTCAACCACTCCCTATTCGCCCCAGATCTCACGCCTATTTATGAGCTATGCCACTCCAGAAAATCTATAAATAGAGCCCTCATTCTTCACAAGGGGGGTCGAAGCAAGAAAAGAAGAGAAGAGAATGAAGAAGAGAAGGAAGAGAAGGAAGAAGAGAATGAAGAAGAGAATGATAAGAATATTGTACTGGACAATAAAGTCAATTCTTGAAAATTTATTTAAAAAACTCATATTTTCTCAAGTCCAAGCATCTTTTGCTGCTATCTTGACCTGAGAGAGCCAAGAGGAGAGGGAGGAACTTATGAGGGGGAGTATGTGAGAGGGTTCACAAGGGTTGCTCCAAGCAAGGTTCCAAGTCATCTTCTCTGACCGTCATTCCTTATCCTTTGGGGGTTCTAGGGAGGTCTACTTTAGCAATTGGTCTAGGTTCTATGCCTGCTTCAAGAGGAAGCAAAATGAGTTAGTTCTTTGCCGCACCAGGGTTGGTGAAAAGGAGTATTTTAGTAAGGGCTTCTCCGCCTAGCTGTGGGGGCTGAAGGAGAGACACAAGTTAGTGCAATACTCAGAGGGTGCCTCCGAGGAGTGGATGTAGCTCAAGGTTTGACCGAACCACTATAAATCCGATGTGTTCTTTCTTTTTTTTACTTATGCATTTAATTTTTGCACTCTGGTTTTATTGTGGTGAATTATGTTTTGATTTAAGATTCGTGATTTGTTTGAAAAGTTTTTAAAATACCAATTCACCCCCCTCTTGGTTAGCCCTAGGACTAGTTCATAAGGGCTTAACATCCCAAACAAACTTCCAAGTGGTATTAGAGCCGAATTCATAAAAACAAGTTTTTGAAAGCTTTTGAATTTTAATCCATGCATAATTTTGGTAATCGTAATACTGCAGAAGGGTATTCCATTATCCGACCACCTTTGTTTGATAATATTCTATTTGATTTTTGAAAAACTCGTATGTCTAAATTTTTGTAATTAATTGACTATCGCATGTCAATGCTCGTTAAGGATGGTTATACACCTCCGACTGATAAACTTAATGGTGTTAATGTTCCACTTCATTTTTCTGAATGGACTCTTGATGATAGGGATTTAGCATAAGTTAATGCAAAATGTTAGAATTATTTTTTCCGTGTGCTTTAAAATCTGAAGATTATATGCATTTTTCTGAATGGACTCTTGATGATAGGGATTATATGTATTAGTTATGAAGGAACTAATGAAGTTAAACAATCTCGTTTGACTATTCTTTTGCATGATTATGAACTTTTTCATATGAAACCTCATTAATCAATTTCTGATATGTATACGAGATTTACTCAAATTGTTACATCATTGTATGCTTTAGGAAGAGAACTCATAAATTTAAAAAGGTTAATAAATTTTTAAGATGTTAGCCTTCTTCCTTTGATGCTAAGATTACTGTAATTATTGAATCTAAAGATCTAAATACTTATTTGATTGATAACTTACTTGGATCACTCATTGCTTATGAGCAAGAAGTGAATCAAAGAAATCTGGATGTAGGTGAGAAAAAGAAGGAGAAAACTATAGCACTGAAGGCCAATGAAATAAATACAAATTCTTCTAGGTTTAAAAGCAATGAAGTTGCCTTCATCACTATGCAATTCAAAAACTTTCTAAGGAAAAGCCACAAGCATCATCAGAATTAGAAAAAAGGTAAGGATAGCAAAAAATTTAAAGGTTCTTCTGATGTTATTTGTTTTGAATGCAGGAAGCCTTGGCATATCAAAGATGATTGTCCTAAACTTAAGGATCACTCAAGAAAAGAAAATAGTGAGGAGAAACCCAAATACATGAAGGACAAGAAGCGATCCCAAAAAACTTTCTAGGCAGATTCTGCATTTGACTCCTCTAAGACTGAAGCAGAGGAGGAAACCACAAACTTACGTTTAATGACTGATAATCAACATGAACAGTCTGATCAAGAAGAAGTATGTGAGCCAACCTACGATCAATTAGTTGAAATTTGTGAGAAAATTCATGCATCATATAGGAAACTCAAAAAATCATATGCTAATCTAAAATTGAAATATTCAAATTTGCAAAAAGAGCATGAAATCCTTTTAAAAGATAACTCCCAAATTGAAAGCAATCACATGGCTTTACTTGATGAATTTGATGCATTAAACAAAAAGCATACTAAATTATCTAATGCACATGATTCCTTAAAATTATCTCATGCTAATTTAGAAGAATGCAAAAGATTAGAAAATCTAAAAAATACTTGAAAATAACAAACCTCTAGTCCATGCATTTCATAACTTTAAAAGGAAGCACCACTACCTAAATAGATTAAGAAATTCTTTTCCTGGTGTTAGATGTCTTTCATGTGGTATGCTAGGACACATCTCACACACTTGTACCACTCACCGTAGTACACATTGAGTGTGGAGACCCAAATTGCATGATTCACAGCATAACACACATGCATTACATTATTCTTTTCATAAGAAGGGACCCAAATATGTTTGGATTCCTAAATCTGACATTTGATAATTTTGTAAGCTTTTTCTCATAAAAGGCCTAGTAAGAGCATATAATACATGGACAGCGGAGGCTCGTGACTCATAATTGCTTAAACTTGCTACTTAATAAAATCTGGATTGCTTGTTTACTACTCTGTTGATTATTGTTACTTTCCTTTTTTTGTTGATTTTCTAGTTGTTTCATCTCTAATGTTTTATTTTGAAATGATATTTTATCTTAGTTTTTAGTTTTTGAAATTTTAATAATCAATGTCTAAACATCCCTAAATAAATTAAAGGGAGAAACACCGTTGATTGTTTCCCTCCCTCTAACCTCTTTTAGTGGTGTAATTTTTTTCTAAATAAAAGTTTATCACAAATAAATAATTGGACTTTGTAATTAAGATCTTTTTTATCTTGCTATAGTAATCTACCTTATATATATAATATTCAAAAGCTTTATATTACTTTCAAGTTCTTTGAAATCTTGCTGTTGCATTTATCATATTAATTTGATTATATTTTTTGGTTTATTCTTCTCTTTTTTAGAGAGTGAGTTTTTCTTCTCTAATAACTAGAAGATATACTCACAACTTAGAATATTTAAGTGTTTTGAAAAGAGATCTATCTTGGAAAAATAACAATAAAGTGGCCAATGACGCCAAAATAAAAGATGCAGAACGATCTCCAAAAATTAAAAAATACACAAAGTGTATAAAAAATCAAAAGATATACAAAGTGCGCCAATCAAAATGACAAGATACATAAAAATCCAACAAAAAGAAAAGCTTCCCTCTCTTTAAAAAACTTTTAAATCCTAGAAGAATTCATGTGTCACTTGATATTTTCAAAGGCTTGATTTCAAATTTCATGATTGTGATAAATCACTTTGGTACATTATTCTATAAGATATTTTTCTGGAATCGAGTTTTGAACAGATTTTTTTTTCTTATCCAATTGGTTTGTTGAGTTTGGTCTCTTATTTTCAAAAGACGATTTTGCCCTAATAAAAGTCCGAGCAAGGGTTAGCAGGATCGGATATTCTACTAATTTTCTAATTTCATCGATGTTAACACATTGGTCTTATAAGTCCCTAAATTCAATCACCTGGAAATTTTATTATGTTCATACCCTATTTAAAAAAAAATTCTTTGTTTTTGTTCGTTTTTATGTCTTTTTTTTGTATCTTCTTTCTATCGTTTTTACTTGATTTTAATGTTTTTGGGTCTTGTCTGATCATCTCCATCCATCCTTTATTTTCCACTTTTTGTCACATCATCCCGAACGATATTCATATCGTCCTGGACGATCAGTTCAATTCTCTTCAGAAAAACCATATGTTGAATGTTCTTACCCTTCTACTCTTCATCATCCTAGACGATTCATTATCATCCTGGACGATTCATTATCATCCTGGACGATTTGATCGATATCTGATTCAATCATCTATGATCATCCTGGACTACCCTTTTGCATCCTGGATGATGCTTTCTGTAATGGTAATTGTCTCGTACGATCCACTATTCGTCTAGGATGATACACGTGGACATACGTTTAATAAGCCTTAAATTTGGCTGGTACGATCCATTATTAGAGAATCATCCCGGACGATCCACCTATTCGTCCTGGATGATACACGTGGTAATGCGTTTAAACATTTTAAATTTGATCGGTACGATCCATATTGATCATCGTCTTGAATGATCCACCTCATCGTTCTGGATGATCTACTTTTTCAACAGTCGTCTGGATTGTCGCCTTGGGATGAACGCCTGTGTCTAATTATTTCAGATGATATCTGATCATCTCGGATGATATGACCACCTTTTTGACCAATCGTCCAGTTATAATTATTACACCAGATCATCCTGGACGATCATGCGATCTTCCAGGACAATCTGGTCAGTTCTATAAATTCATAGCACTTGCAGCCTACTTTCTCACACAATTTCCCTCTTCCAGCTTCATACTTCCTATTTTTAGCTTTTTAGTGATCATGGCAGGTAGCAAACACTCTCATCAGGTTTTGGGCAGTTCCTCAAGGGCCACTTTGGACCCTCAATTCTTGGAGGCAGATGATGAACCTGCCTATCAAGGCTACAAAATGGCATCACTATTTCCTGGTCAATCAATCCAAATCATCTTTCCTATCCGGTACTCGATCTTTTCTCCCACACCTCTTTATGTTTCCTTCTAATGCTTGCAATCCCTTTTAACTTCGAGCTTTTGTTTAAATTTTTTGCAAGCCTTAGAATAAATTCTGCATCACTTCTCTTGCCTCATATGTGAATCGATGCCCCATCGAGATCACATACCAAGACTATGCAGAATTGTTACAACTCTCCACCACAGGGGATAAGCTTTACACCCTCTATTCTGATCCTAATTTTGATTGGGCTTTGGCAATTCACTTCCTACGCAACACTAATACCCACTTTCATGTTAGAGAGCCTAGCTCTTTACTCAAAGATGCTAGGACTATCCAACATGTCCTTTGCACATCCATAATTCCAAAAGCTTGAGATCGCATCCACATTACTCCTCTTCTTTCGCTCACCACCTTTTATATTTTAGCCCATCGAGAATTCAATGCAACTGATCTGATTTTTTGCTACATCGAACACTTAACCTCTATTCGTGATCCAGACATAGAAGAAAGACAAATCTAGCCCTAGGACATATCATTGCTTATATCCTAGAATCTAAATACAATCTCCAATATCCTGCTCCTCCAAATTTCCAGCCTGCCTTCTACTCCAATAATTTTTTCAATGTCCTTCATAGTACTCATCTCCACCCAGGGGACGAGGAACCTTAGGGGCCAAAGAGGAGGAGGCTCCCATACCTATTCCTGCACCTATTTTGCTCTGCCAGCACTCTCAGCTAGATCAGCTAGTGGAGTGCTTTGACTAGTGGGAGGCTCATTTTGACACGTATGTTACTGCTCAGGAGTAGCAACATGCTGAGGACTTAGCTCATTTTAATGCCTATGTTGCACACCAGCAGCAGTAGCACGACCAAAACATAGCTTGGTTTGAGGCACAGTTTCCTATACTATCGAGCTACTTTCAGCAGCCACCTCCACCATCACCTCCTCCTTCAGATGATCAGGGCCGTCATTTTACTAGTTGTTCTTTTTATATTATTTCTCCACTGTAGTTTATTTCTATTTTTAAGTTGTTTAGTTTTCTACTTTATTTATATTCTACTTTCCTCCTTATTTTTTAGATGTGAAAAAGGGGGAGTAGTGTGTTGTACTTATACTGTTCTATTCTGAAATTTAAATATGTTATATTTTCTATGATTGCACTGCTTCAAGTACATTGTTTCCTTAACTACTTAGATTTCTTCTTTATGTGTTTGCCATCATTAAAAAGGGGGAGATTGTTGCGTATCTATTTTCAAAAATAGAATTAATTCTATTTTACTTCGACTACCTATCCTATTAATATTTCAGGTCCCGAGGACCAAGATTGTAATTTAAACCAGCTCAAAATTTGATAGATTAAGTCTGAGTCAATTTATAATGTATTTTTTTTCCCCTTTCTTGAGTCAATTATAATATTTGTGGTGTCTGATGCTAAGTAACCTTGCACACACACACTTGAGTGATTTTTTCTATCTAAATTAGAGTTCTCTAATTTTTCTCACATCATCTGGGACGATCCAAAAAATAGTCCTAGATGATCGGTAAAAAATAAAAATCCTAATTAGGGCATCCTAGTTAAGGCAGCCATCATTAAGCATATCGTCCTAGACGATTTTTGTATCATCTTGGACGATAGGCTCAAATCAGAAAGAATCAGCCGCCATATCAATTTAGGAAGCTTTATTTTTTTAATTATCCTCCAGGACATCGGTATAACACTGCCGTTGCCAGGTCCCAAGTCCTGGATGAGAAAAGTGGAGGGTTGCGTTAGGTAGTCGACAGCCAGCGTAAAACTTGTCGAACAATAATGACATGAATCCTTTAAGAAATTGTGTTAATGCTAGGGTGTCCCCTGGAAGCGACGCGCTGTATGGCCTGAATACAGTGACAAGTGTGCAAGGGCCGTTGCACCGGCGCCCGGGTGCAGTGTTAAATAGGCAAGGGTTCCCACATCAAGGACGAATGTGGGCAAAGAAGCTAGTCCATGAAACTAAAATTAGGATAGGAACTTGGAATATAGGTTCTCTTACAGGAAAATTAATGGAATTAATAGATATTATGATTCATAGGAAGTTAAATATTTTGTGCATTCAGGAAACTAAATGGGTTGGAGAGAAGGCTAAGGAAATTGATAGTTTAGGATTTAAACTTTGGTATTCGGGTAAGAGTCGTACTAGAAATGGTGTAGGTGTTATTATAGATAAGAGTTTAAAGGATAATGTTATAAAAATTAATAGGATTGGAGATAGAATTTTAGCTTTAAAGATTGTTGTTGATGATAAGATTGTTAATATTATAAGTGCTTATGCTCCTCAAGTAGGTTTGGATATGAGTTCTAAATTAAATTTTTGGAATGACTTAGAAGAATTAATACAAAATATACCTCTTGAAGAAAGAGTTTTTATTGGAGGAGATTTAAATGGACATGTTGGTAGAGAGGTCGATGATTTTAAAAGCATTCATGGAGGCCATGGATTTGGAACGACGAATGAAGGTGGCAAGACCATATTGGATTTTTGTTTAGCTTATGATTTTTCAATTGCTAATACCTTATTTAAGAAAAGGAATGAGCATCTCATCACTTATAAAAATGGATATAGTACAACCCAGATTGACTATTTTCTTATTAGAAAATTAAATCGTTTAGATTGCAAAGATTGTAAAGTTATTCCGAGTGAAAATTTATGTACCCAACATCGATTATTAGTTTTGGACTTTAAGATAAAGGGGCATAAAATAAAAAATAAAGTAAAACAATTTTCTAGGATTAGATGGGGGCATTTAAAGAATATTAACAAAAATATTTTTGGAGATAAGATTTTAGATCGTAAGATTTTTGTCTGTGCATGAGGATGCTAATATTATGTGGGAAAAAGTGGCTAGTGATCTTAAGAATATTGCAAAAGATGTCCTTGGAGTATCAAAGGGAAAAGCTCCTAATAGTAAAAATAGTTGGTGGTGGAATCCTAATGTGCAAGAAAAGATAAAAAATAAGAAGCTTTGTTATAAAAATTGGTTTAAATTTTAAAAATTCTGATAATTGAGAAATATATAAAGTTTGCTCGTAAGGATGCTAAGAAAGCCATATGCGATGCAAAGACATTAGCTTTTAGTGATTTATATAATAGATTAGATACTAAAGAGGGAGAAAGATATATGTATAAGTTAGCCAAACAAAGAGATAGGAGTAGTAAGAATTTAGTTCAAGTGAAGTGTATTAAAGATGAAGATCAAAAAATACTTTTCTTAGAAGATGATATTCAACAAAGATGGATGAGATATTTTGCTAAACTTTTTAATGAAGATTGTGAAAATAAGATTGACTGTAGTGACCTTAGCACCCTAAAAGAAAATAAAGATTTCTATTTTTATCGGCGTATTAGTAAAACTGAAGTTAGAGAGGCTTTAAAGAAAATGAAGGGTGGAAAAGCTGTTGGACCCGATGATATCCCAATAGAGGTGTGGAAATGCTTAGGAGATGAAGGAATTTCATGGCTTACTAAACTTTTTAATACTACTTTGAAGACTAAAAAGATGCCAGATGAGTGGAGAATGAGTAGTTAATTCCTATTTTTAAGAATAAAGGTGATGCACAAGATTGTGCGAATTATAGAGGTATTAAGTTAATGTGTCATACTTTAAAACTATGGGAGCGAGTTATGGAGCATAGGTTGCGGCGTGATACTAATGTTTCTCAAAATCAATTTGGATTCATGCCGGGTAGGTCGACTATGGAAGCCATACATTTATTAAGAGGTTTGATGGAGAAATATAGAGAAAATAAGGAGGATCTACATATGATATTTATTAATTTAGAAAAAGCATATGATAAAGTTCCAAGAGAAGTGCTATGGAGAGTTCTTGAAAAGAAAGGAGTCAATAATGCTTATATTCAAATCATTAAAGATATGTATGCAGGAGCTATTACTTGTGTTCAAACACAAGGTGGATTGACCAAGTATTTCCCTATTTCGGTTGGGTTACATCAAGGATCAGCCTTAATCCCATATCTTTTTGCTTTAGTCTTGGATGTTCTCACTAGACATTTGCAAGAGGATGTACCTTGGTGTATGCTTTTTGCTGATGATATTCTTCTTGTTGATAAGACTAGAGAGGGAGTTGAAGGTAAACTTGAATTATGGAGGTCAACCTTAGAGTCTAAAGGTTTTCGCTTGAGTAGATCTAAAACGGAATATATGGAGTGTAATTTTAGTAGTAATAGACCTAGTGAAGGGATTGTGACTTTGGGCGATCAAGTCATTAATAAGAGTACACATTTTAGATATCTTGGATCAATTGTTCAAAGTGATGGTGAAATAGATGGGGATATTATCAGCAGAATTCAAGTTGGATGGTTGAAGTGGAGGAATGCATCGGGCTTGTTATGTGATAGAAATGTACCCCTCAAACTTAAGGGAAAATTCTATAAGATGGTAGTGAGGCCTGCAATGCTTTATTGTGCCGAATGTTGGCCATTAAAAGAGAAGCATAATACTAAGTTAAGTGTGGCAGAGATGAGAATGCTCAGGTGGATGAGTGGCTTTACCCTTAGAGATAGGATACGAAATGAGCATATACATGAAAAGGTTGGAGTAGCTCCAGTAGAAGATAAAATTAGAGAGAGTCACCTTAGATGGTTTGGTCACATAAAACGACGGCCTTTCGATGACCCGGTTAGGAGAGTAGAGGTATTAGATTTGACTTATGTTAAGAAAGGTAGGGGTAGACCTAAAAAGACTTGGTTAGAAAATATTAGGAATGACCTTTCTTTATTAGTTTTAAATGAGAATTTGACTTTTAATAGAACACAATGGAGAAAAAGGATTCATGTAGCCGACCCCACGTAGTGGGATAAAGGCTTGTTGTTGTTGTTGTTGTTGTCCAGGACATCGGCTAGGACGATGCAGCACAATTATGCCTAAATTGATCTAGAGATTAAGAAAAGTAATTAAGGTTGATTGATATGATTATATCATCCTGGAAGATCGTTGGATCGGCCAGGATGATCAGTTCAAAAACCTTGATTTCTCCTAGACAACCAATGCATGTTCAGAGCAATATTCTGGAGGATTTGGGCAGATTTTGAACTAATCGGCCAGGACGATCAAGTGATCGGCCAGGACGATCAAGTGATCGGCCAGGACGATCAAGAGATCAGCTTGAACAATCAAGTCATTTTGTTTTTTGTCCAAACTCCCATTCAGAGCGATGGTCTAGATGATATTCCTCGATTTTAACTAATCGTACAGGATGATATAAACAAAAATCTTCTAATCATTCGGGCTGATTGAGATTAATTTGTACTGATCGTACATGATGATAGGAATATCTCCCTGGACGATAAAGTCAGTTCTTAAAAATCTATTTAAAGGACTCGTGTTTTCTCAAGCCCAAGCATCTTTTGTTGTTGTCTTCATCTGAGAGATCCAAGAGGAGAGGGAGAGAGATGGAGAGAGAGGGAGGAACTTGTGAGGGAGAGTTTGCGAGAGGGTTCACAAGGGTTGCTCCAAGCAAGGTTCCAATTCGTCTTCTCTGATCGTTGTCCCTTGTTCTTAGAGGGTTCTAGGGAGGTCTACTTCAGCAATTGGTCTAGGTTCTCTGCCTGCTTCAAGAGGAAGCAAAAGGAGTTTGTTCTCTACCATACCGGGGTTGGTGAAAGGAGTGTTTTTATAAGGGCTTCTCCGCCTAGCTGTGGGGGCTAAAATAGAGACAAAAGTTAGTGCAAAACTTGGAGGGTGCCTCCGAGGAGTGGATGTAGGTCAAGCTTTGACCGAACCAATATAAATCTGGTATGTTCTTTTTTTTTACTTACGCATTTAATTTCCACACTCTGGTTTTATTGTGGTGAATTATGTTTTGATTTAAGATTTGTGATTTATTTGAAAGTTTTTAAAATACCATTTAACCCCCCCCCCCCCCCCCTCTTGGTTAGCCTCAGGACTAGTTCATAAGGGCTTAACATCCCTAACAAATTTTCGTGCACCTCTTTAGACCCTCACAAAACACTAAGTAGCCAAAAGTCTTATAAAATAAGATAATAGAAGAATTAAAATAGAGTGCCTCCAAGAAATCCCTAAATTTTAATCTGGTGCTTCTGGTCATCCAGTATGATCCAAGATCGTCCTGTATGTTTAGTTCAAAATAACACTTTTAGTAAGTACAAAATGTAACCCATTGCATGATCAGTTTAAGTGTTTATATTGATCGTCCTGTATGATTGGGCACAATGTCATGTACAATTAGTACAAAAACATTTCTAACCATCTAGTATGAGGGGTTGCATTTAAATATCATCTCATGCAAGAATCAGGTAGTATAATATGATCGTCTTGATCATCATATATGATTGTCTTGATCGTACTATACAATCAATACAAATATATAGTTAATCGTCCAGTACAAGGGCGGCATTTAGTTATTTTCCTAAATAAGAATTGGGTCATACAACACAATCATCTTTGATTGTCCTGTATGATATGATTGAACAATTTAACCATAATTAAACACCTAATCACATGATCAATTTAGGCATAATTATCATCAATTGAACATTACAATGATGATCGTACTATATAATTAGATATATTTTGAATATTAAAATATTACCTAAATTTTAATTGGCATTCATTTTGTTAATTATAACTAATTGTCCTCTACGATAGAGAATGCACAGTACGATGAGGTTAATAAATCTTAATTAACTAAGGTGCCCTAATTATCATACTGTATGATTAGATCAAAAATAGAAATGATATGATTGAACAATTTAACCATAATTAAACACCTAATCACATGATCAATTTAGGCATAATTATAGTCAATTGAACATTACAATGATGATCGTACTATATAATTAGATATATTTTGAATATTAAAATATTACCTAAATTTTAATTGGCAGTCATTTTGTTAATTATAACTAATTGTCCTCTACGATAGAGAATGCACAGTACGATGAGGTTAATAAATCTTAATTAACTAAGGTGCCCTAATTATCATATTGTATGATTAGATCAAAAATAGAAATTTTTATTTTAACTAATCATCCGGTATGATATAAATCATACTGTATGATTAGATCAAAAATAGAAATTTTTTTAACTCATAAACTCACTCCCTTTAGTGTATGTGTGCAAGGTTACTCAGCTTAGTATCCATCATATACATGACTTGACACAAGAAAGGTAAAATTATATTGAAGTCAAAATTCTAAACAGACTCAATCCTAGTCTATCCAATCTTAATTTAATTAAAGTTGCAGGTGAGCTATGGATCTGAAATGTTAGTGAGCAGGGCAACAAAATAGATATTCAAAAATGATGATTAATAGAAGACAATAGTATGAAAATAATAATGTTTATTATCATTAAAATTACAGTATTTGGGTTCAAATTTGCAATAGATTCAGTTAATATGATAGCTAGTTCATTATTGAAGAGAAAGCGAGTTGATAATATAGAGTCAAATTTTGTTAAAGATCATCAGTCATCTAGTCATGTGAGGACGATGTATAAGGTGACTGCTCCTGTTATTCTCATAATGAGAGGTATTGTATAAGGGTTTAATAGTTTAGAGGATGAAGTTAATCATCCTTTTCTTTATGGGAGTATGCAAGGGAGCTCGATTGAGGCTCCTTGGTAGGAGGCAAGTATGCCTTAGCAGGAGATGGATGCTGAGAAAACTATCGTTGTTGTTAAGGGTACTATCGAAGAGGTCATTGAGAGGACAATAAATATTATTGAGGGGACTGCTGGAAATGTTACTGAGAGGTGATCTAATGATAAGACACTTGATAAGCCCATAGCTTCTTGCCATACATTCAATTTTCGGATCCCACCTTTACCATAGGAAAATTTCATTGGAAGAAATTGTCAGGAGGTTGATGACTTGAAAGTTGGTGACCAATAATAAAGGTATATGATAGCTTGGTGTTATTGAAAGAGTGGCTATTGTTGCAACTGGTGCAGATGTGAGAGAGGAGATGGTATCTCTATAATAATAATTGGTGTCAATGGAGAGTCGCATGGGTTTGATGGAGGACAAACTGCTAGTATTGCTTAGTCAAACTAAGCAAGTGGGTTTTTACCAAGGTGCTCAGTACATTATAGTGTACCTTAATCAGATGTATGAATTATCATAGAGTATGGAAAATGATCTTGTAATAGAGCATGCTCGATGTGGTCACTTATCAACTAATTGTTTTTCCTTTTTCTGTAGTTATATTCATTTGTGATTTTGGATTATTAGTCCATGTATGAATAAAGTTCTTAGTTCTTGAGAAAAATTTGAGACTATTTTGATAAATAAAATTTATAGGTGGTCATGCTACAAATTTTGAGAGTGGCTATAATGACTGCTAGGAATAGGTGTGTTGTGGTTATCAAGATCCATTAATGATGGTAGATAAGAGTGAGATATTCCTTCATAAGAAGAATTATCCTAAGACTCAAATGAGTCTACTTTTCACTTCAATTTTTTTATCCTTAAGGATTACGTAAATGTGCAAACAAATTCCTTCATAAGAAGAATTATCCTAAGACTCATTTGACTAGCGAGTATGTTTATTATGTTTTTAAGGTCTACTACTTTTTGCATGAAGATTTTTCTATTAGAGAGGTGATATAGGATGAGTGAATCAACTCACCATTGGATGTGGAGCTATTCATTCTAGTTGACCATCTAGCATTGGGGATGAGGTTTTCCTTGTGCGTGGAGGTGGAAGAAGTTTCAAATTTCTATGGGGCGATTCTTGCCCTAAGACTGCCAACTTCTATTGTAGTTGTTATATGTTTTGCTTAATAGTGGTGGGAGCATGGCCATTGAAGCTATTTAGGAATGCCTTATGGTGAAGGCATCCCAAGAATGTTTTATCTATTTCAAGTAAAAAAAGTGCAGGACTTAAAAGTAAAATTTGTTTAGGTTATGAGTTTTCTTGAATGAAAAGTGCTTACTACTTTGATCCCATTACATTAGAAGTCATTTTCTCTTCTAGAGCTCTTCGTAGAGGAGAGGGACATAGTGGTGTCAATGAAGAATGAGTTGTTGGTGGTTATGCACCATGTGACTTATCTAAATGTATTTAGGGCTTTCTATGACGAGCAACTCATTTTATCCTTGTTTAATAATTCATATCATATTCTAATCTTTTCCTTGCCTTTTGTAAGAAAACATTATGGGTTGCTCATTTTTTATAAGCATAGAGTCGTTGGCTAATGTGGCAACAGTGGCTATGACAGGGGGGGGGAGAGAGAGAGAGAGAGAGAGAGAGAGAGAGAGAGAGAGAGAGAGAGAGAGAGAGAGAGAGAGAGAGAGAGAGAGAGAGAGAGAGAGAGAGAGAGAGAGAGAGAGGAATATCTCTGACTAAAGAGGGAAATCATCATGAAGTCTATTTGATGAAGAAGATGGATGTGAAAGTTGGTCAGAGTTCAAAAGTGTTGATGACCTAAGGGGAAGAGCGACCCTACCTCACCTTTTATGGGGAAATATGTTGTAGAAGCCTCTAGAGAGGAGGTGTATATAGACCCATATACAAGGGTAGAAAAAAAGTATTGCTACAGCTCTTAGAAAAGAGCCAATTGAGGATATTGAACCTTTGGGCTTCTAGAGGCTATTCTCTATTCATGTGCTCCATTATCCTATGAGAATGAAGAATATGTGGGTGAGAATCAGGGCACTGAGCTCAATTTGAGATTCTTTTTATAATGGTTGCATCATCCATAATCTCTTATTTAAATGGAATGTCTTGGAGTTATATATATGCAACCTGACTTATTCATCCATAAACTCACTGATAGAAGTGTTACAAAAAGTGTATCGCTTGAGTCATCTTTTCTTAGGGCTAGACACCAAGTTGAGGTGCCAGGAAGTGGCGAAGGACCAAATCAAGTTCATCATTTCTTGAGTAAGGAAAATTCATTACAGAATGGTGATGAAAGTGAATCAGATGGAATGTGAGATGACATAGATACGAGAATGATGCATATTTGGGTTTGAGTTGGTCAAGGTTGAGGCTACATCGATCATTGAGGCTAAAGATCCAGTAGATGCAAATGTTGTTGATTATGCTACAGTAGTCGGGGCAAATAAATAGGATGAGGCAATTATTGATGCCTTGACTACAAAATTAAATGAAGTCCCCATGGTGTTTGTGAAACATGCTGAGTGAAAGTTATCTTGATGAGGTCACTAATTACATCAAGAAACTAGTGTCAAAAGATTGGGAGGTGCCATATTCTAAATATATGGGAAAGTGACCCTTAGGTCCTATTGACTTGGGGAATCCATTTTACCTTTATTACAGAGCTTGACATGTTTAAAGGAGAAGGAATTCCCTGTCGAGGCATTAGGTTCCACCATCTCATGCGATGGGCCTTGCCTTCAATAGGGAGGAGTCATGCACTACTTTTGCAAAGCTTGTTGTAAAAGTGGAGCCATGCCCCATAATGGCATAATGATTATATTATCCTATAGTTAAGGGGTACGTGAGACTTTCCACCAGTTAGAGACTCGTATGATACTCAATGTGAAGCTTATTGTAAAGGGGGGAGTTGTCCAAAAGTGGTTGAGGCATTTATTATAGATAATAACATTATGTTTGTATTCACCTAGTATTGGAGCACGTAAGACTTACCTCTTGTTAGGGACTTGTATGCTACTTAATGCAGAGCTCATCCCAAATAGGAGAGTAGACCAAAAGGGTTGAGGCATTTGTTCATTATACTACTATGCCTGATATGACTAGGATCTTAGCAGTATGGTGTATATCCTATCCATACAAGATAATGAATATTTATGAAGATGCAGTGGTTTATCGTAGGTGGCACACAATATATTTATATGGATGCATCTTTTCAAGATTTCCCATATTCGTTGAATCACAGTTTCCATTTATGGCAATCTATCACAATGCTTTGTGTCTTTTTGCCTATACATAAGGAAGTGTGTGTATAGAATGTTTGAATCAGTGTGTTGATGCTTATTGTGGAGAATATCCTCTCAATATTTTTAAATTAGGTTTATTTTTTTATGGTTAGTGTGATGAGTCAGTTTGTTCGGTGGCATTTCTTGTTCTAACATTAGAGGCATGGAGGAAAACGGAGATGTATCTCCCTTATTATTATTAGCCTTTTGGTGTAAATGAATGTTTTACAAAGGGGAAGACTAAAAACTCTGTATCTTTTTGGAAGAGAAAGGGAAAAGGGCATATTAAATGTGGATGCAATATAGCACACTATTTCCTTCTTTTCATTTCTCTTATGATTCACTTTGGTAACCAAAATTGATAATGTTTTTGATTTGTTCTCGACCCGATTCTATCATTGAGTGTATAGAGGAGGATGAGTCTTCTCCTTGGGCAAGTAGGGAAAGAACAATATTTCTAGATTCTTCCAAAGGAGCTTAGATTCTCTCTAATGTGAGGGAATGCAAACTCTTATTTTCCAGTGCATATACGAATGTTGAGGGAGCTATCGACCAGTATAATAAAATGATGGTGGATATCGGTCTTTTCACTCTACTTTTCAAAATTGTTCACTTGGGATGAGTTATCTTAAAAAGTTTTGAAATGGGGGTTGCATTCTTCTATCCATCCCAATACTATTTATTAAAAATTTCTTTCTCGATCACCATGTTAGGTACTGGAAAATTGATTGGATTCTCAAGCGATTATCTGTACATGGCATATAATAAAGGTTAGATGTAATATCTTCGAGATATGAAACAAGGATTACTTGTTGATACCTTTGTTTCTTTTAGTATCTCTTTATGAAAATGTTATTTATGAAATATTTACACTTTTTGGCACTTATTGTACATGACCATATTATTGGTTCTATGAGAGAGAGCGAGTTTGGTAAAACTTTATTACTCTATGGGCTTGACAAGAAATTGAGTGATGGATCTTGCTAGAAAGATGAAATTCCATCACCCTGGGGGCTCTAGCACTTGCTAAGGTCTTGAATGCCTCTGGTCTTTGGCTCACCAAAGAGAGTGATCCAATCTTTTCTTTTAACTTAGAATCGATGGGGGATTTGATTATCCTTTGCTGCTAGGGTGATCATGCTTGTCCCTCAAATTCGATGGTGAGTCCACTGAGGAAACCATTGACAATTACTTTTGCTAGCCCTTATTGAGAGCATGTATGATTTCATATAATCCCCATTTTAGGGCCAGATGAAAAAAGTTTTGTTCCTGTAAAAGAATTAAGTATGATTATATGTGTTTACAAGATCTGATTACTCCTATGTTGAAATTCCCTGAGTGTAGGGTGAATGATTTGCAAATGGATAAATGATTTGTGCTTAATTGTTTACCAAGGGTAGGAAAACTTTTGTAGATTTATTTTTAAGGTTCATACTATGTTTCCCTTGGATGTTTGAAAGAAGTTAAAGAGAGGTTCTTGCCCGAACGAAGACTTGTCTTCAGGCTACGGGCTATGGAATTCATGCATGTCTTGAGTGCCTGGGGGCCTTAACTTCCCTCAGGGAGTAGTCCAATCATTTCTTTCAACTTAGACCCAGAGGGGGATTTGAAAATCTCATACTGCTCAAGCTATCAGCTGGTTATCATGAAATCGAGAGGACTAAGATTAGATAAATCTTTAAAAAAGAAATAGGTTTGGATGTCCTAAAGTCAAATGACTAAAATTTGTTGAGTTCAAAATGAGGGGCGAACTATACTTTTTTTTTTAAGTTAGTGACTAAAATTTGATGAATTCATAATGAGGAGCGAGCTCGATAGTTCTAATAGTCAAGAACTAAACTTTGATGAGTTTGGAAAGAGGGGTGAACTCCATGGGAGGTGCTCTCCTATAGTTTTTAAAAATGTGATTTATCCCCTGTCTCTTGATTGAGGATAAAAAGAGGATCTTGCTAGAAAAATGACTTTCCGTTGTTTTGAGAGCTATGACACTCACACAGGTCCTGAGTGTATAAGGGCACCTCAGGTAAGAGTCATTTTTTTTCTTTTAGCTCGGACCAGAGGGGGATTGGATGATTTTGCTTTGCCTGAGAGATTAGTTGGTTATACGAGGATGGACAATTGGGTAGGACATATTTCACCTAGAGAATATTTCTTGAGGAGTTCTTATTGCAAAGGTTAGTGATTCAAACTCTAATTTTGAGTTCCTTGAGCATTTTGAAGGAAGAGTTTTATTCAGGTGAGTTCCTTAGATTGTGTTATGGTTTATTGTTGACTATATTTTTTAAATAGAGAAATGATTTTTGTCGAAGGAAAATGAGAATAATAAGCATATGTAGATAGATGCCACTTATGGATAAAATAACTTGATGTTGTTAGCGCTCCAGGTCTTGGTTATTTCAGCTCTATTGTGATTTTGTAACTAATAGGCTCTTGGATTAGCTTGTCTTTTGATGATATTGGGACCCACATTATAAAACATAGGATTTCTAACGTAGATTCCAATCATTGGTAAAATTCAAAAAACATGAAATTAACAATTTCAAAATTAGCGGATAAAAAAAATAAAATGATTGGTTATTAAAATTTATTTCTTTCTTAACATACCTGGATATTTAGTTATTTTTTAATGCTTGTGCCTTTTTTAGTTGTTTCTAAACATATACTAATGCTTTTTAGGAAAATATAAAATATAAAATATAAAATAAATTAAAACATATGGTCATTTTTTCTACTAATAACTCAAAAAATTAATAGTCTAAGGCATAGTTTGAGCATGAAGTGTAGCAACATTTTGACATCCAACTTTCAAACTAGTTTCCTTAAACTCACTCAACAATAACCTAGTTAATGCATATACATTTCATTGCTTGAGTTTTGTTAGCAAATAAAATTAAAATAATTGCATTCATCTTATTTCATCATTAACCCTTATATGCATTCTTCTTCTTGGATTTAATATGCTTATTAGTTCATAATATATAGATTTAATGTCATAGATTTAAATGTATTTAAGGGGACCTAGAAGATGCCCTAATATAGTTTGTACCATCATTCTAAACACAAGCCTTACCGAGAAGTGAGCCTCTTTCAACCCAATCTAAGTAACTCCACCTCTTATAATAGTAATAATAATATAATAATAATAATAATAATTAACTTAGTCTTATAGTTTAGTCTTCTTCTATGATGGGTTTTTTTTTAAATGCAGTACCTTGTATTGATATTAAGCAACCTCTCTTATCACAGGACAATCCTCTCTTTATGAATCATAAGCTTTATATTATGCATCAAGTATCAATTTTTTTTCTACTCTTATGCTTGTTAATTACAATCCCAATATATGATCTATAATGCATGACAACCAACTTGAGCCTACCCTCCTTTGAATGATAAATAATTTATGTACTATTTCCTTATTAATCAATTAGGAGATCACATGGAGTAGTCAATGGTGGGCCATATGAAGGTGTTTCATGATGGTTTGGTAAAAATACGTATAATATTTATATTATAATTCATTTATTGGTTTCCTTATCACATTAAGAGTGAAGATGCGATTCCTGGCGTTGTGTATATGTTGGGTTAGGGCTTTGCCCTAGCCTCTCTCAAAATTTTTTTTCAATCTTCGTTTAAATGGTGCTTTCTCTGTGACTGTGTTGGATTCCTCTTATGTTCTCACTAAGCTAGAGAATGATATTGACTATAGTAGGGTGTTGTATCATAGGTCTTATCTGATTTTAATTGCTTCATGAAGGTGTCTAAATGGTCTCCTTCCATTGACATTGGGGTTGAGTCTCCCATTGTCCCGATTTGGATCTCTTTTCCTAATTTGCATCCCCATTTTTTCTCTCATCATATCTTGCATGGATTAGGTCTTCTCTTTGGTAACCCACTGAAGGTGGATAATGCCACTATGTTGGGGTCTTGACCATGTGCTAGTGGAAATTGATATCACGAAAAAAATTTTAAACAATATTTGGATAGGACCAGAGAAACTTGGGTATTTCCAGCAAGTTACTATGGAGGAATTTCCTTTCTTTTATCCCAAATGTAAGCATCTTGGTCATTCTTTTGGTGACTGTCAACCTACTCTGGATGTTAGTTTTTCTGCTGCTCCTTTTTTGTCTAAACCAGAGTTATGGATTTCTGATGATATTGACATTCCTGTTGGTGAGGGGGATGTTGGGGAAGTAGGGGATACGGCTCTTATCCTTCCTAGTCATACTATTGTTGATCCGTCTCCTATCGTTTTACCACTTGTGTGTTAGGATAGTTTTGTGGTTGTGTCTCAAGTTATTTTGCCCATTATTAGTGATGTTGTGGTTGAGTTAATTCTATCTTGCCAATTTCAGTCTCTAGTTGTCCTTGTTTCTATTTCTGTGATTTGTTCGGGTGGCTCTTTTGCTATTTTGGTGGAGCCAGTTTATGTAACGGATTCACTTATCCATGCTATTAATGATTATGCTGGAGGTGTGCCTTCTGACGGTCAAGTGTCTTTCCTTGCTCATTCCCTTGCAGCCCCTGCACCTGTTGATGATATTTCTCCTAGTGTGGCACCTGCCCTTATGCATGTATCTGATATTAAATGTTGTGTTAATCTTAGTGATAATTTGATTGTTGGTGATGGTGCGAAATTATCAGTTGGTAATTCTGTTTCTTTTTTTGATAGTAGTGAGGAAATCTTGGCTGCTGTTGGGGAGGAAGGTATTGTGATACCTCTAGTGGATGTGCCAATTTCTATCATTTCAAAAGCTGATATGTTAGCCCATGTTGCTAGAGATGTTAGGTGTAAATGTGATTGGTTACATGATGACATGGCTATTGATAGTGGGGGGACTTTATTGATAACACCCTGGATACGAGCTTGCTCGATAATTTTGTTAGGCATTGTAAATGGAATTCCGAGAAGAAATGATTTTCTTCTTTTGGAAGTTATGGGATGTGTTATTTGGTTATTTTTTTTATTTTTGTTTCTCTCGTTGTGATGTTGGATTCAATTCGGAATGAACGAAGAAGAAGCAGCTTTGTTGCATGTGCCTTGGATGGCCATGGTTGTTTGGCAACCTGGGTGGCTTGATGCGATTTTTTTTCGGATGTATTGTTTGTACTCCTTGGATTGACCCTCCCTAGTAACTAGGTGTCGGTCTGAGTTTGATATTCTTCCAATTTTGTCTTTCCTACTCTTAGTTTGCTTTGTCAACGCTATTTTTTATTTTATCATTAATTGTAATTATGTTAATGTGGCCCTTCATGAGTTCTTGTGATGAATCTTTCTATCTTAATGGAATTTTTTATTCTGGTTAAAAACAAAAAAAAATTGTTTTTCATAATTATAGCTCAACTTTCTTATGAGGAAGGAGTGGGCTTGTGTTTTTTTTAAAGAAATTATTTTTAATACTAGTCACCAATTTTCATTGAAATAATATTATTAGATGTGTGGAGTAATTAATATTACAATTTTTTAGTTATTTATTTTTCTATAACAATGCTATTTAACCAGTATAGAGCATGTTTTATGGAATATATCTAAATCATTTTAGGCTTATGATACCATTAGTTGATTGTTTTGAAAAAATTAATATTGACTTGAGCATACAAATATTTTTTAATCTTAAATATACTTTAAGTTATAAGTATGTTAAAAATCACCTTTGTAGTTACTAAAACACAACACAACAAATAATGAATTCCCTGTTGGAGAATTAGATGATGAGTTGGGCATGTTAGACATTGAATACCAAAAAAGGAATACAAATCATTCCACAAAAAAGGGAGGATAAAATCCATCCCCACCTATTAGAATTTAAAATAATGTTCTAATATATATTTATTCTTCCGAATAAACCATAGTTTCTATCAAGAACTAATAAAAGAAGTTAGATTGATGAGTGATTGTCCCATTAAAAATTTGAGTCATACAAAATATTTATAAGATATATTTGTTAAGCAGCCATAGTAGTGTAAAAGTTAGAAAGAGGTTGGACTACAAGTCACTACTCTAATATAACTTAGTCTAGTTAGGAAAAGAACAACAAAACTATTATTTGATTGATAAACAAAATGCTTACAACACATTATAAACTCAAGTATTATAATATCAAACCAAATCTAATGTTTAATATAAATTGAGAAAGTAAGCATGCATGTTGTCATTTGTCTATCCTAGTTGATTTATTGAACCTTAATATATTGTATTCTCTTGTTGCTTTACTTGAGAATTTGGAGAGTTGTAAGTATGGGGATGTTTGATACATGTGATTTTTAGGCAGATTTGCCCTACCTAAATCTTTATTTTATGATTGGTTGTGGTTTAATTTGAAATTCAATACACAAATGTAATTATGTGAACTTATATAGGTGAGCATGAAGTTTGGCAAATTTCACATACTTGATATACAAAATTTGTTCAAGCATCACATAGAAAAATATAAGCAATTGGAGGCCTTGAGACTTTAGGTGCCCATCCATCTTGCCTAGGCTTATATTCCTCTTTTTTTTAAAATAGAAGAATAGATAACAAAATGCTTAGGCACCTAGATCCACTGGCTTGTGCCAAAACCTATCACCCAAGCACACAAGAGCTGGTTTTGAGCCCATAAACATAGAGCTTGTCATCTAGGCACTAAGAAAAATTGATTAAGCACCCTGTTGAGGTTTAAATTTGATTTTCTCAAATTTGGAGCAAAAATTTTCATATTATAGGGCATACCTTTAGAAGATATTAAGAAATATTTTTAAAATTTTATGAGGTCCATTTTCTAGAAATCTTTCAAAGTTTTGTTTTTTTTTTTTAGAGTTTAGAGAGGATCATGGAGTTTTAACAGCAACTAAGGTAAGGAAAAAAGAGATATTTTGATGATGTGGAGTGAAAGCCCAAACTTGAGAGTTTTTTCTTCCTTCTCCTTTCATGTTTATGTTATCTATATTTCTTATTTTTCCTTCAAAATAATATGAGCTAACCCTCTTTCTAGTGGTTGGATGTAACCCCTCGTACTTTTTAAATTTTTAATGAATAAATTAATTAAGTTTTTTTAGTTTAATATTATTACTAAGTTTTTAATCTGATACTTTATGATTGATAATTATTTGAACATCAATTAGAGTATTATGAGGATTATTTCAAATTGAGAGATGGATAGCAGACTCATTTAAAAATCATAAAGGATTGTAGGATGGAGATATTTACATTGAATTTATGTAAACTTAAAACTCATATATGCCCTAATAATGAAAATATTTTTTTCACTAAATCTACCATCAAGAGTTACAAAAGTTCTGGAAAGAGGTTAGAGACCCTATAATTTTAAGATAAAAGTAAGTTTCATCGTAGATCTAATTATAATATTTTTTTATGTAACTTGTTGATTATATTGCAACAAAATATGCAGTAGAGGCCTTGGAGAATTATGATCCCTAAGCTTAGTAACCTAATTTAGAACCCTAAGCATTATATGTTCTTTATTATAGTTGTTTGTTTTATTTTTCTTTATTACACTAATTTCCACTTTAATAAAATAAAAAATAAAGTAAAATGATAATCTAGGATTAAATGGGGACATTTTAAGAATATTAACAAAAATATTTTTGAGAGTAAGATTTTAGATCTTAAGTTTTTGTTTGTGCATGAGGATGCTAATGTTATGTGAGATAAAGTGACTAGTGATATTAAGAAAATTATAAACGTTGTGCTTAGAATATCAAAGGGAAAAGTTCCTAATAGTAAAAATAGTTGGTGGTGGGACACAAATGTGCAAGAAAATATAAAAATAAAGAAAATTTATTATAAAAATTAGTTTAGATATAAAAATTTTGATAATTGGGAAAATATAAAGAAGCACATAAGGAATCTAAGAAAGCAATATGTGATGCAAAGATCTTAGCTTTTATTAATTTATATAATATATTAGATACTAAGGAGGGAGAAAGATATAAGTATAGGTTAGCCAAACCAAGAGATATGAATAGTATCAATTTAGTTCAAGTGAAGTGTATTAAAGATGAAGATCAAAAAGTAAGTTTCTTAGAAAGATGATATTAAACAAATATGGATGAGATATTTTGATAAACTTTTTAATGAAGAATGAAAAATACGATAAAATTTAATGACCTTAGCACCTTAAATGAAAATAAAGATTTCTATTTTTATCAGTGTATTAGTAAAATTGAAGTTAGAGATGCTTTAAAGAAAATGAACTGTTAAAAAGCTGTTGGACCTAATGATATTCCAATAAAGGTGTGGAAATATTTAGGAGATGAAGGAATTTCTTGGCTAACTAAACTTTTTACTACTATTTTGAAGACTAAAAATATGTCAGGTGAGGGGAGAATGAGTGTGTTAATTCCTATTTTGAAGAATAAAGGTGAAGCAGAATATTTTGCAAATTATAAAGGAATTAAGTTAATGTGCCATACTTTAAAAGTATGGGAGTGAGTTATGGAGCATAGGTTGCACTGTAATACTAATGTTTCTCAAAATCAATTTGGATTCATGCCGGGTAGGTCTATTATGGAAGTCATACATTTATTTAGAGGTTTGATGGATAAATATAAAGAGAATAAGGGGGATCTACATATGATATTTATTGATTTAGAGAAAGCATTTGATAAAGTTCCAAGAGAAGTGCTACAAAGAGTTTTTGAAAAGAAAGGAGTTAATAACACTTATATTCAAATCATTAAAGATATATATGCTAGAGCTATTACTTGTGTTCAAACACAAGGTGGTTTGACCAAGTATTTTCTTATTTCGATTGGATTACATCAAGGATCAACCTTAAGACCTTATCTTTTTTACTTTAGTCATGGATGTTCTCTCTAGACATTTGCAAGAGGATGTATCTTGGTGTATGTTTTTGGTTGATGATATTCTTCTTATTGATAAGACTAGATAGGGATTTGAAGTCAAATTTGAATTATGGAGGTCAAGCTTAGAGTCCAAAGGTTTTTGCTTGAGTATATCTAAAATTGAATATATGGAGTGTTATTTTAGTAGTGATAGACCTACTGAGGGGATTGTGACTTTCGACTATCAAGTCATTAATAAGAGTACACATTTTAGATATCTTGGCTCTATTATTGAATGTGATGGTGAAAAAGATGGGGATATTATCAGCATAATTCAAATTAGATGGTTGAAGTGTTGAAATACATCAGGATTGTTGTGTGATATAAAAGTCCCCCTCAAACTTAAGGGAAAATTCTAGCACTAATTGCCTACCTAAAAATACTTTGTAATAAAATATTAGAAATGATATTTCTTTATTATATTTAAACTAGAATTTGACTTTTAACCAGACATAAGGGAGAAAAAGGATTCATGTAGCCGACCCTACATAGTGGGACAAAGGCTTGATGTTGTTGTTGTTGTACACTAATTGCCACCTTAATTCAATTTGATTATTTGAATAGAGCCAAAATAAACCCAATTTATGTACTTGTTTGTTTTGGTTTCTACAAGATAACACTCAATATTCATCATTTTATTACTTATACAATCACTTAATCTTGCATGCACATCTCATTCATAAGGTAACTCATCACAAAAAGATGTCATTATCCTTTCATGCATACAAAAAAGAGCAAGAAGATTGGGTCATGGGTGTTGCAATCCAAAATCACGAGCATGTGATTTTGATCATAACAAACATTGTTGATTACCATTTGATTTTTCCTAGCATTTGTATTTTTTATTAGTTTTTCTGTTCACTAACATTTCAGGCACATCATATAACAAGCATGAAACTTTATGGCTCAAGATTGGGTAGAATAGAAAAATATTTTACAAGAGTTTATATTTTTATATTTACTGAGTCAAATTCCTGTAAAAAGTATATGCTAACTTGGTGACCATGCACACACATAAGAAGTGAGAAAATCAAAGAATAATTTTTTTTTGAATTAGTCATACCATATAATCCATATCATACTGTATAATCAAGTATCCAAAAAGTGTTTAAAATGGCTAATTATATAATTAATTTTTAAACTAATCATATTTTATGAACAAGATCATCATGTACCATCAATTTAGTATGAAAACCCTAATCGCCAATTAGATTTATGTAAGTATTTTAATTTTCAAATTTTAAAATGACCGTATCGTACGATTTAGATCATATTGTATGATATTTAAAAACTTACCTAAATTAATCCCTATGATTAGTCAATCAAATCAATATTTAATTAAAATTGTAAAATGTATATTATTATGCTAATCTTACTAGATGATTAACATAGATGGTTTTCAATTGTCCTGATGATCGTCCTAGAAAAAATCTTAAATTTTGAGCTAATCGTACAGTACGATGTAAATCATGTTGGATAAATGATAGAGATGATTTTCAATCATCCTAGAGTTTGTCCTATACAATATGAACAACATTAAACTAATTGTACCATATGATCCCAAGATCATACCAAACAATTGATATGAAAAGCTTAAACATATCATGCTAAAAATATTCAAATCATTCTTATCACAACCCAACTCGATATGACCCAAAAGCATACAGGTCATACCATGTCCAATTGTGGCAAAACTCATCCAAAGATCTGGTTGCAGAAGTACTGAAATAAAACTTCTAATTTATATATTACATAGATCTTCTACTAAATGATATAAGCAGAAGACTACTGAATCTCAACATGGTTTTTTATATATCATCCAAAATATATAATATGAAGGTTTTCTACAACAATACTCAACAATATAGAGAATAAAATAATAAAAGCCAAGCCTGCAAAAATAAAAACAAATCAAAACATATCTACATCACATGTTGGAGCTTGTTATCAAAACTGCTCAGCTCGCTCTTTATCCTTCCCTGAGCTTGAAAATAAAAGCAAAAGTAGGGATGAGCTAACATGGCTTAGTAAACTATCATAACCTAAAATAGAAACTAACAACTAAAATCAAAAGAACTAAGAACATTATGTTGAATTATATACTGATATTGAATACAATTAAATAAATAGTAAATTGAACTCAATTAGAAGTAAGCACTTCATAAGAGATCCCACCTCAATAGCCCATTAGCTCCGGCATAATAATACTTTAGTAACAGAATCCCACCTTGATAGCCCACTGACACCGACACAGAATCCCACATTAGTTGCCTAATGGAAATGGTATAAAAGAATCCCACCTCGATCGACCACTAGAACCGACGTAATAGAATCTCACCTTAGTCGCTCACTGGAACTGATATCACATCACATCAAAAATAATTACTTTCATATTTTTTGATATATTCATTAATCAAAGCCTAAATGGACTAAATTCAAAATTTTCAAAATATCATAATGATAGACAATAAAAATACTATTGAACAAAAATTTATAATTTACAAACATAAGCAAATTACTAGAGATTGTGTAAAATATCAATCTAAAGCTTTAATTAAATTAAAGCACTATTTTAAGATGTCAAAATAAATTTCTGAGCAGGCAAAAATTACTTCTTTTTCAAAATCACCTAGAGAAAATTTTTCAGAATATACTTAAGTTAATAATCTCACTCTCTATAACATAGAAAAGTAATGCGATAAAAGTTTTACCAAAACAATGTTATCCTTATTTTTTAGTAATGTAAATACAAATTTGATAAAAAAAAATACCAAAAAAATCAAATTATTGGAAACTAAAATAGGCAAAATATAACTTACCCCGACGTGAGTAAAATTCTCAATTGGGCTGATGGACAAAAATTGCTCTACGATTGCCAAAACCAAACTTTCTTCCTTATGTCTCCTCTATTTTCTCTAAATTTCCCCCAAACAATTCTCTGGTTTTAGAAAATGCATGAATTGAGCTTGATGCCATTTTAATAATATTAATTCTCATTCAACTTTACTTTTCATATTTTTATTTTTCCTACATTTTAATTTCTTGCACATTTATTATTGATTCAAATCTGTGATTGGATCATCAAGTTTTATTTGTTTAGATTATTTTTGGAAAAGAAAATAAAATAAAAAAATATTTTATCATTTATTTTTGTTATGAAAATCAAAGGAGCAAAATTACATTATTTTTATGAAATTCTTCCGCTTGCGTTTATGATTGATTTAAATAATAAAAAAAAATTCATGGAGAAAATTTATAAAATAAACAATTCAACCCCCCTCTATTAGTGTGCCTAGGACAGTTCAACATGATTTAACCACCTCACTTGAACTTTCAATGGAGCCCATTTTGTTGACCGAAATTTTTATATGTTTTGATAGTGGTTCAAGTTCATATTTTGGTGACCTTTATGTCATTGGAATCATCTTTATGACGACATTAGTTTTCACTATATGAATACAAAATTGAGAGGTTAATCAGTGCTTTTTTTTTTTTTTTGTAATTTTATTTTGTTATTGAGTGTTTTAACATTTGAAACTTATGTTCAATTTTTCGCAGGCCAATAAAATTTTAGCCTCTTAAGAACTCATTGCATAAGGTAAACTTTTGAATAAAGTGCTGCTCGACCCTTTTATCTTCTTAGCACATTCTCTATCAATAATGATCTCTAAACATAGATGGTTCATCTATGATAAAGTTTCATTACCACGTTCTCTACTTTTCAGTCATCATTTGTTAAAGCTAAATGATTTTATATGTTTGATTATTTAGGTTTGAATATTCCACTCATACTATAAATCCTAAATCTAGAATATCATTCACTACAGGGAAAAAGTGTTTTACCAGCGAAATTTCGGACGAAAATTTTCTGCCAAAATTTTCGGCGGAATTCTCGACAAATCTCCATTGGAAAATTTTTGCCGAAATTTCTAGCGGACTTTATGAGAAATTTTCTAATGGAAATTTTCCATCTGGGTTTCCGACAAATTTTCCAACAAAAAATTTTGCAAGAAATTTCCAGCGTATTAAATGATGGAAATTTTCCGTGGAGATTTTGCACGAAAAGTTTCCAGCAGATTTTGCACGTTTTTCGGCGGATATGGCCGTCATTAATGAGTGTTTTCCTCTAGTTATTATACATATTATCAACTACATAAAAACGTTAGAACCTTATTTAAACAAGGTTTAAACAATGTTTGAATAAATTTCAAGCATTATGTGCATACGGTTCAAACATAGTTCATGCAATACTCAAACTAGGTTTTACCCAAAATTGGATAGTGTTTGAAAAAGATTTAAATAAGTTTCAAATGCGATTATAATAAGGTTCAACAATGGTCCAATCAAGATTTGTACAACATTTGAATATAGTTCACACAATGTTTGAGTAATGTTTGAACTAGGGGTGTCAATATTTGACACGACACGACAACCCGACCCGGACCAGACCCGGAAAATCCGGGTTGGACCCGACCCGTTTGATAAACGGGTCGGGTTCGGGTTCACAGATTTGACCCGTTTGATAAAACGGGTCTGGTCGGGTTGACCCGGCGGGTTACCGGGTCAACCCGAAAACCCGTTTAATTTAAAAAAAAATAAAAAAAAAATTCTGTACAAATGAGTTCCCCGATGCTCATTTGATGGATTCCTCAGCCACTCCATAACAAGCTCCTTTTCCTTGCTCCGCCCAATGAGATCATTTAGGCAAGGATCCTGTTTCTGTGTTTCACGAGCTCCGTGCAGCTAAAGCTGCTGCTTCTGACGTCCTGCTTTGCGTGTTTTACAAGATGAAGGAAAGTATCAACACTTGAAATTTTATCAAGTTTCTGCACAGCTGTCTCCAGTCGCTTCAAGGTGGGATCAATTTTGAAGAGCACGTTTGCCAAATTTGAAAAAAAAAAAAAAAAAGAGATTGGAAGAATGCTGCCGGGTCGCTGGTCGGGTCGGGTCAACCCGGCCGTGTCGGGTCCGGGTTGAAATGTCCGATCCGTTTTTACAAACGGGTCGGGTTCGGGTTGATCCGTTTAGATACGGGTCGGGTCGGGTTCGACCCGAACCCGGCGGGTTGACCCGAATTGACACCCCTAGTTTGAACGAGGTTCAAGCATGATTTGCAAGTAACGGTTTGATAATAGTTTAATCTTGGTTTAAATATTAAACCATGGTTCAAGCATGATTTAGATAACTCTTACACTTTATAATAGATCTTAATAGCAAAAATGAGTTCATTTTGCAAGTGCTTTCCTAAATTGCTTGAGATATTATGATTATTTGACAATATGTATAAACTTCTGTCATCTAAAGCTCTTCGGAAGTGGATTGAGATTTAACAAGGATGAAGATCCTAAGTTTGTCGTAAGATTAGCCATAAAAAATTTTAATAAAAAATTATGCAAGTATTATGATATATAGTTTAAAGAGCCCACTCTTTTGCATTTTTAGTAAAGATTTTAGTGTATGCGATACAACATATAATCTACATAATTGCAAAGAAAAATCCTCAGAAATTTATACTTGGTTTGTTGACTTTGTGGAATTAGTAGACTTATTTTATTTAGAAGTTATTGAATTATTTTATAAATATCATTATTTCTATGTATTGTATGGCGCTCTAGTGTAAACATCTTAGATTAATCATTTTTATTCAAACATGTTGTATTATAGTTGTTGGATTGAGTTATGATGCTATTGGATTGAACTACGTTGTGTTATAATTTTTAGATTGCTCTTTGCCGTGTTATCGCTTTTGTGTTATCGGCATTCAATTGCACTTAATATGCTATAGCTATTGAATTACACTTTGTCATATATCAATCTTCTACTTTGTCAAACATTTTTCAAACCTAGATTGCACCTTATTCGAACCACGTCGGATGTTGTTCAAATATTATATGAACATTATTCAAGTCCAATTTAAATCTTATTTGTACAAAGTTCGAATCATATTCGAATAATCTTCGAACTCTATTCAAATCAATTTAATTTACTTTAGTGTTCAAATGAGTAGTTCATGATAAAAAGTATGGGCATTTTGAACTTTCAGATATATTGCTCTCGAAAATTAGTATATATTTTTGATCAATTTCATAAAATCAGGCTTCTTTTTTATTAATTTGCATATTTATTATTCTTAAAAAAATAAAGAATTAAAGTTTAGAATTTTTACATAACATCTAAAACTATTGAAAATACATATTTAACACCTAATTTTCTATATTTACTAATATACCACATAAAATCTCTATTTTAATCAATTCTAACATTTTATTTAAACCTTCCCTAAAAAATCACTATCAAGCTATCAGTAACTATCTTCCCCATCAATGGCATCCTTTCACAGTGAATACAAGTATCTCATTGCTTCAATGAAGTGGTAGAATAGAAGAAAAGTGAAATTTTAAGTAGTATATTAGTAAATATAAAAGTTTAGATGCTAAATATATATTTTTAATAATTTTAAATGTTATGTACGTAAAAATCCCTTAAAATTTTTCGTTTAAAACTCGAGCACTCGTGCACCCTTAAAACATCTACCAGGCGGCAAAAGAGTCGGCTTGCCGATCAGAGATATCGAAGTCACAGAACCCTAGCAAATCTTCTTGAGACGATTTTCCTTGTAACTTATCTCAAATTGCTCTGTTAAATTGCCGGAGATCAAAGTAGAAAACGATTAGGGATGGCGGATTTCCAAACATCCACACATCGGGCGAAATGGATTTTCACGCCAAGGGATCTGGTAATCCAGTTATACATTAAGACTCATGAAAATACGTTGCCATGAGAAAAAAAAAAAAAGATAGTTTTCCTCGATCCCTTTTATCAGAGCTCGTATGTCATCACAAAGCCATGAGCTTGCTGCAGCTGCGGATGGCTCGTAAGACTAGCTTCTCGCATGTCCCGCCGGTTTGGATTAAACAATAGGGAATAGCGAGTTGCTGCTTAGAAATTCTCCCTCTTATAGTATATTTGCTTAGAGATTCCACTTGCTTTTTGCAATGCGATGCAACTTTGGGCCTTGAACTTTTCACTTATTACTTTCTTTGTCTTTTTTTTGTTTTCAATTACTGCAGTTTGAAAAGCGAGAAGCTGCGAATTGGAGAGCAAGAAAGATGCTTGAACAAGTACGCAGCAAGACGACTATTTCGTTTATGATTAACAGGCTTCTTTGGACAATGTCAGCATATTTTTATATATAATTTGCAGTATGGGTCGACCAGATTAGAGGTAGATGTTGATGGCTCTATTTCATATCCCGAACCTTTGCAAGATCCAAAAGATAGCGGTTGTTGTTCATCATCTCAACCAAGTCCCAATAATTTCCTGTGTCTTATCTTATGTGATCAAAATAATTTATTGTCTCGCTGTTTGTTGAATATCATTGATCATCCACGTTTATTTTTGGTCTTCATGCAGCTGCAAAGCCTCTTAATTGTGAAGAAGAGCAGCTTATGCGGGTTTTCTATGAACAAAAAATTCAAGAAGTCTGTGGTGCATTTAAGTTCCCCCATAAAATTCAAGTAATTGCTTTTAGGTTACTTGGTATTTCGTTGGTGTTTCAGAATCAGCACTTCTTAAATTAATTTCCTCTACCTGATATAGGGAACAGCCATCATATACTTCAAGAGGTTTTATTTGCAGTGGTCTGTGATGGAACATCACCCAAAACACATAATGTAAGACTGACTTTATTTTTCTTAGCTGTCTAGTTTATTAAATTTTTGTACTTTACATCTATAACTTACATATATGAGCTTTATTACCTCTTCCTACCTATAGTTTCAGTTCTATGTTAGCATTTTGAATTTTATTTGATTCAAGAGGCTCTCTGCTTATGCAGGCTAACTTGTATATATGCATCATGCAAGATTGAAGAAAACCACGTATCTGCAGAGGAACTTGGTAAGGGAATTCAGCAGGACCATCAAGTTATTCTCAATAATGAAATGGTTGTTCTTCAGGTGCTTGAATTTGTAGTTCTATAATTATAGCCCATTTTATATTTTTTGATCTTTTCTGAGAATGCTATGTTTTGATATTGCCAGAGTTTGGGGTTTGATCTTATTGTTTATGCTCCGTATCGCTCAATTGAAGGCTTCATTGAGGACATAGAGGTGTTGAAACTTCTTTTTATTTCTATACTTTCTAGGTTCTTTAGGCTAGCTTATTATATGCTGTTGTAGCATGTCCATGTTTGTTTCTTTGCTAATATTTGATGTAAAACTCTCTGCAAAAGTATCAAGTTGCTTTAATTGTTTTTTTTATTTGCTATTTTATTCTGTCTTTTTTTTTTACTTATGGTCTATACTAAGTAGTAGTATTCTTTGGTTATGTAGGAATTTGTTCAAGCAAGGGATGCTGTAAAAATAAAGTTAAAGGTAAGTTATTTATTTATTTTTTGTGCTATGCTAGATCACAAACCTGGTTCCAACCACATCTCTTACCTGTAATTTATAGTGGAAACTCATCTACATTGCATCTTGTAACCTATGTACATTTAATGAAGTTAAGAAGTAGGATTGAACTTTTCTTTCATCAAATATATTATTTTTGTTCAGAAAATGATTTATTTTGATATTTCATAGTGTTTTGATTCAATTATAGCTTATACTTTCTCCAAATAGCATCATTAAACTTGATCCTAAAAAATAGTGAACATATTTTTACATAAAATTAGCTTTATACTTAAAATTATTGAGAATAATATACTGGCCCTTGTGCACGCCCATGATAACTCGTAGAGATGTGAACAAGCCGAGCTCGAGCGAGATCATTGTTTTTTGGGGTTGAGCTCATTTGAATTTTTTTTTCATTCAAGTTTGGCTTGTGTTCAAATTGTTTGTGAATAGCATGTTCATGTACAATTTATTTTGAAGTCATTTGTTTGTGTGAAGCTTGTGTTCGACTCGAATTTGTTAAAAAATATGATAGTTTAACTTTTCTTATGTAAGTCATAAAAAAACAAAATAAATATAAAAGATCAAAAAAATTTATTGTTGAAATTTTATTATTATAATAACCAATTAAGCTGAAAATTTAACAACCAGCAATTCAATATTTTTCATTACAAATTACAATTTATGTATAATATTTCGATCGAATAGCCTCTATTCATGTTCAGCTCATTTACAATTCATACTCAAAATGTTTATTAATGTTTGGCTCTCTTAGGTAACGAACGAGTGAAACATGATCTATTCATGAACAACACACCTTTTGGACAACCATAAAAAGTACATGAGTTTAGCGTTATGTTAATAAATCAAGATTTGCACTAAATCAAAGTTTGACTAATCTCAAGTGTAGAATTAATACATACAAATTTTGATGACATTTATGTTAAATATGTGAGAGTGAAGTGTATAGCAAATAAAGTGTTAAAATAGATCTGTGTGAAATCAATTTTCCCTGAGAGTGTAGCAATCCTGACAAGTGTAGAATGGAAGTAATGTGAATGGAAAGAGCAAATAGTGTATGGGTAAAAAGGGTAGAACAAGCCAAGAGGACATAAGGATTAATTGTTTTGTTTTTCAATCAAGCATACGACCAATCCTTAAGTTGCTCAGTTGAGATTCTTCTGCATCTTCTTGGCATCTTCACAAGTGTAACACAAAATCCTCACAATCTATTTTTTAGGCGCATAGAGTAATCTCAAAATCTCTATCATGTGATCAAGAAAAACTGTCAGACTTTTTACTTTTCAAGGGCGAATAAATAAAACTTTTACACTCTTCAAAGATGAGGATGAATGTTTAGGAGAAAATGCTAGGCCAACTAGCAACGCAAATACAACTCAAATATAGAAAAAATATCCAATAAGGAGCACCATACATAGTGAGTTACTAAACTTAGAACTTCTATAGAGAAAATTGAGTATACATGATTTCATGTTAAACTTTGATCTAAGAACAAAAACAATTTAGCACACAGGATAATGAGCTCCTGGAGCTTAAGAAAATTTTCTATTGATACATGATATTAACACAAGCAATGTAAGTCCTCATATAAAAATTGTGGAATTTTACTTGCAAGTGAAAATGTTGCTTAAATGAGAAATAATTTTACGTTAAATGTTGTGGACTCTTTGGGCTTAAGATTAATTTTTTTGAAGATATGAAAATTAGACACAAGGAACTTAAGCTTAGATAATGCCAAGAAAATGTATATACAAGAAAGAATGAGGTTTTTAGGTGAAAGAAAATTCTTTTTCCTCCCTAAATTGATGAGTTTTTAAAGCCCAAGAAGACATTAAAATGATTTGCTAGCGATAGCTATAGAGAGTTTGAAGCAAGTGAGGACTTGACATACTTGTCAATGGTGCATGCCATGGCGATGCTACGGCGCCAGCTGCATGGTGCGGCGTACATGTTCAAGTTGGCGCGCACCATTTATGCCATAGCGCGTGCAATGGCGCATGGCGCACGACATGCACAATTTGAATTTTAGGGATGTTTTAATATAATTATAACTAGTTTTTAATATTTATATATTTTTATTTCTAAAATAATGTAATAATTAATTTTAAAATCATTTGATATGATTAAAATAATTTAGTTTGGTTTTATTAGACTTTATTTTAGTAGATATTTTGGATGAACTTGAAGCTCGCTTTAATGGTTTGGACTTTGGACCACAAACATATTCAACCAAGCCTTTCCCAACTTGATTGATACTCTAAAATAGGATCCATATAAAAAATTTTATAATTCTTTTTTTATTTTAAATTGTATTCAAAAGGGCGCGCGCCTCGTCGTGCGCTGTGCGCCATGGCTTCACGGGAAATTTTGCGCCGTGCTTTGCCATTCGCCATTGACAAGCATGGAACCTGCATATAAAAGCTTATGGTTTTCTTGATGGTCAAAAGTTTTTTGAGCCAACTCTTGGGTGGTTTTAATAGGGAAAACAAGAGAAACAAACAAAAGAGAGGGAAAAAGCTAAAATTGTATGCAGGAAGATCCATGGGTGATTAATCAAAGGGTTGCTTTTACTTTTAGTTTTCACATGTAGATATTGAGTAGATGACAAACTAAATCCTAGAATCCATGTTCCTATGGGATTAGAGACTATAAGTACATAAAGACCCTTAATACATGGAAAACTTTTAGATGTAGTTTAAAGTCTAAGGAAGTTTTCTAATAAGATCAAAGGGATAGAGGTATCTATGGTGTGATTTGATCATGTCAAAATCTTAATAAAGAAAACGAAGGACCTTAACAACAACAACCATTTTTTGGATTCCTATTCTATTAGGATTGATCATATTCGATTAGTCAGGTTTGAAATAAACTTGACCCCAATACTATTAAGTCTACCAAAGAGGGTCAACTAAGTTCAAAATGAATTAGCTCAAGTTCAAAGTGAAAATTGTCTTCTCTATATACTTGACACCATAAAAAAGCTTTGGAGTTCCAAACTTCTAAATCTATAAAATGTGATTCTAAGTTAGTTTAAATTACTTTAACTCAATAACTTAACTTCAATGAAAAATCAAGTTTGTTGATCCTACCATGCTCACTTAATTATGTTTAAGAGAGAATGTAAACCTTGAAGTTCTTTATTCATTCTTAGGCACTGTGAATTTCCATTTTAACCTTTATTCTATATATTTCATTTTATGTACTTCATCAATAAGCCTTTATTGACTGGCCATAAACACTTTATTGTATATTGAACCTATGTTTGTGCACTTGGAATAGAGATTAGTTTAACGATTATGGAAATCAATGAATACAACAATTAAACCTTTGTGAGATGTCCTATGGCATTTGACAGACTTTTATCTCTTCGTAATATTGAACATAATGAAGCTTGGATGCATAGAACAATCTTTGTTATCTTGTATTTACTCAAATTTTGGGATAGCCAATCCTTGTTTATTATCGAGAGATTAAGCTGTTTAAGAAAATGTAATGGATTAGGTCCGAATTTAACTAGATACACTATTGTCATTGCTCTATTTTCATAAGAAATGCATGCTTTCATCATAAAAACCAACAAATCACTCTTATGACACCATGTCTACTTGTAGCTGTCCTAAGCAACCCCTATGATATTTGCTCACAATTTCCTCCATGTTCTCTAATGCTTAGATAAACTCATATCCCTCACAAACAAGCGTGCACCCCCTACTCCACTAGCTCACTCTTGCTCCGTAAACTCCAGGGACAGGGTATCCCTCAGGAAGACCATTTGCTTTCAGTACTATCTCTCTCCCACATTAACTTGCCATTTCTTTCTCTTTCCTATTCTTTCCACAATCTCCCACACTATTGCACTTTATTCCGCACTCTTCTATCATTTCTAGCTCCCATCTCCCTGACACTATCTATCCCTCACCTTTTCCACGCTCAATCTTCCCTACTATAATGTGTCCTATTTGGTAGTGCCTTTTATGCTCTGTATGTCCCTCTTTTGTCCTGCTTTCCTTCTCTCCATCTATCTTATCCTAGCGATGTCGCCTCGTGTGCAACTCACCTCTACCACACCATCTCTTATGATTGATCTTCCATTAAGCCCTCTCACCCTAGATGCATCACTAGCCAATATTTCCTTTGTGCAATGTTTGGGCTTATTTTTTTACATGAATCAACCCTCACAAACCAATGCACAAAAAATATTACTGCTCAATCTTACCATTCAACCTTGATGTTTAACTACATCAACTCTACGGGCCACCCCTTTGAATTCTTTATGCTATTTCATGATAGTTAATCTCCCCTTGCACACAATGTACAAAAACAACATCAAGCCTTTGTCCCACTAAGTGGGGTTGGCTACATGAATCCTTTTTCATCATTGTGTCCTGTTAAAAGTCAAATTCCCATTTAAATCTAATAAAGAAAGATCATTTCTAATATTTTCTAACCAAGTCTTTTTAGGTCTACCTCTACCTTTCTTAACATAAGTCAAATCTAATACCGCAACTTTCCTAATCGGGTCATCAAAAGGCCTTCGTTTAATGTGACCAAACCATCTAAGACGACTCTCTCTAATCTTATCTTCCACTGGAGCTACTCCAACCTTTTCATGTATATGCTCATTTCGTATCCTATCTCTAAGGGTCAAGCCACTCATCCACCTAAGCATCCTCATCTCTGCAACACTTAACTTAGTATTATGCTTCTCTTTTAATGGACAACATTCGGCACCATAAAGCATTGCAGGTCTCACCACCATCTTATAGAATTTTCCCTTAAGTTTGTGGGGGACTTTTCTATCGCACAATAAGCCCGATGCATTCCTCCACTTCAACCATCCAACTTGAATTCTGCTGATAATATCCCTATCAATTTCCCTAGCACACAATGTAATGATTAAAATTTTAAACGGTCCTTGCTTTTATTAGTTTGAAGATTGCCAATTACTTTCTCGATATGATCAAAGTTTTGTAGACATTTGTGTCATTGATTTTAAATTCGGCTTAACATTTATAAACAACATTTTAAAACCAATTATTTGTTAATGCATCGATAAACATCAAAATCATGCCAACATACTTAGGGATCTCAAATGATCCTAAACCAACATTGAGGGTGCAAATGGAGTTATAAGTATCTCAAATGATCATAAAGCTCCGCCAAACTTGCCTTCAAAATTATAATATTAATTTGTTTATCAGGTGAATTGGTCAAGGATTCAAGTTTAATTTTTTAAATTCTCAATTGATTTTAGAATCATGGCGAATTATCTCAATCCATATGTTACATCAAAAAAATAAAATTCTAACCAATTGGAACACCTTGCCTATAGGGAGAGGCTTTATAACCCACCAATTAGGTTGGTTGGCCTATAATGCAATGTTGCAAGATCCATTGTTATTGCCAAATTCAATTTATGATTAGTAACTTCTACATACAAGCATTACTAAAGTCAAGATCGTAAACTTTACTCTTTTGAAAAGCAGCTAAGTAAAGTCGTATGTCCCAAACTTCAAGTAAGTTTAGTTCAAACTTCAAACTTAAATTAGAATCTAATTAAATATTGACTTTTCTCATCCTCAATATTGTCATTATGTTGGCATCAATTTAATTAATTTGGGATGACATAATTTAAATTATGTTTAATTTTTGGGATTGATGGAAGCCCCAACTTAAACTAAACTTGGGCTAACCATTGTGTTAATATGCATTTTAATCAAAATCAAACCAAACCAAAATCCCATGTGTCTCAAACTTGCTTTGTTGAGTCCAACTTAAACTCATGGGCAAACTGTTAGTCATGTTATGCTTCTGATCTCTTATTGGTCATGTCTTATGCCTCTGGACTATAAGTTGGCCATATTTTGCCCTTGTACTATTTAGTAAAATTGAAATGGCTAGCCTTCTACTTATAAATTGGTCAATGCTAATCTCGAAAGCACATCTTCAACACACACATGTACTATGATTTGCTCAAAACACTTGAAAGATCCACCGCTACATGATCTTGATGGCATCTTGGAAGGTCAAGGCCTATATCTATAAGATCCTCCTTACTATCATGGAATGAGAACTCGCAAAGAAGATTTTAAGTGACCGTAAATCTCCTAATAGTTTGTTTTCAAAGATGTAGAGAGAAATTTTAATGTGAAAGGCTTGTAAATGCGTTGTAGACCAGCTCCTTCAAGACATGACTCACCTTTTAAAAGATTTGATACTCGTAAATGTGGCATGGCAAGCATTAATGAGTGACATTTCAGCAATGAAATTCAAATAAAGTTTCCTTGTGTATTAGAAAGTATATTAAATATAAATACATAAATGTATATAGGCATTCATTATAAATTCATTTTTTCGTAGGTGTATATATACATTAGCATACACATAAATATGTGCATAAATCGTGAATTGAGGTGATTTTGAATTGAATTAAGCTTATTTTGTACGCACTATCTTTAAGTTGAAATAAATCAATTGATTTTGAGTCTATTAAGGTTTGAGTTATTATCAAGTGAGTTTTGGGTTTCGAACATAATTTCCATTCTTTATTTTGAAATTAGTTTAAATATGATATTTTTCTTAGTATATGGTGTCTGGTTAGGAAAATGTAAGGATGATTTGAGTTGCCTATTTGAAGGATTGATTCATCCAATAAGGATTAATTAATTCTCTAAAAATTTCTTATCTTTCTCTCTATTCCTCTTTCCTTTCATTGGTGGCCTTTCCATAACACGAAACCGCCCAGTTCTATCCACTAACCTCTTATTGTTGTCTAAAGCTATTGACTGTCCCTTGTGCCCTTGATGGAGGATACACTTGTTGTTGTTGCTATCCTAAAGCTATACTAGGAGCATAGTTGTGAATGGCGCAAAATAGCGCGCTATAGCGCACGGCGCGGCGCGGCGCACCTACGGTGCAATTCATGGCGCGGTGCAGGTGTTTAAAATAGCGCGCGCTATGTGCGCCACATGTGCTCCATGGCGCGTAGCACAAGGCGCAAAATAGCGCGCCAAATTGTGTTTAGTAATATTTTGCATACTTATGAATATTTTTTAAATTTATTTATTTTTATGTTAAAATGATATACTTATATATTTTGTATACTTATCGACTCTTAGCACAAGGCTGCGGGCTGCCCTAATTTCATGAAAACCCTCTCTGTCTCTCTGCTTCCGCCGAATCCAGTGGTTGATTTCGCCGTTCGCCGATGTCTCCATTCGCTCATGCCTTTAGCCGAATACTTCTCGCAACCTTCTCTGCAAAATCCAATCGGTGAATCCGCCGAGTTCGTCCGAAGGAGTTCGCTAATAGGATACAGAAGATTTCGGTCCATGTAAGCGGGTAGGAGAGTAAGAGCTTTTAATGCAGTTTGTTCGTTGTTTTTTGTCGCCGTTTTGAGGGAGCTCGCTGTTTTAAGCCCTGTTTCGCCCTTTTGAGCCCTATTTCACCGTTTTGAGTCCCGTTTGTTCGTTGTTTTTTGTTTTTTGTCGCCATTTTGTTCATTGCTTTTGAGGTAGGTGACTGTTTTTGCTCCTATTTCAGAAGTCTATGAGTTAAATTCAAGTATCTAACCTTTTATATTGTGAATGTCTGAATGAGGTTGAGAATATGAATGAGGTTGATATATTCATGGAGATAGTTCAAAGATAAAATTGTTAAGGTCAATAGTGATTGTAATGGATTGATTTCCATTAATGTTATTATCATTAAGGATATATTAATTGTTTTAGAGTTCGTGCTCTTTATGTTGAATTGAAATATATCATTAAGGATGTATTAATTGTATATATTATAATAACTCTAGTTGGAATGTTTTATAGATTAACTGTGTATTTAGAGCTACTATATTTGAGCAAGTTCTCATAATTATGCTCAATAGCAATTTTCTAATCATATTACAAATGAGAGATTTTGATGAAGCTTACTGTTTGAAAGTCTAATGATGTGCTTCCCTATCATAATTGCTGCCATGATCTGTCTCCCCTATTAACTCGCCAAACAAATATTTTTCACTATTATCATCGCATCTAGATTTTATGCTAATGGAAAATTGTGCATATGGATCCCTATTATTCAATTTTTAATTGTCTACAGTATACTGACATATGAAGTATTTGAATTTAATTGCTTTTAGGTGATCATAAAATGTCAGATTCAGTTCAATCTTTAAAAAAAATCCAGCATGAAAATATGCTATTCTGACAAATGAATCCGACAACAACAGCGTGACATGCATTTTTTGTGGTAAAATAATAAGAGGAATTACACACCACAATCAACACCTTGTTGGGGGTTTTAGGAATGTAAAGCCGTGCTCTAACTGTCCCGAGCACGTGAAGTCTGAAATTAAGGCATCCATGTTGGAAAAGAAGGATTTAAATGAACAGTTTAATGACACATCAAATGTCAACCTAGCTGAAGAAGAAGGAGAACACTTTAATGTGATGGCAGATGATATTTTAGGTGCTGGACCATCCAAAATGTTGTAGACAAATAAATCTAACACATCTAGTCAAAGTTCGACATCTACTTCTATCTTCAAAACATCACGACCTAAAGGTTCATTAGATACTTTTCTTATACCAAATCCTGAAGATGTAGTAAAGCATAGAAAGGGTCAATTTAGTAAATAAATGGATGCAGCTAAAAAAGAAATGAGGGAAGGACTATTCAAATGTTCAGTAGATGGATGTACGATGCTCGGATTCCATTTAATATTGTGAATTATGATAGTTTTCCTGCTATGGTGGATGCACTTGGACAGTTTGGACCTGTTATGAAACGTCCTAGTTATCATGAGGTACAAGTTACTTGTTTGAAGAAAGAGATTGGATATACACTTGAGCTATTACGACGCCATCAAGAAGATTGTATACGATATGGTTGTTCTCTAATGGCAGATGGATGGACGTCGAGGAATGGGAAAAGTTTAATCAATTTTCTTGTTAATTGTCCAAGAGGTAGCGCATTTATAGAGTTAATTAATGCTAATTCTTTCTTCAAGAATGATGTGAAAATGTTTGAACTATTTTGCAAGTACATCGAGGTTATTAGATCATATAATGTGATCCAAGTAGTCACTGATAATGCATCCGAAAATGTTCTTGCAGGTTTGTTACAACTTTTTACTTATATTGTGTTACTTCATGAAGAATTTTTATATATCTTAATTTAAATTATATTGACATAATAAAACAATTATTGATGGATAAATATCCTCACATTTATTGGACTCCTTATGCTGCTCACTGTTTGGATTTAATAATGGAGGATATTTTCAAAATTCAAAAGCTAAGGCGATGATTTAAAAAAGCTGTGGCAGCACAGTTTTGTATATTATATGTCTCATTTGCTTGAGTTAATGAAAAGGTGCACAAATCAAAGAGCACTTGTCAAACCCGCAAAGACTCGTTTTGCAATAGCTTTCTTAACTTTACAACGTTTTGATCAACAATAACTGAACTTGAGGAGAATGTTTATATGTAAGGAGTTTATCTTGGGTCCTTATGCAAAAGAGGCTAAAGCAAAACAATCTCAACATACAATCTTACAACAATCATTTTGGAACACTATAGTGTATGCCTTAAAAATCGCTGGTCCTTTATTAAAGATTCTTAGATTAGTTGGACCCCCAATGGCTTACATATATGAAGCAATAGATAGAGAAAAAGAGGTAATTGCAACAAGCTTCAATAACAGTGATAAGTATGATCAAGTTTTTAAAATTATTGATAGAAGATGTGAAGTTCAATTACACCGATCTCTACATGCAGCGGGACATTTTTTAAATCCTGAATATTTCTAAAATAACCCTAATATTGCCAAGGATAAGGAAATAGGTTATGGTCTTTACCAATGTATTGGAAGATTATCTCAAGATATAGCCGAAGAAGATAAAATCAGTAATGAATTAAGTTTATATATTAGAGGTGAATGACTATTTGATATTCCTCCAGCTGTAAGACAAAGAACTACCCGATCTCTATGTATCATTATTTACAAAAAGACTAAGATTGATTTGCATGTATATAATATTTAAAAAAAATTCAATTCTTACAGCTGATTGATGGTTGGCATATGGACAAGGATCTTCTAATTTACAAAGCTTTGCTATCAAAGTCCTAAGTCTAACATGTAATTCATCCGGATGCGAACGCAATTGGAGTATTTTTGAATATGTAAGTATTTTACAATGTATGTGTTGCTATTTTATATATGTTTATAATATAGTAATGTAATAATATTTTATTTTCAACTTCATAGCGAACGAAGAAGCAACTTGAATCATGGTCGCTTATAGGATTTAGTTTATGTGAAATATAATAGAGCACTGATTCGGAGATTCAATCATCATGATGTGATTGATCCTATTTCTTTGACTGAGATAGATGATGCAAATGAGTGGATAACAGGAAAATTAGATGATGAGTCTGATGAAGAAAATGACTTTATTGCTGGAGAGGAAGATTTAACTTGGACAAATGTTGCTAAGGCTATTGGTGTTTATGATAAAAGCTATAATATTCGTGAAAGATCTAAAGGGAAAGAGAAGTAATCTTCAATTAGGCATAATTTTGCTATTGAGAATGAGGATTAGGGTGATGAACAATGCTGATGAAGATATTTTAACATTTGCTGATGATGATGATTCCCGAGAAGAGTAGATTAAATTCTTATTTGATCTTTAAAAAAAAGATTATAATATTTGAATTATGAGATTTTAGGATGTTTCTTACTCGAACTTATATATGTTATGGTTGTCTTTCATTATTATGATAGCTTGCCTTTCATTTTTAATGATATTTCATATTCATGCTTATTATTTTATAATTCTTATTTAGTTTGCGTCATGTTCAAAAAAGCGCGCGCCTCGCCGTGTGCTATGTGCCATGGCTCCAAAGGGACCTTTGCGCCTTGGTGTGCCGTTCGCCGTTAACAGGTATGAGTAGGAGGGAAACTAGATCTCAGTGCTATTGTTTCCCACTTTCTAAAGAAGGGACAATATCTCGTTTGCTATCCTTATAAAATTAGTACAAAAACAAATAAAAAATTGGTTGTTGTTTGCATTCCAGAGAAGGGAAAACCAGATCTTAGTTTTCATTCAACGAAAACCTGTATGGAAGGAGAAATCAAAACTAGATAAAAAATTTGCTATATATGGCAAGAAAACCAAATTAGAGGGATAAAGGTATTCAATACCAAAAAAAAAACTCGATTGAGGCAACCTTTATTTTTATTCATAAATAATTATAGTTCCTTCAAAAAAAAAAGTTCTACACCCTTTTGTATTCTTTCTATCCTTTTATTGTTGGTTTACATCATAAAATAAATAAATAAATAAAATTGTTGGCTTGCATCATAATAATGAGGGGAAAGCTTCTATCAACAAACCATTTCCATAATAGATCTTCTACTATGAAATTAAATTGTTCATTTAAAATAGATGTAACTTATTTTAAGTTTTTTTGTAATTACTTTCTTCCATAATTTTATTGTATCACTCATAAGTATGGCTGCATATTACCATAATTTTGATAGTCTTTTCATAAATTCATATAAAAATACTCTTTCTATAATCATTTATCATCTTCTTAGCCTTTAAAATTTTATTTACATGACTTGTTAACGAGATGTGATCTTAAGATTTTGATCATTCCAAAACCTGTAGCCGAAGTCATCAACTCGATATAAAAGGAATTAACATTTCTTAGGCTTTGGGTTTAGTTTTATTTTCCTTTATAGAATCCACATGTGCATACAAAACACAACTAAAATATTTTAAATGAGAAAGATTTACCCCTTTTTTAATCTAAATGTTTGTAGGTATGCATATACATTAGCATACACGTAAATATGTGCATAAATCATGGATTGAGGTGATTTTGAATTGAATTAAGCTTATTTCAAGCATGTCATCTTTAAGTGAACATAAGTCAATTGAATTTGAGTCTATTAAGGTTCGAGCTATTATCGAGTGAGTTTTGAGTTTCAAACATAATTACCATTCTTTATTATGAAATTAGTTTAAGTATGGGATTTTTCTTGATATATGGAGTTTGTTCAGGATAATGTAAGGATGATTTGAAGTGCTATTTTAAGGCTTGATTCATGCAACAAGGATTAATTAGTTCTCCAAAAAATTCCTGTCTTTCTTTCCCTTTCCTCTCATTGTTGGCCTTTCTAGAACACAAAACCACCCAATTCTATTCACTAACCTCTTATTGTTGTCTAAGGCTATATTGACTGCCCCTTGTGCGCTTTGCTGTGGTTACACTTGTTGCTATTGTTTCCCACTTCCTAGAGAAGAGAGAACATCTCAGTTGCTATCCATTGAAAACTAGTGCAAAAACAAATAGAGAACATGGTTGATGTTAGATGCATTCGTGAGAAGGGAAAACTAGATCTTGGTTGCCATTCAATGAAAACAGTATGAGAAACAATTGTTTTCTGTTGTTTGAAAGAGAAATAAAAATCAGATAGCAAATTTGCTATCTATTGCAAGAAATCAAATTAGAGATATAAAGGTATTAAATAACAAACAAAAAAAGCTCAATTGAGTAGACCTATATTTTGATTCATAAATAATTATGGTTCCTTCAAAAAAAACCCTTTTCTATCCTTTTTATCCTTTTATTGTGGGCTTATGTCATAATGATGAGGGCATACCTGTTAACGGCGAACGGCGCACCAAGGCGCAAAGGTTCCTTTGGAGACATGGCGCATAGCGCACGGCGCGGCGCGCGCTTTTTTGAACATGGCGTAAACTAAATAAGAATTATAAAATAATAAACATGAATATGAAATATCATTAAAAATGAAAGACAATGTATCATAATAATGAAAGACAACCATAACATATATAAGTTCGAGTAAGAAACATCCAAAAATTTCATAATTCAAATATTACAATATTTTTTTTAAAGGTCAAATAAGAATTTAATCTACTCTTCTTGGGAATCATCATCATCAGCAAATGTTAAAATATCTTCATCACCATTGTCTCCTACTTCATAAGCCTCTTCATCACCCTCATCCTCATTCTCAATAGCAATATCATGCCTAATTGAAGATTACTTCTCTTTCCCTTTAGATCTTTCCCGAATATTATAGCTTTTATCATAAACACCAGTAGCCTTAACAACACTTGTCCAAGTTAAATCTTCATCTTCAGTAATAAAATCATTTTCTTTATCAGACTCATCATCTAATTTTCCTGTTAGCCACTCATTTGCGTCATCTATCTCAGTCAAAGAAATAGGATCAATCACATCACGATGATTGAATCTTCGAATCAATGCTCTATTATATTTCACATAAATTAAATCCTTTAAGCGATCATGATTCAAGTTGCTTCTTCGCTTTCTATGAAGCTGCAAATAAAATATTATTAGATTAGTATATTATAAACATATATAAATAGCAACACATACATTGTAAAATACTTACATGTTCAAAAATACTCTAATTATGTTCACATTCGGATGAACTACATGTTAGACTTAGGACTTTGATAGCAAAGCTTTGTAAATTAGGAGCTCCTTGTCCATATGCTAACCACCAATCAGCTGTATGAATTGATTTTTTTTTAATATTATATGCATGCAAATCAGTCTTTATTTTTTTGTAAATAATAATACCTAGAGATCGGGTAGTTCTTTGTCTTACAACTGGAGGAATACCAAATAATCTTTCACCTCTAATGTATAAACTTAATTAATTATTGATTGTCTTCTTCAGCTTCATCTTGAGATAAACTTTCAATACATTGGTAAAGACCATCAGTTATTTTCTTATCCTTGGCAGTATTAGAATTATTGAAGAAATATTCAAGATTTAAAAAATGTCCCGCTGCATGTAGAGGCCAGTTTAATTGAACTTTCCATCTTATATCAATAATTTTAAAAACTTGATCATACTTATCACTGTTATTGAAGCTTATAACAATTGTCTCTTTTGCTCTATCCATTGCTTCATACATGTAAGCCATTGGGGGTTTCTTCTCTCCATCAACTAATCTAAGAATCTTTAATAAAGGATCAGCTATTTTTAAGGCATACATTATAGTGTTCCAAAATGATTGTTGTAAGATTGTATGTTGAGATTGTTTTGCTTTAGCCTCTTTCGTATAAGAACCCAAGATAAACTCCTCACATGTAAATATTCTCTTCAAGTTCAGTTATTGTTGATGAAAATGTTGTAAAGTTAAGAAAGCTGTTGCAAAACGAGTCTTTGCGGGTTTGACAAGTGCTCTTTGATTTGTGCACATTCTCATTAACTCAAGCAAACAAGGTTTAGAATATAAAAAACTGTGTACTTCCACAGCTTTTTCAAAGCATCGCCTTAGCTTTTGAATATTGAAAATGCCATCCATTATTAAATCCAAACAGTGAGCAGCACAAGGAGTCCAATAAATGTGAGGATATTTGTCCATCAATAATTTTCTTGTTATGTCAGTATAATTTAAGTTAAGATATATAAAAAATCTTCATGAAATAACAGAGCTTAAGTAAAAAGTTGTAACAAACCTGCAAGAACATTTTCGGTTGCATTATCAGTGACCACTTGGATCACATTACGTGGTTCAATAACCTCGATGTACTTGCAAAATAATTCAAACATTTTCACAGCATTCTTGGAGAAAAAACTAGCATCAATTGACTCTATAAATGCGCTACCTCTTGGACAATTAACAAGAAAATTGATTAAGCTTTTCCTATTCCTCGACGTCCATCCATCTGTCATTAGAGAACAACCAAATCATATACAATCTTCTTGATGACATCGTAATAGCTCATGTGTATGTCCAGCCTCTTTGTTCAAAAAAGTAACTCGTATCTCATGATAACTAGGAGGTTTCATACCTAGTCCAAACTGTCCAAGTGCTTCCACCATAGCAAGGAAACTATCATATTTCACAGCATTAAATAGAATCTCAGCATCGTACATCCATCTACTGAACACTTGAATAGGCCTTCCCCTCATTTCTTTTTTAGCTGCATCTATTTCTTTACTAAACTGACCATTTTTATGCTTTACTACATCTTCAGGATTTAGTGTAAGTATCTAATGGACCTTTAGCTTGTGATGTTTTGAAGATAGAAGTAGATGTCGAACTTTGACTAGATGTGTTAGATATATTTGTCCGCAACATTTTGGATTCCAACACCCAAAATATCATCTGTCATCACATCAAAGTCTTCTCCTTCTTCTTCAGCTAGGTTGACATTTGATGTGTCATTAAACTGTTCATTTAAATCCTTTTTTTTCAACATGGATGCCTTAATTTCAGACTTAAAGTGCTCGGGACAGTTAAAGCATGGCCTTGCATTCCTAAAACCCCCAACAATGTGTTGTTTGTGGCATGTAATTCCTCCTTTTGTTATTTTACCACAAAAAATGCATGTCACATTGTTGTTGTCGGATTCATTTGTCAGAATAGCATATTTCCATGCTGGATTTTTTTTAAAGATTGAACTGAATCTGACATTTTATGATCACCTAAAAACAAACAAATTCAAATACTTCATATGTCAATATACTGTAGACAATTAAGAATTGAATAATAGGGATCCATATGCACAATTTTCCATTAGCATAAAATCTAGATGCGATAACAATAGTGAAAAATATTTGTTTGGCGAGTTAATAGGGGAGACAAATCATGACAGCAATTATGATAGGGAAGCTCCATCATTAGACTTTCAAGCCAGTAAGCTTCATCAAAATCTCTCATTTGTAATATGATTAGAAAATTTCTATTGAGCATAATTATGAGAACTTGCTCAAATATAGTAGCTCTAAATACACAGTTAATCTATAAAACATTCCAACTAGAGTTATTATAATATATACAATGTTCTTACTAGACATTCGGAAGAGGATGTACCTTGGTGTATGCTTTCTGCTGATGATATTCTTCTTGGTAATAGCTAGAGAGGGAGTTGATTAAAAACTTGAATTGTAGAGATCAACTTTAGAGTCTAAATGTTTTCATTTGAGTAGATCTAAAAGCAAATACATGGAGTATAATTTTAGTAGTAATAGATCTTGTGGTGGGATTGTGATATTGGGCGATCAAGTCATTAAATAGAGTGCATGTTTTAGATATCTAGGATCTATTGTTCAAAGTGATGGTGAAATATATGGGATATGATTATTAGAATTCAAGTTGAATAGTTGAAGAAGAGGAATGCATCATCTTTTTCTATAATTTTTTAAGATAGTGGTGAGACCTACAGTGTTTTATGGTGCATAATGTTGGCCATTAAAAGAGAAGAATAAAATTAAGTGTTGCAAAGATGAGGATGCTCAGTTAGATGATTGTCTTTACACTTAGACACAATGAGAAATGAGTATCTATGTGAAAAGGTTGGAGTAGCTCTAGTGGCAAAAAAAATTAGAGAGAGCCATCTTAGATGGTTTGGGCACATAAAACACCGGCCTTCCGATGACCCTTTTAGGAGAGTAGATGTGTTAGATCCAACTTATGCTAAAAAAGGTAGAAGTTGATCTAAAAAGACTTGATTTGAAAGTAATAAAAATAACCCATTTTTTAGATTTAAATGAGGATTTGATTCTTAATAGGACAGAATGGATAAAAAAGATTCATATAGTAGACCCCACATAATGGGATAGAGGCTTCTTGTTGTTTTTATTAGTCGCTTATAATTGCTATAACTTTTTATGTCTTATGATTATAATAAGCTCCCGTTTAGTGTCCTGATGGGTGGACAGTCTTCTTGGGAAGCCTTATGTGATCGTAGGAATGTTATAGTTAGCTGAAGGAGAGATGAGTAGTCCCCAATCTATCTACTGGAATCCTTCTAATAAGAACAAGTGTGGAAAAATAATTATTTGGACCAACAGACCTATTTGTGTCCAAGGCTCGGAGGTCCATGCCGTAAAGAAGATTTAGGAAGAAAAAAAATTCTGAATCTTTCTTTTATGGCCTTGATTCAAACTTCATACGAAGGCGTACAATCTTCATTGATGCATGCGGGCCTGTTTTTCTAGGAAATTTGTGAATAACTTTACTGCTCACTTCCTACCTGTTTTCAGCGCACAAGCTTCAACTTGGACCAGGAATTGTCAAAGTACACATCAGTGCGAAAGTGACATTTAGTATCTATGCCTTGTTATTTTCCATTTCAACATTTAAATTGTTTAATGCATGAATTTTCAAATTCTCGTATTTACAGTGTTTTGTTCTTTAGATATGGACATGTAGTGTTTTAATATTATTCTTCTTCAATGTAATTGATTCTCTTTCTAAATAGGAACTGCGAGAAGCTGCTAATTTTGAGGTTGATAAAGCTATGTTGACTGATGCACCTCTGCTCTTTCCTCCCGGGCAGGTAATGTAGTTCTGTAGAAGTTTTTCCTCTATTGGTATTGGTGCTCAAGTATTTTCTTTTCTTCATGCATATGAGTCGAGAAAACTACAATTTTCCTCTGTTTCTGGTGCTTTGAAAATTGGATATGATTTAACGATATGAAAGCATGCATTCATGCATACAATGGCTACATAATTACACAACTGGATAACAAAGAGTGGACATTGAAAATGCAAGGTCCTACTTTGAGGTGAACTTTGGTTAATAATGAGCTGTTGTTCAATTAATAAGTCACGCTGAACCTTAGTACATATAATAGAGTTTTCATCACCGAGTCATAAATATTTCTTGTATATACATAGGGGCATAGCTAGAAATTTGTTTTTTTTGTTGGGGCACAAATCGACAAATTTCAAAATACTATCAGCCTTTTCCACCTGAGCTTAAGATTGTTATTGATGGTTTAAAAAAAAAAAGTTAGTTATAATATCAAAAGATAAAATATATGCGGAAAAAAACCTTACTGTTAAGAGCGTCAACTACATCTTTATCATCTTTTTATTATCTAAATGTCATCGTGTTTTTTACCGTTTCAATAATTTTAGCTTAGTTTCAGATTGAACTATTGAAAGTAGTCAAAATTGGAAAATCTCAGCCAATTTTAGGTTGGTTTTCAAGCAAAATGATCAATTCCAACGGTTTTGGATTGATATCCAATTAAATTTAAAACCACAGTATGGATATTTTGCCCTTCCAATCTTTTTAATTTGAAAATTAAAAAAAAAAATCCTGCACTTCTTGTAAATCCCATTCAAAGAACAAACCAGACACATAATGGATGAGTAATAGTTACAATAAAATTTTTAAAAGAATTTCTTCTTATGAAAACAGAATCAGCAATAAATCCAATAATTAATGAGTAATAGTTGCACACCCTCAAAATCAATCCTGCCACCAAACGTTGTACCTGCTGTCCTACCACTATCTGGACCTCTTAGTCTATAACAAACCCTTACACATGTAAAGTTATCTTGATCTATTTTTTGCATATATGTTGCCTCACTATACACCTATTTTGAAGTAATGACAAAGATTAGCAGCGTTCCTTCTTTTGTCTTTTCTTCTTCTGTATACGGTTGCATGGAGTATCTGTTGCTATTCCTTTAATATTAAGTACCAGCTCAATAAAAAATTTTGAATAACAACAACAACAACATCAAGCCTTTATCCCACTATGTGGGGTCGGGTACATGAATCCTTTTTCTCCATTGTGTCCTATTAAAAGTGAAATTCTCGTTTAAATCTAATAAAGAAAGGTCATTCCTAATATTTTCTAACCAAGTCTTTTTAGGTCTACCCCTACCTTTCTTAACACAAGTCAAATCTAATACCTCTTCTCTCCTAACCGGGTCATCGGAAGGCCGCCTTTTTATGTGACCAAACCATCTAAGGAGACTCTCTCTAATCTTATCTTCTACTGGAGCTACTCCAACCTTTTCACGTATATGCTCATTTCGTATCCTATCTCTAAGGGTAAAGCCACTCATCCACCTGAGCATCCTCATCTCTGCTACACTTAACTTAGTATTATGCTTCTCTTTTAATGACCAATATTCGGCACCATAAAGCATTGCAGGCCTCACTACCATGGTTTAAAATTGCGCAATATGAGGCTCGCATTGAGGCCTTCCTTTGCGCAATTCCAGTAAAAAATGCCTCGATGCTTACGCCTCGAGTTTTTTTTATGAGGCTTGCGCCTTAACTTGGTTAAGGCCCGCATCGCCTCACTGGCTTGAGGCTTACGCCTCACGCTATATATATATATATATATATTAAAACTTACATAGATCTTGAAGTAAATGCCCGACATTGGACTCTATAGGAGAGGAGGAAGGGGAGAGAGCAGTTCACCATAATGATGATTCAAATGAAGAACCCCTTAGTGATGACAGTGCTGATGACTTATTAGTTCTTATGTGATATGTCATTGCTATTTTTTTTTGGAAATTGGAATTATATGTTAATGAAAAGAATATTGGGATTTGGAAAAGATAGAATTTTGAGTTGAACTATATTTCATGTTGTCTTATTATTGAGATATTTTGATTTCACTTCATATTTTATGTTTTTTTTTTTATATTTTATATTATTCACTCATTAGTATATAAAAAACTTATCATTTTATGTTTACGCAATCTTTTGATTTTGAGGCTTACGCCTCGCCTCACGAACGAAAAACGCCTCAATACCCGAATACGCAATTTTAAACATTGCTCACTACCCTCTTATAGAATTTTCCCTTAAGTTTGAGGGGTACATTTCTATTACATAACAAGCCCGTTGCATTCCTCCACTTCAACCATCTAACTTGAATTCTGCTGATAATATCCCCATCTATTTCACCATCACTCTGAATAATAGATCCAAGATATCTAAAACGTGTACTCTTATTAATGACTTGATCGCCCAAAGTCACAATCCCCTCACTAGGTCTATTACTACTAAAATTACACTCCATATATTTCGTTTTAGATCTACTCAAGCGAAAACCTTTAGACTCTAAGGTAAACCTCCATAATTCAAGTTTACCTTCAACCCCCCCTCTAGTCTTATCAACAAGAAGAATATCATCAGCAAAAAGCATACACCAAGGTATATCCTCTTGCAAATGTCTAGTGAGAACATCCATGACTAAAGCAAAAAGATATGGGCTTAAGGCTGATCCTTGATGTAACCCAACTAAAATAGGGAAATATTTGGTCAAACCACCTTGTGTTTGAATACAAGTAATAGCTCCTGCATACATATCTTTAATGATTTGAATATAAGCATTATTGACTCCTTTCTTTTCAAGAACTCTCCATAGTACTTCTCTTGGAACTTTATCATATGCTTTTTCTAAATCAATAAATATCATATGTAGATCCTTCTTATTTTCTCTATATTTCTCCATCAAACCTCTTAATAAATGTATGGCTTCCATAGTCGACCTACTTGGCATGAATCCAAATTGATTTTGAGAAACATTAGTATCACACCGCAACCTATGCTCCATAACTCGCTCCAATAGTTTTAAAGTATGACACATTAATTTAATACCTCTATAATTCGTACAATCTTGTGCATCACCTTTATTCTTAAAAATAGGAATTAACACACTCATTCTCCACTCATCTGGCATCTTTTTAGTCTTCAAAATAATATTAAAAAGTTTAGTAAGTCAAGAAATCCCTTCATCTCCTAAGCATTTCCACACCTCTATTGGAATATCATCAGGTCCAACAGCTTTTCCACCCTTCATTTTCTTTAAAGCCTCTCTAACTTCAGTTTTACTAATACACTGATAAAAATAAAAATCTTTATTTTCATTTAGGATGCTAAGGTCACTATAGTCAATCTTATTTTCACAATCTTCATTAAAAAATTTAGCAAAATATCTCATTCACCTTTGTTGGATATCATCTTTTAAGAAAAGTATTTTTTGATCTTCATCCTTAATACACTTCACTTGAACTAAATCCTTACTACTCCTATCTCTTTGTTTGGCTAACTTATACATATATCTTTCTCCCTCCTTAGTATTTATTTTATTATATAAATCACTAAAAGCTAATGTTTTTGTATCGCATATTGCTTTATTGAATCCTTACGAGCCACTTTATATATTTTTCAATTATCATAATTTTTAAAATTAAACCAATTTTTATAACAAATCTTCTTATTTTTAATCATTTCTTGGTAATAATCTTTAAATGCCCCCATCTAATCCTAGAAAAACGTTTTACTCTATTTTTTATTTTATGTCCCTTTATCTTAAAGTCCAAAACTAATAATCGATGTTGGGTATATAAATTTTCATTCGGAATAACTTTACAATCTTTGCAATCTAAACGATTTAATTTTCTAGTAAGAAAATAGTCAATCTGGTTTGTACTATATCCTTTTTTATAAGTGATGAGATACTCATTCCTTTTCTTAAATAAGGTATTAGCAATTGAAAAATCATAAGCTAAATAAAAATCTAATATGGTCTTGCCACCTTCATTCGTCGTTCCAAATCCATAGCCACTATGAATGCTTTTAAAATCATCTACCTCTCTACCAATATGTCCATTTAAATCTCTCAAATAAAAACTCTTTCTTCAAGAGGTATCTTTTCTATTAATTCTTTTAAGTCATTCAAAAAATTAAATTTAGAACTCATATCCAAACCTACTTGAGTAGCATAAGCACTTATAATATTAGCAATCTTATCATAAACAATAATCTTTAAAGCTATAATTCTATCTCCAATCCTATTAATTTTTATAACATTATCCTTTAAACTCTTATCTATAATAACACCTACATCATTTTTAGTACGACTCCTACCCGAATACCAAAGTTTAAATCATAAACTATCAATTTCTTTAGCCTTCTCTCCAACCCACTTAGTTTCCTGAATGCACAAAATATTTAACTTCCTATGAATCATAATATCTATTAATTTCATTAATGTTCCTCTAAGGGAACCTATATTTTAAGTTCCTATCCCAATTTTAGTATCATGGACTTGCTTCTTTTCCCACATCCGTCGTTGATGTGGGAACCCTTGCCTATTTAACACTGCACTCGGGCGCCAGTGCAGCGGCCCTTGCACACTTGTCACTGTATTCAGGCCATACAACGCGTCGTTTCCAAAGGACGCCTTAGCATTAACATAATTTCTTAAAGGATTCATGTCATTATTGTTCGACAAGTTTTACGCTGGCTGTCGACTACCTAATGCAACCCTCCACATTTGTGATCCAGGACTTGGGACCTGGCAACGACAGTGTTACAATCAAGAATTTTGAATGCTATGAAAATATTAAAGGGAACTTCACGCTTATCTATTTCTCTTAACCCGCCTCAGCCTTATACACAAAACCTAACTTGACCTTTCTCACCTATATCCGATTTCAACTGCTCCCACCCTTCTGTCGATAATCTATCGAACTCCAATTGAAGTGGAAGATAAGACAAATGATGCTGACATCCAACTGTCCATGCATATCTGAGGAGCTGAAGATCGACGGGAAGATCGACGGCTGTCATCGTCCCACGTTTTCTTATATTTTATTTGTAATTTTTATTTTTTATATTATAAATTTTTTGTTTTTACCCTCACTTAAGAGGGTCGTTTTATGTAAGTCATAGGGGCATATGTGTCTTGTTTTAGTTTCTTAGGCCTATATATAGTGGCCTTTTCTTGTGTAATGGGATGATGAATTGTTTATGAAAGTTTATTCTACTTCTTTGATCTCTTAGTGAGTTCATGAGAGGAGAAGGATCTCTTTCTGAGTTCCGAGATTTCCAAGATCTCTTTGTGAGTTCTTGAGGAGGAAATGATCTCTTTGTGAGTTCCGAGATTCCCAAGATCTCTTTGTGAGTTCTTGAGGAAGAAATTTTAGAGGGAATCTCTCAGCTCTCCATCTTCTCCTATCCCACCTCCCTTTTCAAGCTCCTCCCAAGCTCCCCTCTTCCCCCCCCCCTTCCCTCTTCCCCTCCCACGATTTTCCCCACCTTAGCCCCATCCTGCTGTCCCCACCCAGCCACCACCCGCCGGCTAGAGCCTACCGCCGACCAGCCTGCTCCATCCCATCGCCCCTGTTGGCCTAGCCATGTTGCCGCCGGCCACCCCTTGGTCTAGCTACAGGGATTTCAAATTGCTAGGATTAATTTGCTTTCCTATTTGGTCTTCCCAATTTTGGAAAGTTCTTTAAGGGAATTTAATCCTAATTTGAAATTCAAATCTCTTTCTCTCCCATATTATGCCACTTTTGGAAGCTTTCTTAAAATTAAATAAAAGCTGAAATTTAAATTCAAATTTGATTGTTATTAATATATCCAATATTGGCCCCACCTAATTAATTTCAAGCCTCTCTCTTCTTTTCATATGGCCGGCCACCCCTCCTTTTTTTCTCTCTCCAATTACCACTTAATCACCACTTAATACCTCATTAATGCCTTTCCCTCCTAAACTCTAATTTCAAATTTCAAAATATGAATTTGAAATTAAATTTGGATTCTTATTAGAATCTGAAATTAAACTTTAGATTTATTCCTTTCACAAAATAGCCTCACCCTCTCCCCTCTCTCCCTCCCCAAATTGTGACCCCATCTCCTCCCAAGCCCACGGCCCAACCCTTTTCCCCTCTCCACCGTTCTTCTCTCTTTGACCTTCCTTGTCGTGCTCCTCCCCATGCTTACAGTGCATGGCCGATCCTGAGGTCGACCAGGGTTTCGCATACAACGAGCAAGGGGCGATCGACATTTTCCTCTCCCCTTTCTACGAACCGGATTGGGAGTACGACGTCACCGTTGAACGCTACGTCAACCGGATTGTGTATTGCCTTGCTGGGACCATTGAACTTCAACGACCAAGGACCCCGTGGTCCCTCATTGGACGCTCCGTGCCGCCTCCATCTCCGGTTACCTTCCCAACAACAACGTTCCTCAGCTCGTCCTTCCTAGTGTCCACTTCATTTCTAGTGTGGAAGATCTTCCTCCGCTCAACCTAGATCCATAGAGAGAGAGTAGATCCTCAAGCATGTATTGCATCATATTTGGTATCATAGCATGGTTACCTGGGGTGCGGACTCGACGGAGTCGAGCTCTTTTTCACCCCGGGAGAATGATGCGGACATCCAACCGTCTATGCCTATCCGAGGAGCTGAAGATCGACGACTATCATCGTCTCACGTTATCTTATATTTTATTTGTAATTTTTATTTTTTTATTATAAATTTTCTGTTTTTACCCTCACTTAAGAGGGTCGTCCTATGTAAGCCATAGGGGCATATGTGTCTTTTTTTAGTTTCTTAGGCCTATATATAGAGGTCCTTTCTTGTGTAATGGGATTATGAATTGTTAATGAAAGTTTATTCTACTTCTTTGATCTCTTAGTGAGTTCATGAGAGGAGAAGAAGCTCTTTCTGAGTTCCGAGATTTCCAAGATCTCTTTGTGAGTTCTTGAGGAAGAAATTTTAGAGGGAATCTCTCAGCTCTCCATCTTCTCCTACCCCACCTCCCTTTTCAAGCTCCTCCCAAGCTCCCCGATTCCCCCCCCCCCCTCCCCTCCTTCCTTCTCCCCTCCCACGGTTTTCCCCACCTCAGCCCTATCCCGCCGTCCCCACCCAGCCACCACCCACCGGCTGAAGACCACCGCCGGCCGACCTGCTCCATCCAGCCACCCCTGTTGGCCAGGCCATCTTGCCGTCGGCCACCCCTTGGTCCAGCTACAGGGATTTCAAATTGCTAGGATTAATTTGCTTTCCTATTTGGTCTTCCCAATTTTAGAAAGTTCTTTAAGGGAATTTAATCATAATTTGAAATTCAAATCCCTTTTCCTCCCATATTATGCCACTTTTGGAAGCTTTCTTAAAATTAAATCAAAGCTGAAATTTAAATTCAAATTTGATTGTAATTAATATATCAAATATTGGCCCCACCTAATTAATTTCAAGCCTCTCTCTCTCCTCTTTGTATGGCCAGCCACCCCTCTCCTTTCTTTCTCTCTCCAATTACCACTTAATCACCACTTAATACCTCATTAATGCCTTTCCCTCCTAAACACTAATTTCAAATTTCAAAATTTGAATTTGAAATTAAATTTGGATTCTTATTAGAATCTGAAATTAAACTTCAGATTTATTCCTTCTACAAAATAGCCTCACCCTCTCCCCTCTCTCTCTCCCCAAACTGTGACCCCATCTCCCCCCAAGCCCACGGCCCAACCCTTTTCCCCTCTCCAACCTTCTTCTCTCTTTGACCTTCCTTCTCGTGCTCCCTCATCCCCATGCTTACAGTGCATGGCCGATCCTGAGGTCGACCACGATTTCGCATACAACGAGCAAAGGGAGATCGATATTTTCCTCTCCTTTCTACAAACCGGATTGGGAGTACGACGTCACCGTTGAACGCTACGTCAACCGGATTGTGTATTGCCTTGCTGGGACCATTGAACTTCAACGACCAAGGACCCCGTGGTCCCTCATTGGACGCTCCGTGCCGCCTCCATCTCCGATTACCTTCCCAACAACAACAACGTTCCTAGGCTCGTCCTTCCTAGTTGCCACTTCATTTCTAGTGTGGAAGATCTTCCTCCGCTCAACCTAAATCCATAGAGAGAGAGTAGATCCTCAAACATGTATTAAATCAACAAATCTATACCTTCTGACACTGGTGGAAACTTTGCAAAAAGCTCTAGAGGCTGGATGGTGTCTGTATAGTTGATGAGTAGTAGTTAGGGCAAAGGCTCTCTGTGCTGTACTATAGTTTCGCCCATGTGTATAAGCATGCATGATATATGCATGCTTAACCAGGTATCTATGCATCTACGTGAAGCTCTTGAAACAAGAGTAGGCATAAACAACGGAACTAATGTTAAGGCATTTGATTTAATTGTTGTGAGAAAAGTTCAATTATATGAAAGCTAAAAGTCAATTTTCATGGAATTGTGGTTTAGATGGTTTCTTAGAAAAAATGCTTTGATAAGGTTTAGTCATTCTAATTAATGAGTAAATAGATTCATTCTTTCAATTAATTATTTATAATTTACTATTACATTATCATATTATAATAATGTTCTTTTTTTGTAATTTAATACCAGTATCAACGCTGAAACAATTTTTTGACCAAAAAAATAGTACTCCTACAACACTGTGGACAATAACTGATAAAATAATTATCTGCTTTACTAAACAGAACAATTCCAAATAATGCTTTAGAACTGTAGAATTTGAGCTTTTAAATAAGCTCAATGTTAGTTAAGGCGCATTTTAGTAGTGAACTGAAGCAATTCTCTGTTGCTGGAGCTATTCTCTTCTTGGTGGTTCTTTTTATCACTTTCTCTTGCCCACTAGTTTTCTCATACACTACTTATTTATGTTGCTAGCAACTTCTCACTTTGAAATTTATTCTTAAGAATGATTCTCAAGACCTCATATTCACTATCTCTTGCTTCACAGTGATTTCACCTCCAATTCTCTAGCTGATCATCAATCTCATTTCTATTCTTGTTTTTTTTTTAAGTATTTTGTCATCACTTTATTACTTATCTTTTGTCTTTTTTTTTTACTTTTGGATGGCTGAAGATTACTGTTATTTAGCATATCATTATATTTGTTTAAAATTATTAGTTTATGTGGCTTAAATTTTGGTTGGTTAATTGATCATATTATAATGTTGGCTCTAGCATATTTCAGTGGGGTAAGTAGTACATCAAACTAACAGGTTGTTTTGGAATTGTCAATAATTCATTTTGATTCTAATTTTTTCAATGATTTTAACCCTAAAAGTCTACCAGCGAAATGCAGCTTACTGGTTTACTAAGCGGCGGCTTTTTGCAGTCTTACCTGTTTTTATTGATTAAACCTTAGCCTGTTTTCATGATTACTCATTCTTTGCAATATGCGCAGTTAGCATTGTCAGCCCTGCGCAACTCAAATGAGGTGCTCAATGTTATCGATTTTGAAAGGTTTTTCAACTTCACCCATATTGCCTTTTGCATTTCATATTCCTCCTCTCTTCAAACCATTTATTCGACTTGCTGAAAGATTTTTAAGTTCTTATATTGTCTTCCTTTAATTCATATTTATGTTCTCAGATATTTGGAAAGAATTATTTCCCGACAATCTCCCAATGCTTCTCAGCTCATTGAATCTCTTAATGCAATCGATTTTTTGGTAACTTAGATGATTTTGTCAAATTTTCCCTATACTTTATATTGTGCTCTATATCAAACAATACATGATTTTATTTTATTTTTGGTTATTCAAGGTTGGCAAAGTTGCTATTCCCACGGCAAAAGATATGAGGCATATAGATAGAAAATTACGAAGTTGTTTGGATCCAAGCGCGCAGGACGAGTACTACACAGCTTTACTACAGATCTATTGATATTTCTTGTCTTTAAATTTCTTAATGCCTATATAGTTCACTCTTATCTTCCTGAATCTCTACAGTGGTAAAAAGAGGGAGAAGAAATCAAAACACAAATCAAAGAGAACGTCAAATGAGATGCAAGTAGCGCATATTGACGGGTAAGATCCTCTTCTATTTGCATTGACTAATAAGAGAATCCATGCAGGACACTACCTGCAGCATACGTCAATTTTGATATGAAATTTGTGTTGGAATATGTTGCAACTTATAATTAGAATTTTATTAAATATATTGTACAATTACTTATCTGCATCAATGGAACTAAGTTATTGTAGGGTTCTGTTTGGTTGAAAGACAAAATAATTGGATAAATACTTTTTTTACTCGTTTAATTTGGAGAAAAAATTTACACTTTTGAATGAAAAATATGTTATATAAGCTAAAGTTTATGATAAATACTTTGGATCAAAATTTCTCCCTCTCATTAAGATTTTATTTGGAATAGCTTTTTTATTTGTTCTTAAAATAACTTTCTAGTACAAGATCATTATCTCTTAAAATCACTCAATGAAGCGCTTTCTTCTTTCATCTTCAACCTTAAATTAGCTTCCATGGATGTAAATCGCAACTAAACATTTTAAATCTTGTCAAAGTCCATGATCTCTTCATAAAACTCATTGAATCTCATTTCATCATTCCATGATTCCAAGAGATTTCTGACTAACCTTTTTTCTTCAGCCCAACAGAGTTTCTAATCCATCATCAAATGTCCTACACAATATTTGATTGCAAAAGCAAAAAATATATGTGCCCTTTTTTAATATCAAACCTCTTTCACAAACAATCATTGAACATGAGGCATTTTCTTGGTATCAAATTAAATGGACAATATGGGACGTGAGGAGCAGCTTAGTGGTTCAGCGCAGGCAATGCCTCCAGCCGGCTTCCGTTCAATCCCTAAACGGCCCAAAAAAAAAATCAGCATTTTAGCATTGTTGAATGATGGTGGTGGGTGGTAGCAGATTAGAACTGGCACAGGTGGAGGCGGTGGGCAGTAGCAATAGCGATGAATTTATGTTATATTTGAAAATCATCCAAATAGATTGAATTTCAAATATATCAAATTTGCATTGAATGGCTCATTCCAAATACAACAAAATTTTATATTATTTCTTTTACTTTAAATTAAATACTAACAATCTCAAAACCTTAGAATTTGAAATACTTTAAACCGAATAGCCTCTAAGGCACAACAACATTTGCTCAGTTAGTGAATTGAGGGATAAATGAGATGGGTCTAATTTATTATAATCTTATTTAAGTCCAATAATTTATATATCTTTTATCAATTTTGATTTTGAGTGGGAACATTACTATATAATTAAACTGCCATTCAAATTTATTTATCAATATTTTAATTAGTTTGAATATTGCCATGGAGCCTAACTAAATAAAACGAACATAAAATAACTAAATAGAAAATTAAATAAAAAATAAAATAATTATAAAATGGACCATTTCTTAAGTAATTAGTGAATTATTTGTTAAACAAAAAATGAATATAATTATACACGAATATAAATGAACAAATGAATCAATAACAAATGATTGATCTAATATACTAACTCACTTATCACCCTATCAGGGAATTAGTAAAGAAAATGTTCATCGTAAAGCTCTACGTGATATTGGAATTGAAATTTTGAAATTGAATTTTCAGATTTTTTTATATATAATAAAAAGGAATCTTCAACATTTGATATCACAATATAATGCAGAGCAGAAAGTAATACAATAATTAGTTTAAGGCTTCATTTAGAATAGTTTTGTGCTACTATTTTCTTAGTGTTTAAAAAAAATTGTAATAAAAAATATTTCAGAAAACAGTAAGAACGTTATTCCAAATGAAACATAAATCCATCTCAACAATTGAGAGTACGCAGATTTAACAATTACCAAAGAAGTGCATGTTGCCTTAACTTTTTTCAAGAGGCCCATAATCAATGTGATCATGTTCACATGAGGTCTATTTAGTGAAATACACCAATGAGTTGTCAATGCATTTCACCTACTAAATCCTGAGAATGACAAAAATTTGTGAGTCGTAGTGGCACCATGCACCTATCCTCGGTGTTAATGAGATCATGGTTGAAAATGGGATGGATATTAGTGGCATCATTTTTAAGGCAAAAGCATCCGATCAGAGGGCCTCGATCATTATCGTTAAACTTTGGTGTCATTTGACAGCAAAATCATCAATTAGAGGACTTAAATCACGTCATTACTCATAAGAGAGATTTCAGAATGAATTTTAGAAATATTCTCGACTAGACATTTATTTATTTTTTTAGTTGAAGTTATTTTCAAATTTATCACATTCGACAAACAATTGCAGAAGGTTGATGCTTTTTTTTTAAGATTGTTTTTAGGTGTTTTATTTTGATTAAGTATTTTTTATTTTGAAGAATAGTAGATTTGAGATTTTTCTTTAAACATGAGCCCCGAACAATTACTTTGAACTCTGGGGTGTTTCTTTGAATTTTATGCAGATCCCTTCGGCTGAGATTTTTTATCAATATGGACATTATCAGGGCATGATAGCTTTAAAGATTATTGTTGATGCTAAGATTATTAATATTATAATTGCTTATGCTCCTCAAGTAGATTTGAATGTGGGTTCTAAATTAAAATTTTGGAATAACTTAAAAAAATTAATACAAAAGATATATCTTAAAGAAAAAAAAGTTTTATTAGAGGAGATTTAAATAGACATGAAGGTAGAGAGATAGACGATTTTAAAAGTATTCATAGTGACTTGGGTTTGGAGCGACTAATGAAGATGGTAAGACTATATTAGATTTTTTTTTAGGTTATCAATTTGTAATTGCTAATAACTTATTTAAGAAAAGATATGAACGTCTCATCACTTATAAGAATGGATATAGTAAAACTCAGATTGATTATTTTCTTATAAGAAAAATAGATCGTTTAGAATAAAAAAATTGTAAAGTTATTCTGAGCGAAAGTTTATGTACCCAACATCGCTTATTAGTTTTGGACTTTAAGATGAAGGGGCTGAAAATAAAAAAATTGAGTAAAATATTATTCTAGGATTAGATGGGGTCTTTTAAAGAATATTAACAAAATATTTTTTGAGAGTAATATACTAGATCTTAAGTAAAAAAAATTTATGGCCTAAAAAATGATCTTAGTTAGTGTATTGGACTCTATCTACATGGCAAATTAAACTAACATAACTAGAATGAACTCATTTTTCCCACTTGAAGGATGAAATTGGTGACAATGTCCATCCTTCACAATGCTCTGTTACCGGGTTGAAGTTTGTGTGATGGTTGCATCTTCATGGGTATAATCTTTTGGCATTATGAACACAATCTTGAAAAAACTTCTACATTTTTTTAAAGATTCAACCAAAATTATATATATATATATATATAGTGCTTCATCGTGCACCTTATACTAACCATTTATTTAGCTTACAATCAACTACAAGTCTGAGTATGTGACTGTTGATCACATTTTTGCATGAGTTCATCAGGGCCCATTCAACCTCTAATCAAGTTTTAATACATACCTTCAATCAATTCCCAATTCAATTTTCATTCCAATCTTCAATCCTACCTTCAATCTAGCCCTTAATCCGGCTTAAATCATATGCAGTCAACTACAATCATTCATTTGAATGTAATATGCTTGGATAATCCAAATTCAATCAACCAAGCCTAAATCCTAGTCCAAATCTAAAGTTTCAGACCAAAATCTAGGGGTAGAAGCCTATGTCCTGAAACCCTTTTTGGGTGATTTCTCAATCATTTCAAAACCATGCCAAATGACCTATAATTCATTATCTGGGTTAACCATACAAATTTGAACCCAATCTGACATTTCTAACCCCAAAAATTGAATTGATTTCCAAAGATTACAAAATCTTCAAATATTTATAGCATATGTCATTTGTCTTGCCACCTAGTGGAATCTGACTTTGGGGCCTCTCCCAAAACCCTTGACCATATCAATAACTCTTGTTATGATATGTTGACCAATAAATTGCATTTTGTTCAACCCAGTTTGACTCATAGTTGGCCAAGGGTCAAAAAGACCAAAATGCCCTTTAAGGGCAAATTTTGACTTTTCCCTAAATCTCAACATATCTTAATTACATCAAACCTTGATATCTTTTCTAATGTATCCTAAATTCCTTTAACACATTGGACTCAAACCTAAGCTTTGATTTGACATAATTGACCAAGTCAATAATGGTTGACTAAAGTGCCCTTTAAGCTTTCAAAAATGCATTTCAAGTAAAATGCTCTTCTCACTACTTGAAACCATTTCTCTCATGTTCAAAACATCCAAACCTAATGGACCTAGCCCTTGACCCTTGGTTAACTTGGTTGACCAAGTCAACCAAGTTTGACTAAGATACACATACATCTTTACCCAAATCAAACCCTTTGACCAAGGCTTTGCTAAACCAATTCAAACCTATAGGGTGATTCATTAACTCCTTAAGAGAACCCTCTTGAAGGTCCAACCCTTGGGCCCACTTGGGTTAGCCACATGGCTTGACCCAATTGTCCAAAGAGAGCTTCCCATGAGCCAAACTCCACCATAAGTCAATTCAAATCAAACCAAAGCCTATGTTGGGTCCCTTAATACCCAACACACTCCTCCTAGTTGATCCAGCCCTTGGGTCTACTCATGTTGGAAATTGGGCTAGCCCAAAGTGGTCAAAACCACTAAGGGTTGAGCTATTTATCAACCTAAGCTTCACCAAGCCAAATCAACACTTGCATTGGGTTACCTTAGGTACGTCCAATGCATCTACCCTAGTTAGCCCAACCCCTAGTCTGATTTAGGTCTAGACCTAAGCTAGCTCAAAGTAGTCAAAATCACTTTAAGTTGAGCCAATTCACATCATTGGTTAGATCAAGTGGAACTACCTATTGCATTGGATAGCTCTTGATCTAATGCACTTCCCACATTAATCCCACCATCTGGCCTGACTTGTGTTGCACCCAAATTGACCCAATTGGTACATGTTTGGGTTAACGTGGTGAATTGGGCTTTACTTTGACCAATTGATATCACACTTGAGTTCACCAAACCTCCAACATCCTTTCCACCTCAACCTGACCTGAACTAGGGCTGCTGGTGGCCAAAGCAAATGGGTGTGGAGCTTCGGTGGTCCCCTTCATCTCGATCCTCACTCAAAGGCCTTCCAAGGATTGAGCTCACTAGTTTGAGCTCATGAGGCTCAGAGAAGTTGTCCCCTCCCAGTTGGCAGCCATTAAATGGCTAAACATATCAATCCTAGCCGTCTGTCATCACAACTATATCTTAAATAGGGCATCCTTCTTCCAAAGCGGCTCATTCACATTCAGTCTCTCAAAATTGTTCTCCAGAGTCTCGTGAGTATTCCTAACCCTTCCTTCACTCTCCAACCCTCTCTGGCCATCAATTTAAGTAAGCTCTAGTTAAATCCTTCCACCCTTCGCTCAAAGTCATACCTCTAGCAATCCTATGGCTGTGACATCTGAAGAGGAAGTGTTTGTAGTCATCCTCTCAAGCTTCCTACTTGAAATCCAATTCATTGGGGCTTTCTAAAAGGTGAAATCCTAATCCCCAGCTCATAGCTAGGTAGTGGTCATCAAGTGTGAAGTAAACTGTCAAAAAACCAAACTTTAACTGTTGTATTGACAGTTTATATCGCCCTGATGCTCTCTAGGAAATTTTGTAGAAGTTCACCAACAAGATCTCTCGAATCATGCTGAAGAAGCTTTATAGCTATGGAGCCTTGCAGAAGCTTGAAGACGTAATCACAGTCGTTAATCTCCGATTAAATCATGCAGTCTCAGGCCACATTTAATCGTGACCATTTAATCAAGCATCAAATGTCTTTGGTTAACCCCGTGTTTACACAGGCAGCCATAATGATTAATTGACTAATTAGATGGCACCAGGGTGGAAAGCTTCGGCTGACTATGTAATTCATGCATTTAATTTCATAGAAATTTTAGGAAACTTTAAAATTTTATAACTCCTCATCCACTTGGCCAATTTAGGTGTTCTTAAGCTCATTGGAAAGGTCTTAAGAAAATCTATAGAAGCCCTATGGTCATGGGCCATGATTATACATGAAACTTAGTTAATTTCAATAATATCCTTAGGGGTATTTTTATAATTATGTCTTGAAATTTTGGGAGATCAATTTTGGGTATGTCCAAGACATCTCCAAAATTTCTCCCTTCTGATTGAAGGGTATTAGGACACATTTGGCTTAATTTGGATTCTTGAGTAATTGGTTGATCGTTGAATACAAGTTTATCTAACTAATGGGGTTTAGGTTTTGATTGATCGTGAGTTATTTATGTTTAGATTAGGGAGTAGATGGCCACATATTTTATCCCCCTCCCTTAGCTCTTCAGCTTTATGTAGTCTAAATTAAATCCTTGAGGTGACTTTATGGTTAAACCACATTAGAATGTCAACCATTGGCCCAAATTCAGTGGGCTTAGGCCTTGAGTTTAGGTGAACTCATGGCCCATGTTTCACTAAAATTGGAATCAATTTGGTCCACCATTTAGGCAACACAAACTACCATTTTAAAATTAACCAAAAAATTATTTAATTTACCATTAATTCAAATTAAATCCTAAAAATTCAAATGATATGTCAAAATACACATAATTAAACCCTAAACCTAGAAAAATTAAAAGCCCCTGGATTAGACCCTTAAATTAACCTTATTTTAATTTTTGATAAAATATTAATATTTAATTAATTTAATTAATTCAAAATAACTAAAAATTTCTTAAAATTCATAAACACATGAGAACATTCCCTTGGATTATTCAAGATCTTTGGGAGTGTTTTCAAGAAGTTTGGAATCAATTTGAACCAAAATCATTAAAAGTCCTTTTAACGAACAACTTAAAAATTTAATTAATTAGTCAAACTTTAAAAAATCATAAATAATTACAAAACAATACAAATTTAACAAACTCAAATGAATTAGACTTTGAATAGGGTCTATTATTTATTAAAAATATCAAATCACCGGAAATAATTTAAAGTCAAATAGTCAACATTTGGTCAATTGTAATTCAAATTTGAGTCAAAACTTAAAAAATGCAAAACTTAATATAGAAAAATCTATATCCATTAAACTTATTATCTAATTACTCACATTAAGGTCTATTGAGGAAAAATATTAAAATTCTATAATTCACTTTAATTTAAAAGGTTAAATTTTAACCCCTTAATTAATGCGTTTAAATAATTCAAAAAATTCTTAAAAAAAATAATTGGTTTAAATTCTAAAAAATATTAATATTAATATTTTAAATAAAAAATCAATTAATTTAATCAAAATCTATCAAATTTTAATCTTTAATCAATTAAATCAATTAATTAATATTAATTATTATTAGGTAACCCGGTCCTACTAGGCTATTAACTTAGCCTAACGGAAGATGAAATAAAATTTATGGTCATGGTGTAAACAAAGGTAGTAATCATATAACACTTAGTAAACTTTAAAATTGATTTTAAAAGACTAATACTTAAACTTGAATTAAAGCCCCATTGATCTTCAACAAATCAAAACACTATACAACTTTAACAAATTATCTAACATAGGATATATCTAAGCCACACATCATTCTTCACATACTTTAGATGATTTTTTTAGGATACTAACTCTAATTTTAGGCTAGGCCAATATTTTACTTTCCTGTTATTGTGTGCCAAGCTTTCTATATTTTTTCACTACATACTAGTTACAAATTGATTTGATTGATGCGATTGTTTATTTATTATACAATTTGTGAATTAATTTGATGGGCATTAGTTGATGGGCATTAGATTACCCCTCGGTTAGGAATGATATGGATTCTCATAGGATTTTCTGTAGGTATCCATGCTTATACATGGATAAATTAAAAGGGGCCAAAATTAAAAGCTTGAAACTGACAAATTTTCTACATGTGCAAAATTGCTAAGTCCCCTTAAAATTAAAAGAGCATGGTCAAGCATGACTATGATTTAATTTTATGTAAATATATGAGTGCTTGGAATACAAATTATTTTATTTAATTGCCTAGGATAATCATATGTGTTGCTTTAGAATTTTGTTTTAATTATCTATAATATAATTTAATCAAGTCGTGCTGTGAAAGTGGATATTTTAGTTAGTTTATCAATTATCCATCCTACTGGAAATCCAAAGAAAAGGCAACATCCCTCAATGGAGAGTTCCTCTTCACTTGGAGATTCAAGTTAGGATACTTTCAATATCCAAAGGGAAAATAAAATACCACTTCGGGGAGGAGTTTTTTTTTTATTATTATTTGGATATTTGGACCCGACAAATCCAAGGAGCTCGCAGAAGGGGAGAAGATTAAGAAGTGTAGACAGAGAGATACCCCACTCAAAGTCATTTACATCATTTCTTGGACTAGAATTAGGGTTGTTGTTAGTGGTACTCGACCACTTTTAATTTCTACAGACCCTGGATTATAAATTAAGTGGCATTTGCCACATGGATTTTGAATTTATTTAATTAATTGATTTGATTTGTTTAAATTAATTTCATGGTAGAAATGCCTGCTTTTCTAGTCTTTTTCTTGCATGCCATTTTTTTAGCCTGGATATATTCGAATGCTCATGAGAGAACAATTAAAGATTTTTCTACTTTAACAAATTAAAAATTTTAGGCTAACATAAAATTTCAAATTATTTAAGAAACAAGCATGGGATCACCGAGAGTTCACATGCATTCGTTTTGAATATTCTCGCCCTTGTTAGGCACCTCCCCACCTACATATTCTAGAAGACCATATGGCCTATTCAGGTGTAATTCTATTAAGGGGATGTTGTGTAATCTCTAGAATAAAATTTATTTTTAAGCCTTTTTAAAAAATGCTTCATATTCATTTTACATTCAAAACTGACTAGCATACATTGCATTAGAAATAAATTTTAATTATAATGTTTGAAGCATTAATCACCCTACATAAGTCAAGGGGCCAATTATGATCTACTCTAGATGTCGACCCTAATTCCTCAAAACTTAATTAATAACGTCCCTACCCGTCTTTCATAAAAAGACATAACACATGAATTTTAAGCGCCTAAGTGGTTAGCTGACTCTCATATCCAAGTTGGGGTAAGTCCAAGTTTGCACTGCATTAGCTAGGTTGAGGCTACTATTATTTAATGCCCAAATTTAGAGTTATGATATGGGTTAGACTCAAAATCATAAGACCCAAACTTCGGGAATATAATCCCACATTTCTAATAAATTAACAACTTAAATTTAATTTTCTCTTCAAAATCAAAACTTAAAGTCCAACACATAAGGTAGAACAGTGTATTTTTAAATTATTTCATAATCTCAAAATACCTCATACTTCTCCTTTGTTGGCCTCTAGAATTAAATGTTCAAAATTTGATCCAATCCTAATTGAAACTTCGATATCACCCCTTTGGTATCAATCATAAACAATTCTAAATAAAATTTCTAGCATTATTTAAATTGAGAGCTTTCATAAGAAATTTAGATTTTCTATAATGTAATTAACTATGAGGGCTTAATCTTGTAAGAGATTTAGAGACCCAAATCAATTCTCAAAACTATATTAGTTTCCCTTAGGAAAATAAAAAAAATCAACAACGATCATTATCATCATATTTGAATGATCGATGATACATAATTTTCTTTCTTCGGGATAATATATCTTTATTATCATGACCTCAAATATGAAATCAATGGTACTTCATGTTGATTATCATAATTAATACTCAATTAAATGTTATTTTGACCATTCAGGATCATATGTAGTTCTTTCCTGATTTTTACTATGATAATCATGATGAACTACCAACTTTAATGTCTGAACCTATTAGGGAATGATATTTTTACCTCCTGATGTGATATATCATTCATAATGACAATTTTGACTTCAAAACTGAAAATTCCTGAAATTGAGTTTTCCCATGAAATTTAATTATAACATGTCTTGCCACTTTCTAAACAAAGCAATGTTCATTTTAAAAATTCAACCAATAATGACTAGTTGTGTAACATCCATTCTAATAGAAAATTACAATCCAATGATCAATCTTCATACTTAACTTAATTATAACAACTTCAAATTAATGTAGTCATCTTGGGTGACCATTATTCATGCAATTCTTTACAACATATTATCTAATCTTACTCCATCTTCACCGAAAGCTCTACCGACATATAGTATCCATACTTGGTTCTCAGTACTCACTACTTCCACCTTGGAATCAGAGTTATTAAAATTCACCATGAAGTATTCATATGCTTGTTCCTTAATGGTCATTTGTGGCGTGTGATACATTTGGAACTCACTCAGCTCCGACCATTTAAGTAATTTTTTGGAGTGGCCTGGTTTGACCAGTACAGCCTTAAGAGAGTGATCCATGATGAATTGTATAGGATAAACCTAAAAGTATATTCATGATCGTCAAGAAGAGGTTGCAATTGTTAATGCAAATTTCTCCATGATAGGGTAATTTAGTTCAATGCCTCTTAAGGTCTTACTTATATAATTGGCAAGCCACTATTATCTTCCCTTGTCTCCGATGAGCACTAAGTTCTGACTCCATGGTATAATAGTAGCTCTTCTACAAACCTTGAGCTTTAAAGTAATGGTGAAAAAGATATGAGGAGTATAAGTTATTAAAACATGGCTTCCTGATCATCACTCCAAGCAAACTCTTTGCACTCCTTAAGACTTCGAACAAGGACAAGCACCTCTAACCTTATATGGATATGAATGGATTAAGCCAAGCAATTCATCCAATTCGCTGTTGCACATCTTTGGTAATTTTGGGTGATGCCATCTCTAAGATCTCATTGATCTTGTCAAGGATCACCTCAATGTCTATGAGTGTTAGGAAGAACCCACAAAATTCACCTGAATTTGCACCAAGAGCACACTTTAGAGGATAAAATAGTATGTTGTACCTTTTGATTATGGTGAAAATTTTGTTTAGGAATTTTATGTATTATTCCAACACTTACTCTTCACTAGTAATTCGCCTACATAGGCTTCCACAATTTTACCCTTCTGCTCCATAAAAACTTGATCCATCATTTGAAAAGTTGTTCACTTAGTCTTTAGGTCAAATGTCATTAAAGAGTTTTCTCAGAATCATGTGAGTTGATTATGATTTAATACTAATCGAAGAAGGGATCAAGAAAGCTCATTACAAAATAATTGACTACTAAGTCCATGAATGATTTGCTTCTATGGAGCAAATATCCATATGTATGAAACGCTGAGTTTAGGTTTGTAAATCAACACACATTCATCACTTGTCACTAGCCATTTGGACCTGGATGACTATTGGAAAAATATACTACAAATTTAAGAATCCTATTTGTTATAATCAAATATACTATAAAGAATAACATACCTCTCAAAAGAACAATAATATTCCTTAGTAGACTTGAAAATAAAAATTGATTTTTAGTAAAATATCTATGTTCCTAATGATTTATTGATATGATTTATTTTATTTTGCAGCACAAGTTCTCCATAAATACAAGCTCTTGTAATTAGTTATATCCTAAAAGAGGTGATCTATTGAGAATAGTCTCGATTAAAATAGTGACAAATATTTTTAAGATGTCGGAGTTTAGATAACGGATGGGATTTTGAAATTTCAAAACGGAACTAGTTGAAATCAGAAAATTAGCTTTTTATGGCCCGAAGATGAATAGTAGAGAGCATTGGATTCTAAGAAACTCAAAAATACTCCAAACTATTCTACGATGGGCTTTAAGGTTTGGAAATTAAAATTTAGTGTTTGCGTTGTTCCTTTTATTAGAAATTTGAGGCTTATATTTCATCAATAGAATATTGAAAGAATGACCAAGAGGTGAGGGCTTATGTATAGCTAATCAGCCTCTGATGAGTACTATTGAGTAGTGACTTAAACCTATGTCTAATGAAATTTAGGAAGATTTACAACTTTTACCCCACCAGAGTTTAAGAAAGCCAAACTTTATTAAGCTCATAATCCAACCTAAAGAAGACAAATACTACTAGCTAAACTCATATAATTGCTACAAAACCTTGATTTCAAAGTCTTATGTAATGCAAGATTGGCTATGTTATTGTCATTTTAAAATTGAGACATACAACTTAGGTATTGAAGTCAGGCAGGCTAAACATGAAGTGTATGGAAATGCTTCTTGCTAATAAAATAGTTTCTTTTTTATTATTTTAATTTATCCTTAAGTGTCTTTTCAACTTTTTTTTTAATTCATATATGACATTTATAGTTATTTTTATTCAATTTTTTTAAAATTTATCAGAAGAGTTTTGATTCTTAAAAAATAAAACATCAAAAGAAATCAGGTTCTTCTAAAACCAAGCATACATATAATATGTGTCACACCTATTTTAAGTTTCGCATAAATTAAGGGGTCAAATTTTGTGAACCAGATATTTTGAATGTAGACCAAGTTTCTAAGTTTTAGTCAGCTATCTCCTGCCTAAGTAGATTTAAAATCAAATTTTTAATTCTAACTTTGGTTTGAATTTTGCAATTAATGATTTAGTATATTCTAATACAATGAAGTATAAAATAATATATAGTAAAACATCAAACTAAAATGCAAGAAAATAAAATAGCCTACTCTATAAAGTTTAAAGTCATAAGAGTATCATTTTATTATTTATTTTCTAAATTTTATTTTTTAAATATAAACTTATTTAATTTTATCGAGAAATCATTTTAATTTAAGTTTTTTAATATCATATAACTAAGTTTTAAGGGTTGGGTGTTCATTTTTATTTTGGATTTTCAGGAATACTTTAAATGTAAAATATTTACTCGAAGTTAAACCTTTTCATTTAAATTATCTTAGACATAGTAAGAGGTAACCTTGCCAAACATGAGCTGACACTTATATATATATATATATATATATATATATATATATATATATATATATATATATATATATATATATATATATATATATATATATAGGCGATTTTATGACATTAATTATTTTAAACATTTATTTAAGATTTATTATAGATTTTGTTTTTAAGTATGATATATTTTAAAGCTATTTATTATATTATTTTCTATAATTTTAAGATATCATAAAAAATTATCTGGTATTTTAGTTTTTTTAATTATTAATAAATTTTCTACTATTTATGTTATTTAATGATTATCTTATTAAAGCTAGGGTTTATTAATTCTTATTTTAGGTTTAAATGATGTGAAAACTTTATGAAATTTTTTTTAATTGAGAATAATCTCAAAAACATCTCATAAAAATTTAGAATTATCTTTAAGTTTTTAAATTTTAGAATATTTTTTAACTTTTTAATAATGTTAATTAATTTTATTTATAAGATACAATAAAAACAACAATAAGCCTTTATCCCACTACATGGGGTTTGCTATATGAATCCTTTTTCTCCATTGTGTCCTATTAAAAGTCAAATTCACATTTAAATCTAATAAAAAATACATTTTTTTAATACTTTCTAACCAACTCTTTTTAAATCTACCTCTACATTTATGAACATTCGCCGAATCTAATACATCTACTCTTCTAATAGGGTCATCAGAAAGCGAACATTTATGTGACCAAATCAACTAAGGTGATTCTCTCTAATCTTATCTACCACTAAAGCATCTGTAATATCTTCACGAATAAACTCATTTCACGCTCTATCTCTACGTGTAAAGCCACTCATCCACTTGAGTGTCCTCATCTCTGTAACACTTAATTTTATGCTCCTCTTTTAATGGCTAACATTTTACACGATAAGCATTGAAAGTCTCACCACCATCATATAAAATTCTCTTAAGTTTGAGTGGTATTGTTATATCACATAATAGGCCTGATGTATTCCTCCACTTCAACCATCCAACTTGAATTCTACTAATAACATCCCCATCTATTTCACCATCGCTTTGAAAAATAGACTTGAGATATTTAAAATGTGCACTTTTTTTGAATGATTTGATCAACCAATATCACAATCCCACCATAAGATTCATTACTAATAAAACTAAACTCCATATATTAGATTTTAGATCTACTCAAACAAAAACATTTAGACTTTAAGGTTGACCTTCATAACCCATGTTTTTCATCAACTCTCTCTAGTTTTATCATTAAGAAAAATATCATCAGCAAAAATCATACACCAAGTTGCATCATTTTATAAATGTCTAAGAAGAACAAAATGACTACATAAAAAATATATTGGCTTAAAAATTGATCCTTGATATAAGCTAACTAAAATAAAAAAATACTTGATCAAACCACCTTATGTTTAAACACTAGCAACATCTCTTGTATATATATCCTAACTTACTTGAACAAGCATTATTAACTCCTTTCATTTTTTGTACTATTCAGAGCACTTCTCTTGAAATTTTATCATATAGCATCTCTAAATTAATAAATATCATATGAAGATCATTCTTACTCTCTCTACACTTCTTCGTCAAACCTCTCAGCAAATGCACAGCTTCCATAATAGACCTAGCTAGGCATGAATCGAAACTAATTTTGAGAAATATTACTATAATGACGTAACAAATGCTCAATTACTCACTCCCATAATTTGAATGTATTTCACATTAGCTTAATTTGTTTATAATTTGCAACCTTTTTGCATCACCTTTATACTTAAATATAAGAAACAACACACTCTTTCTCCGCTCATTCGACATTTTTATGTTTTTAAAAATATTAAAGAGTTTAGTAAGGCAAGAAATTCCTTGATCTTCTAAGTATTTTCATTGTATTGTAATATCATCAGATTTTGCTCCTTTTCCACTTTGCATTTTTTTAAAGCCTCTAAAACTTACATTTTACTGATACAAACATATAACAATTTGCATTTAGAGTGCTAAGCTTATTAAAGTTAATCATATTCTCACAACCATCATTAAAAATTTATAAAAATATCTCAACCACTTATATTGAATATCTTCTTTTAATAAAAGCACTTTTTCGATCTTCATCTTTAATACATTTCACTTGAACTAAATCCTTATTTCTCCTCTCTTTATTTAGCTAACTTATTCACATATTATTTGTCCTTCTTAGTATCTAATATATTATATAAATTACTAATAACTAAATTATTTGCATCACATATTGCCTTCTTAGACTCCCTACAAGACCCTCTATATTCTACTTTGATCTAGCCCCACTTGTTATATATGAGTGTGGGGGATTGAAAAAGAATTAAAAGTAGAAGTAGAGTTATAAGTAGTCATTGGGACATGTGTCATATTCATGCATTGCATATTCTGGAAATTGTATGGCACTAACATAAAATAGGGTTATCAGAGCACAAATTTTGAATTATACCAGCAGTTATAACATCTATTAGTTTCTTTGCAATGGTTTTAAAACTGCTACAGTATCCCTGTAATTACAATGCGTTGCAATGACATTCCACATTGGTTTAAAGATCAGCAGGGTAAATTTAGCGAAGTGCTATATTTAACCCTGCTTATAACCAGTGCAAAATTTCATATTTGCAACTATCATAACTACCGCAAAGATCATCCATATAAACTGATTTCTTGAATTATGACAGCTTTAACCACCATAATTTTGATATGTTGTGGCAATTATAACAACCACAAATGTCCAATTTTTTTTTTTAAATACAGAACCTGAATGGCCACTGTAATCTCACATTCACATTATCCAAACTTGGTGCAAATAAATAATCTTCCAAATAAACAATACACGAAATAGATGATAATCCATGTAGAGTTTTAAACGTAGATATTTATCAAGAATCAATAAACAATGCTCCAAATACATTATCCGAAGTGTTATAGGTAGCAAGAGTCACAATGATGTAAGAGAAAATTAAAGTTACATTCACTAGGATTGGACCTATTAGCCCTATTCCTCCGCTATCACCATAGAACCCTAAAAACATTTTCTCATAATTTTTGTTTTAACACATATGATGTCACACTATAAACTTTTTAGCCCAAGCCCAAAAGAATTCAGCTCATAATTTCTAATAAATACAAAATTAATTATGATCAAGTGAGTAAGTTAGTTGCTAAGTCAAAGCTCCCCAATAGAAGAACTATACTTAAACAAGCTAGCAAAGGATGATGGAACAACAAATCTGTAGAAAATGCCCTAAGCATATTACTTTTGATACACCTACTCAAGATGGATATGTTTATGTTCTTATGACGGCAAATGATTTATTTGAGTGAAATATTAAGAACTAGATTATCATGATTTTTTAGTGATGCTAAGACTTTTTCAATGATGAATAATGTTGTCAAGTCAATGGTGACATAAGAAAGAAACAAGAAGGAAATAGAGGCCAAACAGAATTTGTCAAAAAGGTGCAAAATAGAGATCAAACCAGCACACTAAAGATATAGGAGATTTTTGCATACTTTACCAAACAAGCAAGAAATCTTACTTTTCTTGAACAATAAGCTATTGTCACGTTAATGGTTATCAAGTTAGCAAGTGTTTATCAATTTATAGAAAGAACACGTCACTTCTTTTGTCTAAAGTCCAAACATGCAAGTTAGAAACATTTAAATACTCATTTAATTGAAGTAGAAGATTTCCATTTACTATAGCTAATGATCTTGAAGAATCAAGTAGCTCATAACAACAATATTTTCAATCCAATATTAAGGTCTCAAAGTAATTCAAATCAAAGAAAGCAACTAGCAAGGAGAAGTTAGGGAAATATAATTCTAAGTGTAAGCATCAGAAGTTCAAACATTATAAGAACCACTAGAGCTAAAAACCAAAACAACATAAGTTTAAAAATACCTAAAATATTCATACAACGAGAAGCATAACAATAAATAATAAACCTCATAAGCAAAACAAACTTCAGTTTCTAGAAGATTATTAGACATCATATGAAGTGTCATTGCCAACCTGAAAGTAATATGAAGATAATGAGATACTAATAATCAAGCAATTTATAATTATATTAAATTAAACAATTTTTTTTCATGTCAATTCTGATCCTCCATGGGGTGGTTGATTCATCTCAAATTATTGCATAAATTGTCTCATCTCAGCACAAAATGAGTTTAACTCCTCTTAAAGACTTGTTATTTGAGCAAAGTTGCTACTGCTACCACCAACTGCTTCACTTGTGTTTTGAGGAAAGTATTAGGTCGGCATGACACCAAATCCTTGGGTACAAACTAAACATGAATATTCTGGTCTCATATCTATAATAAAGACTCTCTCATTAGCTTCAATGTTTTTGTCTTCAAATGTAAACTCTTCTTTGGCAAGAAGATTATATTCTTGTGTTAACATTAAAATTACATATAGTTAAATTATTGAAGAACTTATTATAAAAAGTAAATTTTAATCACTATATATATTTACCCATTATTGCATAGCACATCAGATGATCAAGTTCCATCTTTGTGCATCCTATTGATTTTCCATCATTATAATTTGTCCTTAATAAACTATGAAAACATTATAATAAAAATGCAAGTTTAAAAATGAAGCATTTAATAGTTATAATTAAACATTTAAATTTATACCATTATTCTGTCTCTGAACTGAGCTCACACGGCCCATTATGTGAGGACAAGTTTATTTTTTGGCATTCACAGAATTTTTGGTAGCCCTTTCCTATGACATATGATAATATTAAATTTAAAATTTTATCAATACCAACAACAAAATCAAGCCTTTGTCCTACTACATGGGGTCGGCTACATAAATCCTTTTTCTCTATTCTGTATGGTTAAAAGTTAAATTCTCGTTTAAATTTAATAATAAAAGATCATTTCTAATATTTTCTAACCAAGTACTTTTAGGTCTACCTCTACCTTTCTTAACATAACTCAAATCTAATAAAGAAATATCATTTCTAGTTTAAATTTAAAAAGTTATATTAGTAATAAATTTTTAACAAACAAACTTAATCTCAATACTTACCTGGTCCTCTGTCTTTGACCGTAGTGTAACAAATTGGCGCCATTGCATTTGATCAACTCCAACAAGAACAGTCTCCATAATTTTATCAATTGGTCTACTCTCCAAGTTCTCAACCTTTAAAGTGGTTTTATAATTACACCATTTAATACCAAGGGATTAAAGAATCTAATGGCTTATATAGACAAGAAACTCAAATTTAGACTGTAGTTGACAATGTTATATAATTAATAATACTTAACTAATTTTTTTTAAAACTTACTATAAACTCTATATACCTCAACTTCAACTAACATCTTCTTCTTGAAGAGCTCCATGCCCTTATTTCTCCCATCAGGGAAAGCAATTATAGTCAAAACATGATCTCTTGCAACAACATCAAGATATGATCCTAGCAAAATATATCCATGGATGTTATAAGGGATTTTATTTTAATTTATTTCTATATGAATTTGTGTCCCTGGTGGCATATTTTATACATTAACACATGTTATACACCCCCTATACCTTATAGGATTTCCTTGCTCATCTTTATAAATTAACTTAAAAAAAAATTATATCTACACCACAATATTTATAATTTCATCAGATGGAGAAAATGACCTCAAAGCAATTGATATATATTCTTCAATAAGCACATGATAATCATGGATTTCAGACCCATAATCTTACATTTAGTAAAATTAACACACCTTGAAATATTAGATGCATAACCTTTAGGCATTTTCATATTTTTTAAAACTTGACATAACATCAATTTCTCTTTTTTTGACATTGTGAAGCAAGTTGGGTGTGAAAAATACGAACCATATTCAAGAATTTGTGGATGAAGCTCACTCTTAATTACAATGTACACCAAATCTTGTAGGTTATCTTTAGATTTCTCAAATTCAAGTAAAGTGCCAACGAAATTATTACATACATTATTTTTTTCAATATGCATGACGTCAAGATTATGTGGTAGTAAATTATACTCCCAATAAGGTAATACAAAGAAAATTGATTTTTTTTTTCAGATTTGATGCTCAGTTAGTTCTACATTACACCCTCTTTTTAAGATTCTAAATTTTTCCCAAAGTAAACTAAACATTCTATATATTTTTAAACTGTCTCTACCAATATTCCTTCTAGATGCTTTAGTGATCCCCTCTGTGTTATCAAAAGTATTCTTTCTATCGACAAAATAAGTGATTCTCTGGTAGCCAACGATGATAATCCATATACAAGAATTGTTTCCCTCTATATAACCATAAAGAGTCTATGTTTACGGTAAAATAAGGACAAGAAAAACTACCTTTATTGCTCCAACAATAAAGTATAGCATAAGCCAAAAAATTATTGATCATCCACATTAATGTGGATCGTAAATTAAAAGATTATACGGAAGCTGCATCATAGGATATCACTCCATGCCATAATTTGTACAACTCATTTATTAATAGTTAGAGATAGACATCAATATTATTTTATGGACTCTTCTCCCCTTATATAATAGTAGACTATAATGAATGACATTTATTTCATTGCAATTGAAGGAGGCATATTGTATAAAAAAAAAGTACATGACAAATGATGTATGTACTACTCATATTCTTAAAAGGATTAAAACTATCACTTGATAATGCGAGATCAACATTACGTGGATCTGAAGAAAATTAGGGTATCTCAAGTCAAAGGGTTTCCAAGCTTCTCCATTAGCTGGATTGCATATTAACTCATATATATTTCTCTATTTAGCATGCCAATTCATCTCTTTAGTAGACTTTTTTGTTTTAAACAATCTTTGAAGCCTGGGAATCAATGGAAAAAATCAAACAACCTTAACAGACTTCATTTGAATTTTTTTTCCCTTTAACTGGATTTTTTTAGCACTTACGCATCATGAACAAGCACAAATATGACATACCTCTTGATTAGATCTATCTTTCCAAATTAGACAACAATCAGTTGGACATGCATCTATCTTTGTATATCCAAGATCAAACACTTTCATTATCTTCTTCACTTCATATATATTCTTAGGTAGCAATGAACCATTAGAGAAAGCTTCACTCAATAACTCAATCAATTGATATAAAGATATTACGGACCAAGAGTGTGAGAACTTTAGGTACAATTAATGCAAGATGAAGGATAACTTTGTAAATGACTTGCAGAGTGTGAGAACTTTAGGTACAATTAATGCAAGATGAAGGATAACTTTGTAAATGAATTGTAGTCATGGTATAATTCTACTCTTGCTTCCAGCAAAAAATAACCAAATTTCATCGCATCATCATTTGTCAGATCTATGTTGTTTTTACTATGTTCATCATCTAAATTGGCATTGCTTGAGCAAAATGTGTCCCTTAACAATCCTACTTTATCATTTGTTCTTGGTTGCTCACCTTGCATTTGTACTTCATTAATATTACAAGTATCACTAAATATTTATTATCTTGTAACTTCAGCAACAAAAGCATTTTCCTCTCCATGTTGATTCCAAATAATGTATCTAAGAGAAAATCCTTTAGAGAGTAAATGTAACTTGACATCTTTAACAAAATTAAAATATCTACCAATGTATAATTTGCATTAACATAGAATTTTTTTGTGCTAAACTTTGAGTTGGAATTGTAAATTCTAAAAAATTCTCAACACATTTAATATAATCACTACGTAATTTAGGATTTGATATCCAACTCTTATCCATCAAAACTGAGAAAATAAATTCCCAATAGTTTCTAAGAAAAAAATATTACCCTATTAGATCATCAATTGAAGATTATAGTCATTGATATATGAAGAAATAAGTGTTAGATAACAACTTCATTTAAAATAATCATCGAGGGAATGCGATCTACAAGTCTATTACCACTACGAAAAATAAATAAAAATTAGATATTTATTGAGCTTGTAAGGAGGTTGGAGATATATAGTAATGAATTTCTGTCATTAAGTGAGCCTTAAATTAATTCTTAAGATTAATTAAATGCAAGAGTATTCAATTTTGTTTCTTCTAATTTAATATTAAAACTATATTTTTATTATGGAATCTTAGGCTTCACGTTAGTCATTAACTTGACTAACAAATAGTTGAGAGTAGGGAAACAACAAAAATGCTTGGGTTAAGCTAATTGCTTATCATTGGGCAGTTGACTGCTAAGCCGACCGACTTGATATGAAAAGAGCAAATAGCCTTCTTGACCACATTGACATGGAGCAACAAGTCATTGCCAAATTGCAAGCTCTAGAAAAGTGTTTGTGAAGAAAGAAGTTATTTCAATTGAGTGAATGCTTAATTTCTCTTCCAAATGGACTACAAGTGCTTATTTCTTTAAGAACAATGAAGAAATAATATCATCACTTTTCTCCTAATTTTGAAATGAAATGACCATGACCTAGAGCTTGCCATGTTAACCACTAAGGAACTTTAGAAGATCTCAAGGGTGACATCTTGCAAATACTTTTTCCTTTGTTTGAATTTATTTTGATACCATCTAGTGCAAGTGGAAACCCATAAACATCTACACTTCAAATATTTGAGATACATGTTATTTTTTACAGAGTTATGAATTCCACTAGCAATAAAACATACGTTGAAATAGATTTTTTCCCTTTAATTAGCTGTTCAAAAACATAAACATCAATATTTTGACCATTTTGGTAGTTAATGATACAGTCTATTTCTTATTTATAAATAAATAAAAATCATTCGTTAGCCTAAACTACATGATAATACAACATCAAAATCTATTATTGAATATAAAAACAATTATATTTCTGTTAATAATATGCATTTTTATTTAATAATAGTTTGAAAAACTATTAGAAGAGCTTTTCACTAGGTAGTAGACTGTAAGCCCATCAAATATTTATCCATTGAAGTAGGTATCTATGATTGAGATAGGCTTTGTTCAAATTTGTTGAATCAATACACGTAATCTATTTTTCATTTGGTTTTTTGTTTTTCATAAAAATAAAATTTGATGCTAGTTTAAGTTTACATGTGACAAAAGAGTAAGGGTATGTACAATAACTTTGTGTTCCATGTTACAAATAAGATTATCTTGATTATGATGATTTGTAGTATCGTTTTTTGTTTTTCTATCTTGCCCACTTGTTGATATTAAGATGATCGCAAGAAAAATTGATATTAACACCTAGCATTTATGTAGTAAACCAAACAAGTATGTCAAAATTTAACCAAAGGGTATTTGTAAGTTTTTCCTTATGGCACTAATCAAAGTAAGCAGTAACATGTTCAATCATCTTGAAGGACTTCAGAACAACTCCTATGTTCACGTCAAGTTTAATGTCCTCTTCTTAGATATTTTTAATTGCTTTTAATTAGCATGCTCAATGTCATGGAAGATCTCCTTATGTGATAAGAGTGCACTCAACTACTGAAAATTTCATAACCATGCAATATGTTATGTGAAAAGCCAAATACCTACCCTAATACCAAAGAGATTTACATTAAAAATCAAGTTATGTGCAAGCATTTCAGATAAAACCCTAGGTTAGGTTAGGGGAAAAATCGGTCAAGGAGATCAGGAAGAGCTAGACGTGAGAGGATGGATTTTGACGATGTTGACTCTCCGGCAGATGATCGAAGTCAAAAGGGAGAGCCGCGTGCAAGATTCCAAAGAGTAGAGATTTAGAGAAGGGAACCGAGAAGGAGAAGCGAGCATCAAATAATAAGTCATAGGGTTTGAGATATACCAGCGGCTTAAACCGGTGCATATAGAAGTGGTGAAAATCGGTGCTAAAAGCTGGTTTTGGCAGCAGTTTTCAAACCGCCCCTAGCAAGAGCTATGAAAAATCATATTTTTAGTAGTGTGAATTAAGTCCAAATGATGCTCTGAACATACTATGATAACTTTGAAACCTCTTTGTATGGATTGTAATAAATCAAGAAGGTTTAAGTGCAAGGAATATTTTGTTAGCAAGTATATTATGATATTTGACACCTCTAAGAAGTTATCTATGAAAGTACAATAAATGACATTGAAATTAAGTGCATTTTGATAATTCTAAGAAAATTTCCTTAAGTTAGCATTTAGTTTATATTTTACGATTAATTGAACATTTGAATAATTTGTTAGGGGTATTTTAATGGATATTGATATCTATGATAAAAATGTCAAAGGAGTCTAGAGAGCTGGTTATGCTCACTCTATGATATTCCTCTACTATTTCTAGAAAAGAAAAAGGCCCTATAGAGTAAAGTCATAAGAGCAAGTCCGCCAAGATCAGGTCTTAAGGTATTTTGATAATTCAGTTCTTTATTTTGTTGTAAAGAACTTTATAAATTGGATTACTGCACATATGATTTTGAGATACTTTAGTTTATTGATAGTATTTTGAATTATTTAGTTGGCTTTGGTTTATTATTTATTGAGGTTGATAAATAAATAGGTTAAAGAGATTAATTCTTCCATTAAATCCCGGGATAAATAAATAGTAAAATATTTCGTAGAAATAATAAATATAGAACAGTCCTATTGAAGGAACGTTTATTTCGTCCGGTGAAAGGACGTAGAGCTACGTTCGGCCGGCACTAGATCGCGGCACGTAGCAGTAGGGGTGTCAATTTCGGGTCACGGGTCGGGTTCGGGTCGAACCCGGAACTGACCCGGGTTCAAACGGGTCGACCCTAACCCGACCCGGGAAGGCAAACGGGTCGGAAATCCGAACCCGGACCCGACTCGGCGGGTTGCCGGGTTGACCCGACCCGACCCGGTTTGGGTCGAACCCGCTGCTGGCGGACGGCGACGGACGGAGACGCGGCGGGCGAGAGCGGGCTGCAGCGCGGTGGCGCGCGGCTGGCGCGCGCGGTGGGCGCGCGCACGAGCTGGGCAGCGCGGGCAGCGCAGCGCGGGCGGCAGCTCGGGCAGGCACGGGAAATGCAAAAATTCAAATTTTTTAGAATTAAACGGGTTGGCGGGTTGCCCGGGTCAACCCGAACCCGACCCGTTTTTTAAACGGGTCGAATTTGTGAACCCGAACCCGACCAGATTTTCAAACGGGTCGGGTCCAACCCGGATTTTCCGGGTCGGATCCGGGTCGGGTTTTCGGGTCGTGTCAAATATTGACACCCCTACGTAGCAGGCACAAAACCACGTATTTATCGATTTTGCTTGGCAATAACGAGAAATATCATTATGTGAAGACAAATACCGAGCAATAACGAGCAATACCGAGCAACACCGAGGAATACCGAGTTTTTTCTTGAAAAATTCGGTATTACTCGGTATTGCTCGGTATTACTCGGTATTGGTCTTCACAGGGCGGTATTTCTCATTATTGTCAAGCAATACCTGGCAAATACCCGGTAACTCAGTGGTGACCAAATGAAGCTCTATGTCCGGTCACCGGACCTAATAATTGTTCTGAAGGAACTTTTATTAGATGCATTTGGTTTTAACTAGTGTTCTTCTGCCAGCTCATCATTAAAAAATTGAGGATTGCTAGGTGGATGTGCCATCTGGGCCAACGAACTAGTAAAATATTTCGTAGAAATAATAAATAGAGAACAGTACTCCTATAAGTATCGAGTGGGTACGTGTCTAAAATGATGAGCAACTAATTTGGTGCGGTTAACCATTCTACCTATAATTTAGGCCACCCAATGAATATCAATGGGAAATAATTTTTTAACAAATGTGAATTATTTTTTAATAAAATGAACCTGACGTTGACTTTCTTTTGTTATTATAAGCGAACAAATAACAAATACTTCGGTTCATTACGTACTTTGGGCGTTTTTTTTGGCCAATATAAAGAATTATAAAAATTATATTTAAGAAACAGCAATGATTATCTAATTAAAATTGAGGTTAAAATAAATATGAAATTAATGAGAACTTAAGTCATAAAATTTTCGGAAATTTATGATGACTACTTTTTAGTTTTTAGAATATTTTATTAAACTAATATGAAGTTCAATAACTTAAGCAAAATTCTTCATGTTGCATGTTGAAGTACTTTGGCTGATAAAGAGACAAAAAGTCCATTACATTAACATTGAAAAAAATCTTGCATATATATATATATATATATATATATATATATATATATAAGGAGAGCTATACTCTATGGAGTCTAGGTTGCGGCGTAATACTAATGTTTCTCAAAATCATTTTTTATTCATGCCGGGTAGGTCTACTATGGAAGCCATACATTTATTGAGAGGTTTGATGGAGAAATATAAGGAGGATCTACTTATGATATTTATTGATTTAGAGAAAGCATATGATAAAGTTTCAAGAGAAGTTCTATAGAGAGTTCTTGAAAAGAAAGGAGATAATAACACTTATATTCAAATCATTAAAGATATGTATGTATGCTTGAGCTATTACTTGTGTTCAAACACAAGGTGGTTTGACCAAGTATTTTCCTATTTAAGTTGAATTATATCAAGGATCAGCCTTAAGTCCATATCCTTTTTCTTTAGTCATGGATGTTCTCACTAGACATTTGCTAGAGGATGTACCTTGGTGTATGCTTTTTGCTAATGATATTCTTCTTGTTGATGAGCTGAAGGTAAATTTGAATTACGGTAGTCAACCTTAGAGTCTAAAGGTTTTCTCTTGAGTAGATCTAAAATTGAATATATAGAGTGTAATTTTAGTTGCGATAGACCTAGTGAGGGGATTGAGACTTTGGGCGATCAAGTCATTAATAAGAGTACACGTTTTAGATATCTTGGATATATTGCTCAGAGTGATGGTGAAATAGATGGGGATGTTATTAGCATAATTCAAGTTGGATGGTTGAAGTAGAGGAATGCATCGGGCATGTTGTGCGATAGAAAAGTCCCCTTCAAACTTAAGGGAAAATTCTATAAGGTAGTGGTGAGACCTGCAATGCTTTATGGTGTTGAATGTTGGCCATTAAAAGAGAAGTATAATACTAAGTTAAGTGTTGCAGAGATGAGGATGCTTAGGTGGATGAGTGGCTTTACCCTTAGAGATAGGATACAAAATGAGCATATACGTGACAAGGTTTGAGTAGCTCCAGTTGAAGATAAGATAAGAGAGAGTCGCCTTAGATGGTTTGGTCACATTAAACATAGGCCTTCTGATGACCCAGTTAGGAAAGTTAAGGTATTATATTTGACTTATGTTAAGAAAGGTACAGGTAGACCTAAAAAGACTAGGTTAGAAAATATTAGAAATGATCTTTCTTTATTAGATTTAAATGAGAATTTGACTTTTAACAGGAAACATTAGCAAAAAGTGATTCATACAGGAAACATTAGTGGGACAAAGGCTTGTTGTTGTTATTGTTGTTGTATATATATATATATATATATATATATATATATATATATATATATATATATATATATATATATATATATATATATATATCATAAGAGGTATGAACTTTTTTATCCAATTAAGATGTTTAACTAATTTGAGTCATCTATTATAAAGAATAACCTTCACTCTAATTAGAGAAGCATTAATATAGTATAGGTCACAAGAATTTTGAAAAATGACTTTCATCATGAAAATATGAGCCTTGAAGTGCCTATGTAGGTACCAAGCGCATGGTGATCAATGGTAAGCTCAATCATTAACTTTACGATGGGAGATCTACAACTAAAAAGGAAATCATCAACCAAAGTAAAAAATGACTTGTGATGAACATGATGTGAGTGATGGGTGCTAGACTTATTTTTATTTTTGTATAATCATGGCTAATTATTTATTTTTTTTTTAGTATGTAGCCAAGTACTATAATGTAAATGCTACTTATATATTTTGATCTGAATGAAAAGAATAGAAATCTGTGTGATGAGTGTATTTTCTACTCATTGGAAGGAATTAAAAGATCTGTGGTATGTTATATATATATATATATATATATATATATATATATATATATATATATATATATATATATATATATATATATATATATATATATATATATATATAAAGGCCCTCAAAACTTAGATTTTGGATTGATCTATCCCAATTCAACACGGTATAACCTATCTCTCTATGGGTCATATCGAATTGAGTTGTGATATTGTAAGCTAGTTGAGTAGTATCAGAATGAAGAGTTAAGCTTTTTTTTTTTTTCAAATAAAGAGTTAAACTAATAGTTTCAATGAGTTTTGGATTAGGTTATGATGGTGGATGAACTTTTGACATGATGAGGAGGTCTTGCTAAGGCATCTTTAAATTTACCAAAAGTAACTCTACCAATAATTAATTTTGTTGTGCTCCATTATGATGGTAACCTATTTGGCTAACCTCTTTCGAAAGTTAAAAATTCAAGCTTGAAACACCTTCATCTTATGCCTTCATTCCTCCAAGGATAGGCCTCATGGGCTTTCTCCTTTCCATTTATGACACCCTTAATTAAAGGATTTATTCCTTAGTTGATGAGTGTTATGACAAAAAGATCCACTATTATAGGCAGCACACCTATCAACAAATGGATGAGTGTTTTTAGAATGTTGGGAATTTTTCTTATATATGGTGCCAAATTATTACGTGCTAGAATATTTGTGGAAGTAAAGAGAGCTTTACATTTTAAATTCTATGAAGATCCCACACAATCACATATAGATAAATGGAATATTCATAGGAGAGGATTCAAAATTTTTACGTAAAAACTTAAAAGGGAAAACAATAAGAGACCTAACCTAATTGAAATAGTTCACCAAGTAAATGAAGTTACAAAAGACTACTCTTCCCCTAACTAGGATAAGTAGATAGTAATAATATGAAAAATAAGATTTTCACCCTATGTTTGAAATCAATTATTGAGGTGAAGAGGATGTGATATAAGGATGTTCTTCTTGTTTACGAGATTTTCCAATAAGAGAAAAGAAAAAGAGGTTCAGTTGAGTAGGGCTGATAAATCTTATCTCAACTCATGTAAAATACTTAAGAGAAGTTGTTTCATTAAAGCAAAGTAAGTAAAGTCAAATAGAGAATTTGCATTAATTAGTGTTTCAAATAAATTAGGTTCCCTAAGGTTAATTTTACTAATAACTTTTAAAGAGACACTCTAGATAAATGAAATAAATTTTTAATTTAGTTTACTTGGGTTAAGAATAAAGAACATAGTGAATCATAGTTTGTAAGCCTAATAGAATAGTTTATATTTTGAAATGGGTCAATCCATAAGATAGAGGGTGAACCACCACAACTAACTAGGATGGATATCTCTCTATATAAAAATTATTTTTAATAATAATTTAAGAATCACCAAAGACATAAAAAATTGTACATTAGGATAAAATGGTTGACGGGTAAAGGTAAAGATTCTAAGTAAATATATTAAAAAAAACTATGTTAGGACTTCACTAATCCATCATCGTAAGTATCAAGCTTGAAGCCACTTAGTTGTAAAGGTAGTTAATTAAACTCAAACTTAAGATGCTCTATCGATAACTATGAATTTTTGTAATCTTGGTTGGTCTTGAAATTTCAAACTAAGAGATGAGAACTCATAATATTAAGCAAATAAATTCTAAGAGCTAGACTGTAAGTATGTAGCTTCTTAGTCTAAGCCATCTATTAAAGTGGGTCAACCTCAAAAAATTACTTATACTGATATAAGCTATTTTTATTAAAATGTACTTAGAAAAAAATAAGTAAAGGCTAACCTATTGAATAAAAACTTAAAGTATCAGAGGCCTTGGAGAAACTGTTCAATTTTAGAGAGGGAAACTATCCGATTTTCAAAAGTTCAAATTCTCAGGTTTCAAGTTTTTCCTATGGTGGCGGATGGTTGCAGGCCACCAATGGCCGGTGGTCCATTTGATATTTGACGTTCATCATCAGGGAAAGCTTTTGTTCCTATTCGTTCATTATCTTCCTCGCCTCCGGCATTTGGAGATGGCAAGAAGGGCTTCGGCTATGGGGCAAAGAAAAATGGGCCATTAATCATTAATGAAGGAGGGTTGATGAATAAAAAGAAGGATTATGAAGTCATTGGTGTTGACCTCATTTTTGTATGAGGTCTTTAATGAGATCCTAAACCCAACCCAAACTCAAATCAATACAAACCCTAGTCAAATACAGACTCAGATCTCAGGTCCTAAGGCTTAGTCCTAAAGACCTTTTCCAGTGAATTTTTCAAAACTTCAAAACCCAATCAAATGGACTCTGATTCAGGCTCTGTCAGTTTCATACTAATGGGACATGTCTCTAGAGTCAACCCTCTAAATTTGAGCTCATTCTGAGATCTCTAACCCCAGAAACTAAATCAAAATCCAAAGACTATAAAATCTTCAAATATTTACAATCCATGCCACTGGACATGCCATTCATTAGATCTTGGCCTTTGAGACCTCTCCAAAGTCTCTAATCACTTCCAGACCATTAATCCTGATATGCTAAACAATAAACTGCATTTGTTTAGACTCATTTCAGCCCCCAGTGGTCATGAGGACAAAATGACCGAAATACCCCTAGGGGGCTCAAACAATGATTTCAAACCAAATGAGCTCCAAACTGAATGCAACCACCTCCAGCAAGTTTCAAATGTCATTTCAAACCTATTGGACCCATTCCCAACCTCTGGGTCAACCTGGTTGACCAAGTCAACAGGGTTGAACCAAGAGGTTCCTTAAGGGTCTAAATAGGTGATTTGACTAACTTGATCTCTCCAGACCCTGGGACCACATCCAGTAGACTCAAAATGATATTTCAAATCTGTTGAACCTATTTCTAGATCCCGGACCCACCTGGTTAACCTAGTCAACTCAGGGTGACCTAAGAAGCTATTTAAGGATCCAAATAGGTGATTTGATCCAAATGACCTATTTGAGCCCTGAAAACACGCCCACCAGATTCCTGATATGATTTCAAATTTGTCCAGTACAGACCCCCACCCTGAGTCAGTCTGGTTGACTTGGTCAACCTAGGTTGACCTAGATGTCCCTTAAAGCCCTTAATGGGTTAAGGCAACCTATTCAACATATCTAACCCTTTCAATCTCTCAAACCAATATCAAAGCTTGAGTCAAATCTATTCAAGCTTACTTGAAGTCAAATCACATCAAGTTTGACTTGGTCAAACTTCAATTCTTGGTTAAATCCTCCCTAAATTCCATCTACACACTTAAAGTTTGAAGTAATGGTGTAAGACTCCCTCCAAACCAATTCACTGCCACCTCAGCTTTCATTGACCCATTGACTGGTCAAACAGTCAATGGGAGCTTGAAAAAGGGGTCAAACATGGTTAAGTACCCTCCCAAATTTAATCCATTTCATTTGGGACTAATCCAACTGTCCAAACACATCCCAGAAGTCTCCTAGAATCCTCCTCATCAGTTTTTGAACTCATTGACTGGTCAAACCAGTCAATGAAAATCTCCAAATCTCCAAAAACCATTTCAAATGGTCAACCTGCTCAACCTAAACTCCCCCAGACTAAACCCGGCCTGCCTAGCCTCTGAACACGACTCTAGAAGTTTCCTAGGAGCTAACCTGACCTAACCGAACCTTGGTTCAAGCTTAGCCAGCTCAGATGGTCCCCTCCCATGTGAGGACAAATGAGGGGGTGGCCAGCTCAGCCTGCCCCGTACAGTCCTTTTCTCTGTGCTTTAACCACCTGGGCCAGGTGTCAACCATCCCAATGACGTCCCTGATTGATCCCAGTCGTCCATGCAAACTCCTATAGCTGGAATAGGGTTGAGAGGCAGGAAGAGCTCAATCCAAGTGATCCTGCATTCCAGTTACTCTCCAGAGCTCTTGAGACTTCTTCTTGGTTTCCAAGAGCTCAACCTTTATTTTCCCATTGATCCTTGACGTTTCGAAGCTATCGGCGGCGAGATTAGTTGTTGACCGAGAGCCATCTCCGTCCAACTATGCCTATACTAATCCTCTGAACTTGGAGCTTGAAGGAGAACAACACGTAGACAGCCTACAAATTCAACCATGAAAGAATCAACCCAATCGATCCATTCTATGGTGATAAATCGTAAACCCTAGTTTGTTTTCTAGGTTCTTAAATAACTCACCAAACATTGCATCAATGGCTAAGAAAACAATCCCCCATTCTTCCTTAGATCCTTATATGTCTCTGTTTAAAGTTTTAAAGCGTTTGGTTGCGTATTTCCTGAAAACGAAACGAAAAATAGGCTTAGGGTTTTCGGTGTGGATGGAGGAGGAAGATGAATCGCCAGCCAATGGATCTATTCTTTTGAAATCAACGGCTGCGATTAAAGCCTGACACGTAACTCGTTTTGATCCCATGAGGCTATGGTTGTCCAAATCACCGTCCGACCAAATCTTTATTATTGATCTAAACCACGGCATCCCTTACGACTGTCCGATCATTCTAGATCGGATATATACCGCAGGTTAGATCTATGTCGTCGGATCTCCTCTGTGATCGATCCGACGGCTAACATCCCTGTCGCGCTGGATAAGTGGCGGGCCCCACGTGACCGCCGCCGTCTGCGTGGATGTCCGCGCGCGCACCGCGTGTTTGTTCAGCGCCGCCGGCTGACCAGATATTTAAAACACTAAAAATAAATTCAGAAATTGCTCAGAACTTCAAAATTTGACAGGAATTTCATTTCTTGTCCAAATTTTAAGTTCTTGGGCTCAGTTTGTTCATGTTTTTAAATAATGTATTCTAAAAATAAGTAAAAATTATTTTGATTAATATTTTATTAATAATTTTAATTATACATAAAATCTTATTTTATTTTCAAATAAAAATATATAAAATATGTTAGGCTTAAATTTGGCAGAGACATAATAGGGTCTAAGGTTGATCTCCTGTAATTTTCTTAAGGCCATTTGATGCAATTTCATTCAGTTTATGGATTTACAAAGATCTAGGTCAAATTTTGATTTAGATCTTTGGAAATTCATGAATAATCCAAACTAAATCCAATCATTGCATGTTAGAGTTTTATGGAGACAGTGTAAAGTCATCTTCTCACTGAAAATAAGTTTAGATCTATGGTCATATATAGTTTAATTAAAATTTACTTTCAAAAGCATGTTAATCTAGCTTAAAGAATCAACAAACTATATATGATCATGCTATGGAATTTAACTACAATTAGGATATGTTTACATATATCTCTAAATAAACTTAATCCAATTTCACATATCTATTCTTTTTTTATGATAAATCATTTAAGTTCATAGGCTATCATATAACCTATGATTAAAATGATTTATTATAAAATCCTTCCATAGAGCATTAGGGCACTTTATTTTGTTCATGATTGCTATGTTGTGATTATATTTAGTGTCCAAAGGGTTAGAGAACATTGACTTGCTATTTTACAACCTAGTGACACTAAGGACAATAATTAAGGACATTGTCTTAGTAAATTTAGAACAATCTAGGTGAACTACACACCATCCCTTTTGGGATGAAACTTAAACTTAGAAAACTAGTGTCATATACCCCAACGATCTAATACACTTCGATTTGACATTAATTGACCTTATAACAACTAGTAGATTTAGGAGATCCTTCATTAAGGATCTTTTTCTTTTGTTTCAATAAATCCAAATAAATCAAATAAAATACATAAAAATCTAAATCAATTTCAATCAATTCTAATCAACCTCAAAATCAAACTTACAATCCTTAAAATTCAAAATAAAGGCCTAAATCTCATTAAGTCTAAACTAAACTCTTAATTAACCCATAAAACTTCTAAAAAATGTAATAAATCAAGATTAAACCCAAAAATTACAAATAATACCTCTAATTGACCATAATTAAATCTTTAATCAATGAAAAATAAAACTAAATTGATTTGACAGCAAGTTAAAGTTTAATTTAATTTTAAATAAAATTTAGCATTTAATTGATTTCAATTAATTAATAATTATTAAAAATTCCAATAAATTCCCAAACACTTGGAAATTCCCTCTTTAGGTCATTCCTAACCTTTGGAGCTGATTTCAAGGAGTTGGGAACTCATTTGGAGCAAAACCATAAAAGGGTCCCTCTAATTAAGCAAATTTGAAAATTCAATAAATAACTCCAACTTCAAAAATTCATAACTAATTCAAGAAAAATCCAAATCAACCAAACTCAGTTGAATTCAACTTATGATAAGGCCTAATATTTATTAAAAATGTAAAAATTCCATAAAATCATTAAATCTAAAAATTCAACAGATTAGTCAATTGTAGGTCAAAACTAGTTTAAAATTTCAAACCGTCATAACTAAATCCAGAAAAATCCAATTTCAGCATACTTATCTTCTAACTGATCGTCTTAAGGTCTAATATTTTAATAAAATGCTAACTCCCCAGAAAACACACTTGAATAAAAAGTCAATTTTGATCCCTTTATTAAATGATTAAAATATTCCAAAAATTCCTAAAAATTCATAAATTGTTTTAAAACTTCAGAAATGTTAAACCAACTTCTAAATTCAGCAATCAAACTTCTTTTGAATAAAACATAATAACTTTCAAACATTAATCATATTTAAGCTACTTAATTATACAGGGTTCCACTGGGTAACCCAGACCTACGAGGCTATTAGCTTAGCCCCAAGGAAGGTGAAATAAACTTCACGGCCTCGGAGTGAAACAAAGGTGGTATTCAACCAACAATTAAAAATCAAATCCCTAAGTCGATTTCAAATCATTAATAAAGCAATAAACCCCCAATTCTTAATAATTCTGAATATTATTAATTAAAATCCATTAATTATTCAATTAAATTCTAAATTCCTTTAATGTAAACTAGTTTGATAATTTGATTGGTTAAGATTTATCCTAATCAATCAGATTTGATAATTAATTTAGATTAAACGAATTCGGGTCTTCCATGCCTAAAGTTTGATTCCTTTTGGAGGACTTTGGACATTTTGATTTTTAAAAGACCCTTAATACATCTAAATAACCAAAAGATCTCCTATGTGTTGTGCATGACTCCTTTTAGGAAGGCACTAATACATTTGGATTTGGAGATCTTCAAACAAAAATAATAAATTACTGACCTTATACGATGTGCTAGATTCCTTCGAGAGGGCACGTGGTATTGCATTCATATGGTCCCTTCTCTCTCTCTCTAATAAAATTTCAGGGACTCTCAAAATGAACACTTATCTTCTTTATAAGACGAGCGTGCATTTTGAAAGTCCTAGGACTTATAAATTGATAATTTCCTACACTTAGGGAATTATCAATCTATAAGTTCTTTATAACTAAATAAAATAAATTTAACTTCTAAAATTGGAATAACTTGAAATTCAAATACACTCTACTTAAACTCTAATTAAATTCTCATTTGGCCTCTAATAAATAAACTCTAATAATACATGTAATTTGAACAATAATCCCTATAGGACCTATCCAAGCCACACGACCTCTTTCACACACTTAGATGCTTGCTATGACTACCAACTTTAGCCTAGGTTAGGCCGGTGGTTTGTTGTGGTTTGTTTTTGGGTGTCTTGCCTAAAGGGCACCTATGTGTGATTTCTTACTTTTTCTATACTGCATAGCATGTATATCTATTTTCCTGTCTGTACACCAGAGCAAAGAGTGAATAAAGTGAGGGACGTGTACTTTACTTTTCTGTCTTTACTTTCCTGTATTTCTAACTGTACACAACGCACTCATAACATGCATAATTATATAACTGCTCTACTTTGCCTGCTTTTACTTACCTGCAAATTAGAATGTTCTTAGGATCTGATGTATTAAAAGGAAATGTAAAGCTTTATTTTCTTAGAATTGTTGTACATAGATTGAGTTTGTAAAGCGTCGTGAGTTTGTAAAAGAATTAAAATCAACTGTTTATAAATACAAATGGGGCTCCTAAAAAGTAATATCCTCCCTCAGGAGGATGTTCCTTTTTGGAATTCCATAGAAGACTCAGAGCCTGAAGACCATAAGCAGTTGTATTTAATTCTACTTTCTTATAGGCTTAAAATCCAGGTTTATTGTCGGTGGGACCTGGCCATCTTTACTTTATTGCAAATTCTGGGATGTAACTGATAAATTCAATATTAATAAAATTAGCTCTTTCATATATATCTGTTTCATGCATCATTAGCATTCGTGTAGATTTTTGGTTTTTGTAAGCATATTCAATTGCATATGGTTTAAGATCCTTAAACCACTCCTTGATTCCTAGGATAGAGCCATCTTAACTCTTGCATCATCGGCGAATTGTTGTGATTAGGATTGTTAGCTGGCAGCCCACTCTAGGCAGGTGGTAAGTCCAGATCGTATACACTTTTCTCTGCACATTCCTTCTAATCAACTTGAATTCTTCCAAAATTTAGTGTTATAATCGTATAATCTAAAGCCTAATTGTGAAAATTTAAATTAGCCCAAATATTTAATTAAATTTGTATATAATTTTGGAAAATCAATTAGTCTTCATTTAAATAGAGAGTATTCTCTTAGGAGATGTAATTAACTATAGGGGCTTGCCCCTATAGGGAGTCTAGATCCCAGAATAATCTAAACCCCATCTTAGTTTCCTTTCTGAGGTGGGGGAAAGATCTGTGAACGTAGATTAGTGCTTTATTCATATTTTAAAATTTATTTCTATAATCAAAAGATAGATTGATGGTTGATCTGCTCTTACAGGCAGGTCAAATATCTTATATATTTGATTATGGAAATAAATCTATAATTCATTAGTCTAATTGGGTCAATAGGATAATATGCGAATCATTTCTTCGGGATGATTTGTATATTCCCTATGCTGCACCTGATTAGAACAATGAATTATAGTTTTCTTTCTTTTAAATCAATAGAAGGATATTAGTCTGCTCCTCGGGGTGGTATACTATCCAACTATATGGATTTAAATGAAAGAAAATATTAAAATATAAGTAAAGCAAATCGTGTGAGGAAATAAAGATATTATTTAAAGAAAAATCTTACTTTATCTAAATTTTGTTTAAATTCATTCTTGTAATCAAGAAATAGATAAGTATTTGATTTACTTTCACGAGTAAATCAAATATCATCTGTATACTTGATTCTAAGAATGAATTGACAATTCATTCGTCTAATTAGGTAAATAGGGAAGATATTAATCATCCTTTAGAATGATTAATATACTCCCTACACTATACTTGATTAGGAAAGTGAATCGTCGTTCCCTTTCTTTAGAATCGATAGAAGAATATTAGCCCAGTCTTCTGAGCGGTCTAATATTTGACTATATGGATTTAATTGAAAGAGAATATTCAAAATATAAATAAAGCAAACTATTTTCAATATTTAAATAAAAATATATTTTATTTTAAAATAAAAAAGAATTTTAAAATTCTTTTCTCTCCCCCTCCTTTTCTTTATTTAAATAACAGAGCTTTATTTTTAAAATTAAAAAATATATATATATTTTAAATAAAAATCAGGTTAGTATTTAGATTTTATTTTCTCACAATTGGCAAAGGGAAGAATGTCGTGGTTGAAGAAAATGTCAAATTTTATTTCAAATCGGAATTACATCCACCAGTCAAAGGAGATGCAGGTGCCTCTCCTTCTTCTAAGCCTAGTGTGATTAAGAACAATGTGGATAGCATCATTACTAAAAATGGTGTTTCTGAGGGTTTTGAGACCTAATTTCATCGAGATGGAAGGATTCATTTCAAACATTATACAAGTAGCTGAAGGGAATGTTATGGGTGCAGGTGAGGCTGTGCATTGCAATTTAAAATTATCTGTAGAAGGACCTTATTCGGACCTGGTTAAAGTCTGAAACTGTAACTCATGAGAACTTTGTGAATGTGTTGAAACTCAGGTTGCTGATATTGCTCGTCCTTCCAATATGAATCAAAATAATGGTTGGAGTAAGAAAGAAAATTTTAAGGTCCTGGATATGGACCTTGGGGATTGCTTGTCCGAAGATGGGTTATCTGTTAAACTACATTTACAAAATGAAGTAAAGAATGTTAAGAAACTTCAAAAATCACTTGTGATCAAGGTTTTTGGTGGAAATGTTCCTTTTCCGGTTATTAGTTCATAATTAAGAAGATAGTGGGAACCCTTTGGGAAACTCCACCTCATCATGCTGTGAATGGATTGGGTTCTTTGTTTGTTTTATGAACAAGAGCCGTTGGAATCGGTATGTGCTATGGACCATGGTATGTTAATGGCCAAATCATTGGAATTGATAGGTGGTCACCTTCATTTTCTCCTATATCTTTTAAAGGTTTGATTGCTCCTTTTTGGATTAGGATGCCTAATCTACCCTTACCGTGTTGGGATGAATTAAACATTTGCAGGATTGCTTCCATGATTGGAAAATCGTATTTGATTAATGGTAATATATTTCAGTGAGGTAGAAGGGAGTTCGAAAGGGTTTGTGTTCGAATTAAGTTGGATGCAAAGTTGTCTCTATGAGTTTGGGTGGAGGGAATATCTGGCAAATTTTTTTAGAAGATAGAATATGGAAAAATTCCAAATTTCTGCTTCAAATGTGGTAGGATTGGTCACCTTAAGAAGGATTGTTCGGAGAATACAATGGAGGCTATCCTGGCTTCAAAATAGGTGGAGAGCTCATTAAAGCAACCAGTGGTGGATAGTTTCAAATCTACTGTTGAATGTGTGGTAGAAGGACCTGGCGATGACAAAACATGATATGGCCCATGGGTGATGTTAACTATGGATAAAAGAGATTTAAGAATCCTATTTATAAGAAGAGATTGTTATCTCAGAAATATGTGAACCCAATTCGCCTGGTAAGGTGGATGGGATCAATAGATTGTGGGAAGAAAAATGTTAAAAGTAATATGGGTGTGATGAATGGTGAATTGAGTTACAAAGAAGTTAGCTCTTCTAATGTTAAAAAGAAGGGTTCTAAAAAATTCAAAGGTTTGGGACCAATCAATTTGTCCCAAGGAATAGAAGTATGGAAGGAGAACACAAAGATAAAGTGGGGATTTCATACCCTCAATTACAATGATGTCTTCCATAGATTTTTGGAATTGTAGAGGAGCAAGAAAGAAGAATGCTTCTCTATATTTGAAGGAGGTGGTAAAGGAGAATTGTGTTTTTATCTTTAGTTTATTGGAAACCAAGTTAACTAATATTGACAAGAAGGATGTTGATGTGTTAATTGGTCCAGATTGGGGTTTTTTTTTTCCAAGTATCTTCAGAAGGATTGTCTGGAGGCATTCTGCTGATTTGGAATTCCACCATTGCTAGTTTTTTTTTTTTTTTTTGGAGTCCTCCCCCCAATTTGTTATTGGAGAGTTGGAGGTTATCAATAAAAGGAGGTGGAGGATTTCTTCTTCCTATGGGAGTAAGGATGTTTACAAAAAAGAGGAGACTTTGGGAAAGGCTAGAATTTTACTCTTCTAAAGATTTGCCAATGATAATATGGGGAGTCTTTAATTTTCTTCTTTCTAAGGAAGATATAAGAGAAGGTAAAAAGATTTATTTTTTAGGACCTAAAGAAATGAAAAGTTTTTTGTCTTGTAATGACTTTTATGAGGTGGGATATGTTGGACCAAGTTTCACTTGGTGTAACAACAAATCTGGAGCTAATCGGATCCTTCAGAGACTAGACAGATGTTTCTTGAATTCAGCTGCTTTAAACTCCTCTCATCGGATGATGGTTAGGCACCTGGCTTAGGTTGCTTCAGACCATAGCCCAATACTTCTAAATCTCCTTCAATTTCAGCCAATATCTAGAAGAATTATCAAATTTTGAAGATGTTTGGGCTTCAAATCCGGCTTCAGCAGCGGTGTTAAGAAGAGTTTGGATAAAGAAATATGATGGTACTATGTCCCAAATTCTAAGTTCCAAAATGAAGAAGTCGTTGAAGGCATTGTTCTATTGAATCAAAGCCAAACATAATAGTTTATTAAAATTAAAGGAATGTTTGCTGAAGGAAATAGAGGAACTTCAACTTAAAGAATGTATGGATAGAGGGCTTTCGTAAGCAGATACTTGGACTCTAAAAGTAAAAGTAGGTGAACTCAATTTTACACTTTCTCAGTTAGAGACTTGGTGGAGGCAACGTGCTAAGGTCAAATGGCTAAAGGAGGGATAAAAATTCTTTCAGCATTTTGCTTCTGCAAGAAGGAGCTCAAATTACATTGTTAAAATCAAGGATGAAGATGGGATCATGGTGGAGGATCAAATTTAAATTGAAGAAGTTATGGTTTGGTTCTTTAAAGAAAAATGGAAATATAGGAATTGTCTTCTTCAGGATTGGCCAGATCAGTGGAAGTGCTTAAAGGATGATGATCCAAAATTTTGAGCAAAGACTTTTCAATAGAAGAAGTAGAGGTTGTGATCAAGCAATGTTCTTATAACACTGCTCCGGGGAATGATGGAATCTCCTATTCCTTTATCAAAGTTTATTGGGACATCATCAGAAAGGATTTCTGGAATGCTATCAACCAATTCCTTGAGACGGATTGTATGGATCCAAATTGGAAAGAGACAACTAATTGTTCTCATTCCCAAGGTGAGTAACCCGTTAGTGCCTTCAAATTTCAGACCAATTAGTCTATGCAAAATAGTATCCAAGGTTGCGACAAAGGTTATCATGAACAGATTGTCTTCAATTATCCCCAAATTGATTTCTGAAGAGCAAGAAGCTTTTTTGGAAGGGAGATCATTATCATATCATGTGTTGTTAGCTGAAGAACTCATTCACAAACTCAGATTTTCTAAATCTTCAAAAGGATTTATTTCACTCAAAATTGATATGGAGCAAGCCTATGATTCAATGGGTTGGCCTACTTCGGAGAAAGCTTTGGAGTATTTTGGTTTTCCATCAAAGTTTTCAAAACTTGAAATGTGTTCAAGAACCAAAATTCTCAATTTTGATCAATGGCAACTATTCTAGTTGGATTAATGCTAGAAGTGGCTTTTGACAAGGTTGTCCCTTATCCTCGTTCTTATTTATTCTTTTTTCTCAATTGCTTTCTAATGCATTTAGGCAAAGAGAGAGTTCGTGGGGAATTCATGTGAGTCCAAGTGGTCCTAGGATTTCGCACCTGTTATATGCAGATGATGTTTTTATCTTCTCAGAAGATAAGCTTAAGATTGTTAAAGAGATTAAAGAGGTTATAAATAATTTTTGTGAGTGGACAGGGCAAAAAATAAATATCAATTAATCATGTTTGCTTTTTAGAAAATCTGTAAATATAAGGAACAAAAAAGCCATTTCTCAGAACATGGGGTTTAAATCTGTTAAGCATGTGATTTACTTTAGGGTAAAATTGGCTCTTAGAAGACTAAAAAGTTCTGATTTTTTAGTTTATTGTTGACAAGGCCTTGAGGATGATAAACATTTGGGGAGGAAAGTTGATTTCCTTAACTGGGAAAATTCTTCTTGTAAAAATTGTTTTGCTCTCCTATACAACTTTCCATTCTACTAATTCTTTGGTTCATAAAAGTGTTCTTGATGAGGTTGATAAGCTTTGTAAGAGCTTTATTTGGAAAAAAATTAGATGGGAAACACAAGAAACATTATGTAAACTGGAATTTGATGTGTTTGCCAACAAGGTGTGGAGGTAGAGCTCTTAACTCATGTTCTCGTAAAGTTGGGCCTCTAAGAGCTAAGCTTGCTTGGAAGTACTCTCAAGAGAAGGATACCTTACTGCACAAGGTAATGTTTCCTAAATATAATTCTCTGTCTGTGGATGAATTAGTGAGGAAGGGTGGAACAAATGCTTGGAAAATTTTATCTGATGGCGGAAAATATTCAAAGCCTATTACTAAATGGATCAAAGCTAATGGTGAATCAATTGATGTATTCAAGGACACTTGGATTTTGTACAAATGCTTAAATAGATGGCCCAGCTTTGTTGTCGCTCATGAAGACAACAACCTCTCGGTGAAACTATTTCATTTTAGATAGAGGCTGGAATGTGAATGAACTCATATGTCAAATTCAAATTTCACCTGAACTGGCTAAAGATAAGATGGAGTTATTATGTCACTTATCTGGTAAGACAATCTCTGCACTTGCATATGAAGCTTCAGTACAAAACTACACTCTTACTAATTTTTGGAATTGGATTAAAATGGCCAAACTGAACCCACTGGTGGAGAATTTTTAATAAGGCCATTCCAACTTATTACTTCTTATCTTATAGAAGATTACAAAGAGAAGTTGGCATGTCTAAGAGGTTGTAAGGAAGCTGAAGACATTGAACATGTTGTACTAAAGTGTGAAAACCTATTGTCTGCTGTACAAAAACTTAACAGATGGAGATTTTCTATTCCATCCTTTCACTCATTTGAGGAATGCTATAAGAGGATGTCTAATAAGAGATCATTCTTAACAAAATTGTATTGCAATGTGGTCCTCTTCTCATGGAATTCAATGAATAAGTTGATTCACAAAGAAAATGATGATAGTTCTTTGGCTATTGTTGCTAATGCCTTGAGCTATGCCTCCTTTTCTACTGATGTGATTTGTATAAAATTTAGGTATATGGGGATGCTAACCAACCATCTAGGTTGTCTAATTTGCAATGGCACCCTCCTCCTCCCCGATTGGATCAAAGTTAATGTTAATGCGACGTTACTACCATCTTATAAAGCTGAAGTTGGTAGGGTTTTCCGTGATTACAAAGGCAGGTTTCTTTTAGCATTTGTATATGCTTGTGTTCATTGGGATATTTCTAGATTGGAGCTTATAGCTACTCAATCTATCAAAGGATTAATCAAAGAATGGATATACAACTACAAGGGAATTATTATAGAAGGTGACAATGCTAACATCATCAAATTCCTTCAAAATTCCAAATCAAACACCGATCCAAATTTGGAAGGTTTTCATTATATCAATAATTTTGATCATGCAATTTTTTGTTGTATAGATAAAAAATGTAATAAGTTAGTGGACTTATGTGCTAACTATGCTTTGATGAGTTCTTTTATTTGGGATGACATTAGCATGAATAAGATTCCTCCTTCTTTCTTATCTTTGTTAAAGGAGGAATTGGTTGTTTGATTGTTTGTAGGTTGTATTTTCTTCTTAGTTTATTAATGCAATTGCTGCATTTTCTTCAAAAAAAAAAAAAGAATAAAAAGTTAAAATGACTTCAATTCAATGTTGAGCTTAAAAAGTAGCTAGGCATATTTGGTATTCACCAACCAACATTCAAATTTAGTAGTTGTCTTAGTTTACATTAGTATTTAGTATTCAAGTGTCAAAAAATTCAAATTCAAATTCTTCTTATTTAAAGTTAGTATTAAATATTCATCAATCAACATTCATATTAAATATCCATCTTATTTGAAGGCATTATTCCATATTTGCCTATTAATTTTCACATTCTATATTCATCTCTTTTAAAAGTAATGCTTAATATTTACCTATTAATATTCATATTTTGTATTAAACCTATATATTTAAAAATAATGCTCAATATTTGGACTTAATTTATTATATATCATATTTGATATTCACCTTCTTAAACTAAAGAAAATTTGTAATTGATATTGGACACTTGACAATTTATATTCAGTACACGATACTTGATATTTGATATTTGAGATTCGTTATTCAAAATTCATTCATAAAAATATTCAAGAAGCAAAACCAATCCTTAAAGTAAGTTGCAAATTTATAAAAAATTTATCACTTTGAAATTTTATACAACCATACAACAAAGAGAAAAAATAAAAAATATAAGATATTCATTAATTACTAGTCTCATTCTCCTCATCATTTCCCTTTAAAGGTTTCCGACGCCGTTTTTTCCGGCGGTGTGACAACCACCGAGAAGCCGCTGGTTTTATTCAGAACCGCCGGTATTTATAAGTAAACCGTCGGCAAAAAATGGCGGTAATGAACAAATTTCCTGTAGTGTTTTTTAATGGAGATTGACTCTATTACAAAAGCTCGAAAGTCATCCTTATTCTTGTCCCTAAATGGGAGGATCACTTTCTCCACAAGATTATCCAATTAGAAGTTTACACCTTTCATAAATTTGTATGACAAAACTTACTGGTACTCAGCTAATTGTAGAATTCTTGAAAAATGTGCTAGCTAACTTTAAAGTTAATTCGTTCACTTGCATCAGCCCAGCTTGATCTTCATTCTCTACTATTCACTAATGGGAGACTTTGAAATCATGCCTTCTTTATTTTGGGCATGGAAATCATCAATGAAAGTTTAATATCCTTCAGGAAGTTCTTTTCCTTTAGTTTGCCAGTAGTTGGTTCACCTACTTTTCTTTCTTACTTTTTGATCACTCAGCAACTTATTCTAGTCACCAACTTTATTCTCAAGAGCATCCTCTTATTGTTAATAGCCATTATGTAGTTGAACCATCAGTTCTTGTCATTCACCTTCATCATGGCATAATGAAAAATATTGGCTAGGTTATCAACCAACTTCTTATATAACGAACATGAGAAAAAAGTACATTGAGGTTGTAAGTTATGGATGAATAGTTATTATCTAGAAAAATAGATCAAAAGAGTCATATATCCAATTTGATTATTTTGTGATGGAGAATTATATAAAGAGTTAAAAATTTAAAGAAATGTACCCAACATCATGGCGCCAAAGTTTTAGAGCACCACAAAATTCAAGCCCTAAATCTAGCTCAAAATAGAGAGCAAGGCACTGCAAGGTGTAAAGTGCCAAGGCTGCGACCTCTCTAGGTACCGCAATGCCAAATATCCATCAATGCCACAATGCTTAACTAGACGTCACAGTGCTAAATCGCATGGGCACCGCAACAAATAAATTAATTTAGTTGCAATTAAGAAATGACACAATAATTCAATTAAAACACCATAACATAGAAAAACATCAACATCATAGCTTTAGTTCAAAAAGGGAGCATCGTAGCACTACCATTTTCAGTGTTACAATGCCAATGTTAGTTATGAGTCTAAAATATAAATAGCATGGCTAATTTTTTGTGAGGACTAGCATGTTTTACTCAAGTAATCAGTCTTAGAGTTAGTTAGTGGATGGAAGAAAGCGTTTGTAAGCTAAGGGAAGCGGAGCCTATTTTAAGGAGAGTTTTTAGTTAGTATTTATAAGACAATATTGGTTCTATCTACCCTTTATCTTTATCTTGCACTTATTTAGAATAAAAATGAAGTTTGCACTAATTATTTTATTTACAACTTCTAGCTAGAACTCCCTTATGGGCTAATGATAAGTTAAGATTAAATGCTATTAATAATACAACTATATTTTCTAAATCATTCATGGTTCATTTAGATTTTTTATAGGCCTTACACAACTTTAAAATATATTATGATATATGTCCTCGATAGAGGTGTATTGGAATTAATTAGGGGAATTAGAACAAGATTCCACCATGCATACACATATGATGGATAGAATATTGGGATCTTTAAGAGAAAAGAAAAAATGTAGTAAAGTATTTCTTTGCTAAAAACTTCAATGAGCTCGACAAATATGAGGATTTTTATATGCTTTGATCCACAACAACAATATAGGAGATCAATATATGTTTTTATGAACTCTTAATTGGCATAATTTTAGAATACTTTAAACATAGCATTTTCTTCTAATAATCATAGTTATTTAATTTCATTTGCATCACCTTCTAATTGTTCCAATAAGATAAATTAAGTTGTTCATAGGACTAGTACTAGAGTAATATTGAGATCTCAAATATCCTCATGGGAATGATACTCAACTCACTGTTGCATCACTTGATCGACACGTGCACTTGGGTAATTCCATTGAAAACCCTAACTTGATATAGAGTGTTAGGGTTGTGAACACAATCAATATCAGGTTTTTGTTCATATCTGATGCTTTCTTTAAAAGGTAGAAGAGATGCTAGCATCTCATTTCTTATTTCTATTAAAAACCTTAGCCTCTTTAGAGGAGGCTAGTCAATAATCACTTTCCTTTGACTTGGACATATTCAAAACTTTGTTGAATTTAACCCTCGAACCTTTCTTAAGAAACCTCCTAATTTATTCTTTTTGGACCTTTTGCTTGAGGTTGGCTTCTTAGAGAAGAGCTTGCTGGAGTTGCTAACTTGGACTATTTTGTACTTAAAGACTTCTAAGTAGTACATGTCTAAACAAGCTAATTAGCTTTAGAGTGGGAGTGAGCCATATCTTCATCTTTAGATTATGAGTCAATAATTTTAAAATGATAAATATTATCTTCATTATTGCTTAAATTAATAAGAGATTTTAGTGTCTGAATCATAGCACTCCTTACTAGAGGAAGATCATCCTCATCCTCTTTCCCCTCATCACTAACCACTTTAAGGAATTGGCCTACTTCAAGTTCTAAAAGAGGGACTTCATCCGTAAAAGACATTAAAAAAATAAAGGTGAGAAGTTGCTCTAGTGCGTAGTAGGCAATAAACATCACAACCTTCAAATTGAGATCCTTCATCTAAAAAAAGTTTGAGTATTATTCCTTACCTAGAAAATGATCATGTGATCTCTCTGTGGTGAATGGCACCTAATTAGTGGAAATTGATCACTTCTTTGTCAACTTAACAAAATAAAATATGTTCTTCCAATATCCAATATAATTTTTCAAGACAACCAGATGAACGTAATTGAAAGAGAATATGATGTAGTCATCTTTGAATGCCTTCATTAGAGGGTGGAAAAAGAATAGTGTTAATAATGGTATCATTTTTTTTCGCTTATGTAACATGCCAAAATCTTAATGCTCACAAAGCTCTTCGACATGATTTGAGCAATATTACATCATAAAATAATTATAATATCATCCCATCTCTTAGCATAATGGGAAGTGCATGATGAGTCCAAAAATTGGGCTTAGATGTAGCACACTTCATTCTTAAAGATTTTATTGAGGAACCCACCCAGCTCTTCACCTTCAACTTGTAAATTATTATCAAAAAAGCATTGAGTTGGATCATGAGGAGATTCACCTTTGACAATTTTGTTGACAAAAGCAAAGAACACACTACAAAAATGCCTTCTTGAATGATGGCGTGACTGAAACTAGATCTTTAGGGTAGTTGTAGAGGAAGGAGAAAATGATAAAGGTACTAGAACTCAAAAGGGCAATCAAACAGGATGCATACTTATATATTTATAAATTTAAAGAAGTCATCTATCTCGAGCCACATCACATCGAATTTAAACCATATCAATTTAAATCTTAAAGGTGAATTTTGAATTTATTTTATTTTTGATATGTATTTGATTATATTGATATTTTTTAGTATAAAAAATTAAAGGTGGTCACATAAAAGCCTTAACACTTTAAAATCAAAGATTACAAAATGATATTATTTTTATTATAGATAAAAAAGGTACATTTGGCAATTCCTCACATTGGATAACTTATGGTTGGCCCATCAAAATAAAAAAATAATAATAATTAAAAAAAATATGGAAAGAATTATCATATAGAGTCTTTTACTTTCTTTATAAGCTGCTTCTAGATGAATTTGCCCTCAGCCCTGAATTGATTGAGGTTTGCCAACTCTATATGTCATTTGCCAAATATTACTTCAACCTTCGTTGAACCAATATTTTTGTTAAAAAGCCTCACTTAAATCGATGAATGATGCCTTCTACTCAATAATCTATTTATTGAGTCCTACCACCCTAAATTCATATAGATCCTTCATATACACCATAGATAACTTCAACTATATGACTTAAGTAGATAATTCATTAACCTTCTTAAAGAGTGTCTCTTCCATGAGTTTCTTAGGAGTAGCAGATGTGGAATTATGGATGTCTTAGGAATACTCTATGCAAATTGAAGTTGACATCTTCCCCTTATCAGTAGTTAACCTAATGAGTTTCTTTAAAGTCTAAGGCTTTAGAATTACTAAGTTTTAAAGAGTTTTTAGGTCCTTCCTTGTAGCCAACTCAATCAAAGTGGAGGATGGAAGAGAAAGGATTTCATTCACAAAATTCAAAGAAGTGCTCTCAACAAGATCTAAGAAAAGCTTTACTAAGAAAAGTTTTTTTTCTTGCGCTTGTCAAATTGGCTAGCAATGATATCTTCTTTAGATATGTTAATCTTACCCTTTGAACCTCCATTCTTATCAAGGATAGCAATTTACTAAACTCAAAGGAAGGTTTCAAAGAAACACGTATTTGAAAAAGAAACAACAATCTCTCTTTAAAGAAAAAGTATTGGATGGCATGGATAGAAGAATAATATCAAAAGTCAACAATAAATCGATTAATTTATATCCAACATTAAAATACATATTTATCAAGGGTTAATGATTAATGAGAAATATTCTTTATATTCTCGTATTCATTTTGTAGTAAACATTCAAAGACTGAAGAGAATTGGAGAATTAAATGTATATCAAAATATTTAGAAAATATGGTTCAAGCTAAGGCAATCCTGTTCAAGATAAATCAAGTTGGTTCAATTTAAACATAACTCAATCTACTCTATTTCATACTCTCTAACTTCTCAGACAACTCAACATAATAAGAAGATGACTATCATGAAGGAACTCTTTTCGAAGGGCGAATAAAACCTAACAATTGGCCCTAGCGACTACTCAAAGAGAGATGACTACTCAAAATAAACTATTGATCAACTACTCGTCTATCCCACTTAGTCAAGTCTATGACTTCTTTAGAGCTTGATAAATGACTTCATATTATTAGAGCTTTCTGATCATGCTTCACAAATATTATATTTTTTCTTATTTTTATATAGTCATGCAGGCAACCAATTATATAACACTGAAGCTTCAACCCCAATCTATAAACACAAGGTTAAGTGATGAGCTTCGTTTACACAATTTTACCAATTTATCTCTAAAGACTTAATTATCTATATGTAAGCCTATTTTATTAAAACTGTAGAGCTTCTTACTCTAGAATTCCTCCCTCTCTCTCTCTCTTTCACTTGATATTCTCAATATAATTTGGTGTGATTCACAAATTATTTTACATTCAACAATTTGTCCATTAATTTCATATCACAGTGTTTATTACTTCAAGTACCTAGGTTGAGATTACTTGGACACACATCACACACGTGTGGTGTCATTCGACAAGTCTAATCAAAATATTCATTTTAACTATGAGTTTGCAAAAAAATGGAACTCTAATGATCATCAATTTGATTTGTAAATTTATAATTCAAATATTGCATTAGCATTTGTAATTGATAAAAATAATGTTATGATAAAATATAAGTTTGTAAATAAAATTGACATTATGTCAAATCGAACTTAAAAGTTTTTAGCAGGAATATTAAGATTTATAAATCATAAGATTTTTGTTTGTTAAGATAAATTTTTTGATGTTGTAACAGTCTTGTTTTAGTTAAAACTCCCAAAACTAATTGATATTAAAGTATTAGTTAATTACAAATTAATTTCAATCACCATCTTCGAAATCAAAGCGAAAGCAACCATCTCTTTATATAATTACTGAATATTTCTGTCAAGTTCATCATGAAATTTGATTAAAGACAAAATTCCTATAATGAATTATCTGAAAGAATAATTAACATTGGGATCACTGCCAGCTGAAAGCAAAAAAAATTATATATTTGAAAAAATAATGTAGGAGCAATTCTTTGAATTTAATAAATAGTTATTCAAAAAATACAAATCTATATAAAAATTCCTATATTTTATAAAATTTTGTATTAGTTTCTCTACAATTCGCAATGGAATTCCATAGGGGCTGTTTGGAATGGTGTATTCATTTTATTTTTTTATGTATGAATTTCTTGTGATTTTTTTTTTTTTAGCAGCTTTCTATTCATAAAATATAAACAGAAAATATTTGTTTATTTTCTATGTATTATAATTACATAAATATAATACATCAAAATATAATATTAATTATTAGTGACAATATAAGATAATTTATTCCACTACCCCATCCTAAAGAAATAAGGAATATTAAATACAAACCAAATGGCCTCTGATACCACTCTATCACACTCTGGGTCTGAACGGTGGTACGCCTCGGTAACAAGGGGCGAGATGAAGGGATACAAAGACTTGTTTTGTAATCTCAAGAAAAAAGTGCATAAATCAATAATATAATTGAATATATTAGAGTAAATAATTAAACAAAACCTATACTTTCATTTCATTATGAATTAAAAAAAAGTGCACCGATACAAATGGGCAATTACAAGAGGGAATATCAAAGAAATAAATGAAAGAAAAGAAACTAGCCAACCCTCAAAATAAGTATATAATAATCTACTATCAAATATAAAATACCAAATATAGTCTAGAAATGATAACTTGGCTCCTATGATGATGATCAACTAAGTATTCCAGTAAGACCTGCTATAAGAAGAGACAATATGCGAGTTTGATAAATCAAACCCATCAAACAACTCTTATCTATTAAAATATAAACGACAAAGGTGAAAGATCTCTGATGGCACTAGAAAGTTCTCTGATACAACTTGAAAGTTCGTTAGGAATGTTAAGCCCTATAGAACTGGCCCAAGGCTAAATAAAGAGAGTGGTGAATTGGTAAAGTAGAAATTTTAAGCAAAGTACAAATCAAAATCACCACAAATAAAACAAATGCGGAAATTAAATAATAAGAAAGAACACACCGAATTTATAGTGGTTCGGTCAAACATTGACCTACGTCCACTCCTTGGAGGCACCCTCCAATTATTACACTAAAACAAGTGTCTCTCCTTTAGCCCCACAGCTAGGCGGAGAAGCCCTTACAAAATCACTTCCACCTTCCCCGGTGCGGCAGAGTCGCCAGGTCCTTTGACACCAAAGTGAACTTCTTCTTTGGTGAACTTCCCTCGAGACAAGCCTTGAATCCGACGGTATTAAGACGCAAGCCTGCCGGAGCAACCGTGTGGAATCCCCTCCACACTCCCTTGAGTCCCCCCTCACAGGATCTTCTCCCTCTCTGGCTTCACCCGTTCCTCACTCCCTTTCAAGCTCTCTCTTCAAGTCTCTCCCCACAAGAACGAAGCTACAATGGCTGCCAAAGACACTTACAAAGTGCCTTGACAATGCTTAAATAGAAGCTCTCAAAACGAGCTCATTAATGTAATTTGCTGACATTATCGTCCAGGACGATAGGCATATCATCCTGTACGATCAGTTCAAATTCATCTCATCAGCCCGAGACGATTTGGGACGATAAGAAGAAAATTGGTTACATCATCCTGGCTGATCTCACGATCGTCCCAGATGATTAGTTTAAAACTGTTTTAAATCGTCCTGATTATCGCCCTGAATAGATTATGGCCGATATAAATCATCCAGGTAATCGTCCTGGTCGATCCTATGATCTTCCCAGATGATGTGATCGTATCAATCAGTCATTAATGCTTTCCAAAAATACCAGATCATTTTAGGCATAATTAAGTTAGATCGTCCTGGACGATGTCTATATCGTCCTAGCCGATTTCTTAAAATAAAGAATACCTAATCTGATCATGGCGGCTGATTCTTTCTGAATTGAGCTTATCGTCCAGGCCGATCAGCTCATGACGGCTGCCTTAATGAAGATGCCCTAATTAGGGTTTCTTCTTTTGGACCGATCGTCCAGGCCAATATAAATATCGTCCCGGACGATGTTACCAAAAATAGAAATCTTTAGGAAACAATAAAAAAAAATCTTCCAAGCTACAAAGCACTTAGAGCCACACCAAATATAATAAACTCAAGAAATGAAAAATTGTACAAACTGACTCAGACCTAGTCTACCCAATCTTGAGCTGATTCCAAATTGCAGTCCGATCGTGTGAACCTGAAATGTCAGTACATAAGGCAGTCGTAGAGAAATAAAATTGTTTGCTATCATCAAAATCATAAACCATTGATCCGTAACAACCTCCCCCTTTTTTGATGATGGCAAACAATTCAATTTGAATTTTCAAAAAAAGCAATTTCTCATAATCTCCCCCTCACTAGAATAAATCCTTTTAAAAAATAGGGGAGATAAAAAATATTTTTGTTGTTTTTAATTTTTTGAAAAAAAAAGATACAAATTCAGCATTACGTTCTCCTCCTTTGACATTATCAAAAAGAGAGGAGGCACAAAAAATAAAATGAACAAAAGAAAAAAAAAATGTTCCATGATCTAGTGAAAAAGCAAATATTCTTAAAATGAGAAAGTTACCTCTTAGTTTTAATAAAAAACTTAGTATAATTGGATTGACAACGCATAGCCCAGAAAAGGTTAGAAATTCAGAATTTGATAATCCAAACTCAAGTTCTTTAAAAAGGCTCAAAAACTTTTTAATTCAATATCTAAATCATGAAATAAATTAGATATAGAAACAATCATTTTTCAAAAAACTCCTTCCATAAAATATATCTAATAGAAGATCAAAGCACGAATTGTTGAATTAAGAATCAAGATTTTCAAACTCAAGTATCAAGAGTTTTCTTAAGCTTTTAAGAAGTACAAGAATGATAAGCATTAAACTTTGTGGGCTCATTTTATGCCTCTTGATAATTGGTTGGCGCACTGCGCATCTTTTAATTTTTGATACACTTTTGTGTATATTTTTCAATTTAGCATCATTGCGCATCTTTTATTTTTGGCATCATTGGCCAATTTTTTAATATGCAACCTTTCTGAAATCTTAAAAACAAAAGTAAACACATCCTATTGATAAAGCATATTCTTGATTAAGAAAATTATGAGTTAGATTCAACAATTTGCAAAAGATCCCTATGCGATAAATAAAATATTGGGAGATAAAAAAAAATTAATTTCAAAAACTAATTTAAAAGATGAAAAAGATTTTAAATCAAAAGTAGAATAACCTCTTTTAGGAAATAGAGATTGAGAGTAAAAAACATGAGTTTCCTTCCTTTGACTATTTTAGATAAGCAAACACAACTTACCAAAGATTTCAAGAAAAAACATGAAGTAGATTTTTCATTTTTAGAAAAGTGAATGTGTGTGTTGATCAGAGAAAAACCTTTCACGAAAACAAAAATTTCAAAGAATAAACAAAACAAAAACACAAAATGAAGAACATAAAAACAAAAACACAACACAAAACACGAAAGGCTTTTAACCATTATCTCTCTCCTGGTCCAATGCTTCAAAAACCAGATCTGCTCATGAGATTTTTTGTCTTTCATTATTTCCCCAGTTTAAATTTTTTTTCGCCTTGCCCTTTTCTTTCGTAGGAAGAATTTTTAAATTTGGACACTGATTTTTCATTTGTCCAGGCTTCCTACATCGAAAGCAAATAACGTTAGAAGGAATATGAACATCCTTACCATTTTTACATTTTTTCCACGTTTACTTATGCTTTGGTGAGCTTTGTGATTTGCTTGACAAGTCATTGCATTCGTCACCAACTAAGCTATCTCTTTCTGTATCTTCAGCTTTTAGAATAATCGTTTCTCCTGCATCAAAAAGTTTTTGACCCAAACTTTGCTCGTAGGCAATGAGTGAGTCAATCAAATTATCAATAGAATAATCATTCAAATCTTTTGATTCACAAATAACAACAACTTTTGCATCAAAATTTTCAAGTAAACAGCTAAGAATTTTGTTAATTTTTTCAAAATTTGAAAATTCTTTTTCTAAGGCATGCAATGATGTTACAATTTAAACAAATCTGGTATACATGTCTAAAATCGTTTCAAAAAGTTTCATTGAAAACAGTTCAAAATCATACATTAACATATTCAACTTGGATTGCTTGATTTCACTAGTGCCTTCGTATATGGTGTGTAGTTTATCCCAAATTTCCTTACCAGTAGTGCACATGGATACTAACATAAAATCTTCATAATTTAAAGCACAGAAAAAGCAATTTAAAGATTTTGCATTCAATTGAGCATCGATTCATTCATCTATATTCCATTGACTAAAAGGAATGTCAGTTTTAATTCCATCTAAAATACATTACGGTGATGAATAACCAGTTAAAATTATATGCCACATGCAAAAATCAATCGATTGCAAGAAAATAAACATGCGAGTTTTCCAAAAATCAAATGACATATTTTCAAATAAAGGAGGTCTGGTGATTGAATAACCTTCTGCAACATTACGATTAGCCATGGATCAAAAATTCAAAAGTTTTTAAAAACTTATTTATGAATCCTGCTCTAATACCACTTGAAAGATCTCTAATGGCACTAGAAAGTGCTCTGATACCACTTGAAAGTTCGTTAGGGATGTTAAGCCCTATAGAACTGGCCCAAAGCTAAATAAAGAGAGTGGTGAATTGGTAAAGAAAAAACTTTAAGCAAAGTAAAAACCAAAATCACCACAATAAAACAAATGCGGAAATTAAATAATAAGAAAAACACACCGGATTTATAGAGGTTCGGTCAAACCTTAACCTACGTCCACTCCTTGGAGGCACCCTCCAAGTATTGCACAAAAACAAGTGTCTCTCCTTTAGCCCCCACAGCTAGACGGAGAAGCCCTTACAAAATCACTTCCACCTTCCCCGGTGCGGCGGAGTTGCCAGGTCCTTTGACACCAAAGTGAACTTCTTCTTTGGTGAACTTCCCTCGAGACAAGCCTTGAATCTGACGGTATTAAGATGCAAGCCTGCCGGCGCAACCTTGTGGAATCCCCTCCACACTCCCTTGAGTCCCCCCTCACAGGATCTTCTCCCTCTCAGGCTTCACCCGTTCCTCACTCCCTTTTAAGCTCTCTCTTCAAGTCTCCCCCACAAGAATGAAGCTACAATGGCTGCTAAAGACACTTATAAAGTGCCTTGACAATGCTTAAATAGAAGCTCTCAAAACGAGCTCATTAATGTAAGTTGCCGACATTATCGTCCAGGACGATAGACATATCGTCATGTACGATCAGTTCAAATTCAGCTCATCAGCCCGAGACGATTTGGGACGATCAGAAGAAAATTGGTTACATCGTCCTGGCCGATCTCACGATCATCCAGGATGATTAGTTTAAAACTGATTACAATCGTCCTGATCATCGCCCTGAATAGATTCTGGCCGATGTAAATCATCCAGGTAATCGTCCTGGCCGATCCTATGATCGTCCTGGATGATGTGATCGTATCAATCATCCATTAATGCTTTCCAAAGATACCATATCATTTTAGGCATAATTGAGTTAGATCGTCCTAGACGATGTCTATATCATCCTGGCAGATTTCCTAAAATAATGAATACCTAATCTGATCATGGCGGCTGATTCTTTCTGAATTTAGCTTTTCGTCCTGGCCGATACAAGTATCGTCCAGACCGATTATCTCATGACGGTTGCCTTAATAAGGATGCCCTAATTAGGGTTTCTTCTTTTGGACCGATCGTCCAGGCCGATATAAATATCGTCCCAGACGATGTTACCAAAAATAGAAATCTTTAGGGAACAACATAAAAATCTTCCAAGCTACAAAACACCAGGAGCCACACCAAATACAATAGACTCAAGAAAGGAAAAAAATGTACAAACTGACTCAGACCTAGTCTACCCAATCTTCAGCTGATTCCAAATTGCAGTCCGTTCGTGTGAACCTGAAATGTCAGTACATAAGGCAGTCGTAGAGAAATAAAAATATTTGCTATCATCAAAATCATAAACCATTGATCCGCAACAAAAGGAATTGGATATATCGTCGTATGACCAATCAAACAAGTAATATTAACACATTAAATTCAACATATCAATGTAACAATGCTATGTGTTATGTCTCAAATGATGGATTTCAGTATGCTTATATTAAAATCATAAATGTCAAACTGCTACTAATGCAACATCAGTTAATGTTCACATATGTAATTACCTTTGGTACCATTATACGCAAATATGACCTATATTTCATTCATCATTTTAGCTCATGCTTATTTATATATTATCTATAGTTGATTTTGGTAAATACCCTTCATCGAGATGGTAAACATCAACCAAGAGAAGTCTAGTCATTTATAGGATTGACAACCTAGTATCAAGATACCTAGCACAAAAAATAAGGGTAACGCACCTAATAAATAAGGGTACGTCTATCTAGAAATAAATAGCAATCGCTTAAAATGATTAACACAATTTCTCAATTCCAATTGTGAGTTACACACTTTCGTCAAAAGAAAATCCTACAAGCGGAACCAAATAGTTATAACCACGCACTTCAAAGCATCTGAGTTAATTGACCTATAACATCAACGCTAATATTAGCTATCGTAAAGATGTTATTAACCTTATAATTATTCTAACACATCAAGCCGACAATAAGTTAGATGATCTCTCGCAACAGTTTGATTTATAGAGTAATGTTTATAATCTAATGAAAAGATTAAGATTATATGTGATTTAATCCACTTGAATCATCAATCATAAATACTAATTTCTCTCATGCAAGTAAAAGCCCAAATACTAGAAATTTGAAGATATACAAAATCAGTATGATTTGAATCATATTTCACATTATAAATAAAAGGACCTTAATTATATGACTAGAACCATACGAAGAAGAAAGAGAGGAGGAGAGGGAAAGAGACTCACTAAGAAGGAGAGGAGATTGAGAAATGTTCATAGATGCTTGTTGTTGAGAGAAGAAAGTTGTTGTCAAGGAAAGAGGAGGGAGAGGTTTGACGACAGCAGAGGGAAGGAGAAGAATGTGCACAACGATTAATGTGAGATGAGGAATATAATGCCCTAGGTCCTCTTTTTTGATTTAAATAATAAGAGGAAAAGTTGAGGGCGGCAACTAGCGGTAGAATCACACAAGAAAGGAGAAATCATGCAATCCTTATGATTGGAGAGGGAAACAATCGTGCACTGGCTATTGTGTGCGAATGTTAAATCTGAGGCAGTTGCTAGCATAATTTGTGTGTTAAAGAAAAAGAGGGATAGGTTGATTCATTTCATAAATAAAACTTGGACCGAACTGTCCATGTTCAGTTATTACAACTAGTCCCTTTGATAAATTCTCCCACCAAATGCCTACTGTGACCACGTTATGACTCCCATGGATGCGTTTCCCCAACATGCCTATGAGATATGTGCGAGCTCGAACCGAGATTCAAATTAGGTTCAAATTCAAGTTGATTCAAATAAATTTTGAATGATTTAAGTCTATTAAATAGTTCACTAATATAAGAGATTATACAAATTTTCAAGCATATTTCTACAAGAAAATAAACGATAATTAGATCTCTTAAATTATGTGTGCTATGAGGCATGTAAAGTCACATTTCCTTTTAAAATACATTTATTTGTAATTACTCAACATGTTTAAATTCATACTCAAGCTCCATTACTAACACCCACAAATAATAGTGTAGATTGTTTAATTATTACCAAAAAAATTGAATCGAACTGATAATTTCTTTATTTTGGTTTAGTTAAGTGTGGCAGAGATGTGGATGCTCAGGTGGATGAGTGGCTTTACCCTTAAAGATAGGATACTAAATGAGCATATACGTGAAAAGGTTGGAGTAGCTCCATTAGAAGATAAGATTAGAGAGAGTCGACTTAGATGGTTTGGTCACATAAAACGATGACCTTCCGATGATCTGGTTAGGAAAGTAGAGGTATTAGATTTGACTTATGTTAAGAAAGATAGAGGCATACCTAAAAAGATTTGATTAAAAAATATTATGAATGATCTTTCTTTATTAGATTTAAATAAGAATTTGACTTTTAATATGACACAATGGAGAAAAATGATTCATGTAGCCAACCCAACGTAGTGGGATAAATGCTTGATGTTGTTGTTGATGTTGGTTTAGTTGTTAGCCATCATTTTGATTATTGGTCGTAGTTCTAGTTTTTTTTTTTTTTTAATTTTTGGTTTTTGGATTGGTTTTATTTTTATAAAAAAAAAAGCTTAAATTATATTAATTTCTTTAAAAATTAAATTAATTAAATAATATATATAAATAACTAACATAAAAATCAGTATAAATATCATATTCCACATGTAAAATTTATAACTTTTAGTAAATATTACTATATATGTCTTTTAATATTCATTATTTATGTTAAAATAATTAAGTTCACTGTTGAAGTTTGATACGACATCACAAAAATTTATCTTGATCGGGCACGAATCTCGAGGCAAAAGCTAGTTAGAAACTTCAAAAATTAATTTTGGGGGGTACCCGAACTCCGATTTCAGGGAGCTTACAGTCAAACTGAGCGTCTCAGAAATACAAACCAAACGACACCAAGATCAACCCAATCCAAGCCCAAATTAGTCCGAATCAAGGGCTCAAAGCGCTGTTGAAAGGTTCAAACTGCAATTTGAGTTACCAAATGGTCTTCGATTTTGACGAGCTTATACTCGAATCGAACGGCTCGACGAGACGAATCCAACGAGCCCAAGATCGCAGAATTCCGACATCATTAAGGCCTTCAAATACCCAACAAACGGTGCATGATCAAAGGATTCGATATCGGCCGTCCATTCGACCACTCCCTATTCGCCCCTGATCTAACGCCTATTTACGGGCCATGCCACTCCAGAAAATCTATAAATAGAGCCCTCATTTCTCATGAGAATGGACCCAAGAAAGAGAAAGAAGAAGAGAAGAGAAGGAAGAAGCTCCTCCTCGACGGCTGTCGGACCACCGCAGAAGTCCCGCCGGACCACCGCAGGAACCTCGCCGGACCACCACCAAAGCCTTTCCAGAGTTTCATTGCACCACTGCCTTAAGGTCCGATGTTCAGTCCCTACATCCTGTTGAAGACCCGACGTCTTGCTTAAGGCCCGACGTTCAGTCCCTACGTCCAGCTGAAGACTCGACGTCCCGCTTAAGGCCCGACGTTCAGTCCCTACGTCCTGCTGAAGACTCAACGTCCCACTTAAGGCCTGATGTTCAATCCCGACGTCCTGCTTAAGGCCCGACGTTCTGCTTAAGGCCCGACGTTCTGCTTAAGGCCCGACGTTCAATCCTTACGTCCTGTTAAAGACCCGACGTCCTGCTTAAGGCCCGACGTTCAGTCCCTACGTCCTGCTGAAGACTCGACGTCCCGCTTAAGGCCCGACGTTCAGTCCCTACGTCCTGCTGAAGACTCGACGTCCCGCTTAAGGCCCGATGTTCAATCCCGACGTCCTGCTTAAGGCCCGACGTTCAGACCCGACGTCCTACCCAATGCCAGACCATCAACACTTGATCTTCCAAGTGACACTGGGTCTAACACCTGACTCCTTGTCTCCTACCGCCTACGGTCCTTCCGACCTCTGTCGCCTACTACGGTCCGTCCAACCAACATCACTAGACAACGGTCTTTCAGACCCCAGTTTTCTATCGACTACGGTCCTTCAGGCCTTCGTCGCCTAATATGGTCATTCTGACCTCCAGCAACAAACAACAGTCTTTCTGACCCCGGTTTCCCTGCCGACTACGGTCTCCTGCCAACTAAGGTCCTTCAGGCCAAACAAACATGTATATGTAACTCATACCATGTAATGCAATCTATATGATGTACATTTGTTACATCAATCCAAGGCCTTCTCCCAAGGAAGGGACTCATTTGTAATCGACTGCAAATACTAGTGGATTTATTCAAACTGGGCCAGGCCCCGTGGTTTTTCCCCCTTTTTAGGGGTTTTCCACGTAAAAAACTTTGGTGTCTCTTATGAATGCTACACCCTCTCACTTATCTGTTTGTGTGCTGGATCTTCGTACAATGCTAAGACGTTAAACTAAATATTTCTCTACCGTGGCGAATACTTCAGGACGCAACAAAGTTAATACATTTTAATTAATTCAAAGTCGGTATATTAACTTTTAATTAGATTTGATTTAAAAGGCAATTATATCTGTTTGATTTTTTAAATTATTCTTAAGCTACCATTTAAACTTGATCAGAGCGCCACCAACAAATGAACTCTAAAAAATCTGTCCAAATTTGTAGGAAAAATGAACATCTGAATGCTGGTGATCAAAATATTTAATATACTCATTCATGGCGATAACTCTTACGAATTAGTGTAAATCGAGCGATAAATTAAAGCATAAAGCCACGCCTGCCGTTCAGTATACTAGCTGACTTTATTAGGAGCTCAGCAACGTAAGATTAATATCCTAAATGGACGGGAACGGGCGGCGATTTCTCGCGCAGAGGAGTACGGGTGCTCTGAGGTGGCCGGATCCACGAGAACTTCGGGCGGCGGACCCACGAATCTGTTGCTTTACTGCTCTCGTGTTCTCATATCTGGAACTGACAACCCTCGACGTAATCCCTCGCCTACGGCCGCTTAGGGCGACGAAAGGATCAAGGACCGGTGCAAGAAGAGGTGGCGGAGAGAGTTCGATACGTTGCTGAATTCGATCTCATTGGCCTTTAGAGAATACTTCCGTAATCCGATCATAATGGCCGATGATAAGCAGAAGGTGTGTCTGCTACTTCTTTTGTTTCTCGCTTTTGTGTTCTGGTGCTACATTCATCGCTGGAGAATTTATTTTTCTTATTATTTTTTATTTTTGTTCTCTTTTTCTCTTGTTATGGGTTGTTCGTGCGCATTATTTTTAAAATCTTCGGTTGAAGATACATTCAAGTTTTTAATTTTATTATCGAAGTCCAAATTGCTGGAGCATCAAAAAGCTGGTTGTTTTAAAAGTTTGCGATGACTTGGATGGATTTCGTGATTGTACCCTGGTTGATGAGTATTGGAATTTGTGGTGATGCCAAATTGATGTAATATCGATGAATCTGACATCAAATTGGCGTAGGGTGTGTGCGTAGATCTTGGAGAAAGGGTGAGTGAGAACTTCATCAATAGAGTTGGATGTTAATATCTGAATATGCTAACAGCCTGGTCGGCCCAATCTTCCTTGAGGTGAGGAAGGTTAAATGTGCACTCTTCAAAGGCCAAGGTACGCACTCCAAAAATTCTCTGGTGATTTTCTAGCAAATCTATAGGAACTCTCCATGTTTGCTATGAACTCTTTTAGTTCGCAGTGAACTCGCTAGACTCATGATCCCACTTGTCACTTTTCATTCGGCGGGCCCGCTCACCACTCATCTCTTATCACTTGGTAGGCCTACTTGACGCACACAACTCATCAATCGCCAGACCCACTTGTTACTCATTACTCGTCAATCCACTTGTCACTCATCACTCATTACTCATTGGACCACTTGTCCCTCATCACTCGATGGGCTGACTCATCACGTGTCACTCGGTGGGCTCATTTGTCATGTGTCACTCGGTGGGCTCATTCATCACGCGCTTCTCGATGGGCTCATTCATTAGGCTTACTCTATGGACCTCTAATTGGTGACTATCCATGTGTCAGTTGTGTGTGTGTGTGTGTGTGTCTATATATATATATATATATATATATATATATATATATATATATATATATATATATATATATATATATATATATATATATATATATTATCTTGGTTACTTATTTTTTTGCTTACATGACTCATGTAAATGAATATGTTTCTTTGTAGATCTTTTTCCTTATTCCTTATGGATAAAGGGTCATATGGCAATTTTAGGAAAGAAGGAAGTTATTTGATAGTGGTTGGATTTACTATTAAAATCCTTAGAATATCTCTTTTTCTCTCTTTCATTTTCTTTATCTTTGTATGTACTTATTTTATTCTTTGAGCCTTGTAATTCTTGGAAGTAAAGTTTTGGTGTTGTCCACAGACAAAATTGGATACAACATTCTTAAAGGTGCGGTGAGCGTGGAGTTGCATAGCTATCTTCCGTGACTAGTCAAAACCCATTCTCAAGCCTTTATCCCACTACGTGGGGTCGGCTACATGAATCCTTTTTTCTTCTCCATTGTGTCCTTACTTTTAATAGGACACAATGGAGAAAAAGGATTCATGTAGCCGACCCCACGTAGTGGGATAAAGGCTTGATGTTGTTGTTGTTGTTTGTATTCTTAAAGGTGCGGTGAGCGTGGAGTTGCATAGCTATCTTCCGTGACTAGTCAAAACCCATTCTCAGTCCCTCATGGAATTGAGGGCTTATTGTTGTTTGAGTATGAGTTATAGTGCCATCGAGTTGTGGCCATTGCAAAGTTCATGGAAAGAGGAGTTGTTAGAATGGGTAGAAAATAAAAAAGGACGATGACTATTTCAAACCTACTAGAGGAGCTTAGATCCTATGTATTAATGAAACAAGAAGAAATAAAGAGGAGTAGTAAAATACTGCAAATTGATATTGTTAAGGAAAAATCAATCCCTGCAACTTGGTTTTAAAGAAGGTGGATGTAGCAATTTGCCACTTCATATTAGAGAAGCTTAGATCTACTTAGGAAGGAATGTACGTCTTCTAGAAGCAAGTCAGCTCTGAAGCATACCAGCTACAAACCCACTCTCGGGAAAAAGAGGTGTTGAGGACTTGGAGTGCCAATAACTTTAAAATTTTTTTATCCTTAAGATAAATCATACTCTTATATTGTATCTTCTTGTACACTAATAAAATATATTTCCCCCAAGTTTATTTTTTCTTAGTGGGTCATTTAGGAGATTGTTGAATAATAAAAATTATTATTAAGAAAAATGAGTTAACAAAATGCAAAAATGATAGAATGAGAACTCAGAGAACTAGCCTTGCTTCCGTGAATGTATTCGGAGAACTCGTTCCCTCATTGCCCATACATGACGCAAGTAGCGTACACACTATTTTGATGTGTCGTGTTGTGCCAAGTAAATAGCGTCATATGTGCATCTCACCATGCGCCATTACGGGCATCATTTTGCACCATTGACATGTATGATGCTTATTAAGGGTCAATTCATAATTATTATATTTTTTAAAAGTTGTCATAGTTTTTTAAAGATAAAAAAATTAGATTATGCACAATTAGTTTTAAAAAAATTATATTCCAAATTCTACCATTTTTCTTACATGCAGATGCTCCAACTGGACCCTAAATCATTTTGATTTTATGTTGAAAAAAAATTAAGAAGCTTTTGTTGTCCAAATAAATCAAATTGCCTCATTAATTTTTATAACACCTCATTTAACTCTTATAGCACGTCTAAATCATGTATGGATCCTATACTCAACTGATTAAAGACAAATAGTCTGAAAGTGGTCAAGAACTTAGTGTGCAGATAAAATGTAAAAGCTTTTTTAATGATTTTGCTCGTCTATGGTGTTTCCTTTTCTTCAATGATTTTGCTTGTCTATGCCTAAAAATCTCATCCAAAAAAAATCCTAAAAGTTCAATAAAAAATTTCATAAAAATTTGTACAAATTAAAAAAAAAAAACAAAATTTCGATTAGAATACTACATGGACTAAAATAGGGAGGTAATATACCTAATATAGAGAAGTAAAACTAAACAAAGAAGCAGAAGATAACCAAGGCCACAGGCGGCCGACGAGTCAAGGGGAAGGAGTCAACTGCAAACTACGTGAAATCAAAATAAACCTAGGCCACGACCTACATTTCCTGTGAAGAATAAGGTTTTGTGGGCGGGAACGATGTGGGTTGCAAGAAGAAGGTTTAGCGATTGGGAACAATGCGGGCTACGAAGAACGTCAATGGGAGCTCGATTTTGTGGGAGGGATAATGAGATGGTTTTCGTAAGGGAGGAGGAACGCTACGGGAGCCAGAAGGTTGGCATTTTGCTCCTTTTTATGCGAGAGAGTTGCGGTGTATTTGGAACTCGCTCAATTTTAGTGGGGTTTCAAATATGTTGCAAATACACGGCCAAGTGAGTTACGATTGCTTTACCTCCTTGCTATAGCATTACTTTACTTCATGCCAAATGTGAAACAATTTGAAACTCGTGTGTTTACTTTATAGTGCACTCTTAATACCGCAAACCAAATGACCCCTTAATTATATTTTTCAGCTTTTCAATTACTGTTAATTTAGATTTGTCATTTTGGATTTTTTTAATATTTTATTCTTCATCACTATAGAACAACAACAACAATATCAAGCCTTTGTCCCACTATATGGGGTCAGCTACATGAATTCTTTTTCTCGATTGTGTCTTTTTAAAAGTCAAATTCTCATTTAAATCTAATAAAGAAAGATCATTTCTAATATTTTTTGACCAAGTCTTTTTAGGTCTGCCTTTACCTTCCTTAACATAAGTCAAATCTAATACTTCAACTTTTCTAACTGGATCATCGAAAGGCCTCCGTTTAATGTGACTAAACCATCTAAGTTGACTCTCTCTAATCTTATCTTCCATTGGAGCCACTCCAATCTTTTCACGTATATGCTCATTTCATATCCTATCTCTAAGGGTAAAGCCACTCATCCACCTAAGCATCCTCATCTCTACAACACTTAACTTATTATTATGCTTCTCTTTTAATGACCAACATTCGACACCATAAAGCATTGCAGGTCTCACCTTTATCTTATAAATTTTCACTTAAGTTTGAGGGGGACTTTTCTATCGCACAACAAGCCCGATGCATTCCTCCACTTCAACCATCCAACTTGAATTCTGCTGATAATATCCCCCTCTATTTCACCATCACTCTGAACAATAGATCCAAAATATCTAAAATGTGTACTCTTATTAATGACTTGATCGCCTAAAGTCACAATCACCTCACTAGTTCTATGGCTACTAAAATTACACTCTATATATTCAGTTTTAGATCTACTCAAGTGAAAACCTTTAGACTCTAAGGTTGACCTCTATAATTCAAGTTTACCTTCAACTCCCTTTCTAGTCTTATCAACAAGAAGAATATCATTAGCAAAAAGCATACACGATGGTACGTCCTCTTGCAAATGTCTAGTGAGAACATTCATGACTAAAGCAAAAAGATATGGGCTTAAGGCTGATCCATGATGTAATCCAACCGAAGTAGGAAAATACTTGGTCAAACCACCTTGTGTTTGAACACTAGTAATAGTTATTGCATACATATCTTTGATTTGAATATAAGCGTTATTAACTCCTTTCTTTTCAAGAACTCTCCATAGCACTTCTCTTGGAACTTTATCATATGCTTTCTCTAAATCAATAAATATCATATGTAGATCTTCCTTATTCTCTCTATATTTCTCCATCAAACCTCTCAATAATTGTATGGCTTCCATAGTAGACCTACTCGACATGAATTCAAATTGATTATGAGAAATATTAGTATCACGCCACAACCTATGCTCCATAACTCACTCCCATAGTTTTAAAGTATGACACATTAACTTAATTCCTCTATAATTCGCACAATCCTGTGCGTCACATTTATTCTTAAAAATAAGAATTAACACACTCATTCTCCACTCATTTGACATTTTTTAGTCTTCAAAAAAAGTATTAAAAAGTTTATTAAGCCAAAAAATTCCTTCATCTCTTAAGTATTTCCACACCTTTATTGGAATATCATCAAGTACAACAGCTTTTCCACACTTCATTTTTTTAAAAACTCTCTAATTTCGGTTTTACTAATATGCCGATAAAAATAAAATTCTTTATGTTCATTTAGGGTGCTAAAGTCACTAAATTTGATCGTATTTTCACATCATTTATTTAAAAAATTAGTAAAATAGCTTATCTACTTTTGTTGAATATCATCTTCTAAGAAAAGTGTTTTTTGGTCTTGATCTTTAATACACTTCACTTGAATTAAATCCTTACTATCCTATCTCTTTCTTTGACTAACCTATACATATATCTTTCTCCATCCTTAGTATCTAATCTATTATATAAATCATTAAAAGCTACGCAATTTGAGATTCCTTACCAGCCTTTTTATATATTTCCGAATTATCAGAATTTTACATAACAAATCTTTTTATTTTTTATTTTTTCTTATATATTTGGATTCCATAACCAACTATTTTTACTGTTAGAAGTTTTTTCCTTCGAAACTTCAAGCACATCTTTTGCAATATTCTTAATATCACTAGTCACTTTTTTCATATAACATTTGCATCCTCATGCACAGATAAAATCTTAAGATCTAAAATTTTACTCTAAAAAATACTTTTGTCAATTTTCTTTAAATGCCCCAATCTAATCCTAGAATATCGTTTTACTTCATTTTTTTATTTTCTGCCCCTTTATCTTAAAGTCCAAAACTAATAATCGATGTTGGGTACATAAATTTTCACTTGGAATAACTTTACAATATTTGCATTCTAAACAATCTAATTTTTTTATAAGAAAATAATCAATTTGCGTTTTATTATATCCATTTTTATAAGTGATAAGATGCTCGTCTCTTTTTTTTTAAATAAAGTATTAGTTATTAAAAAATCATAAGCTAAATAAAAATTTAATGTGGTCTTACCACCTTCATTTGTCGTTCCAAACTCATGGGCACCATGAATGTTTTTAAAATCATCTACCTCTCTTCCAACATGTCCATTTAAATCTCCTCCAATAAAATTTCTTTCTTCAAGAGATATCTTTTTTATTAATTCTTCTAAGTCATTACAAAATTTTAATTTTGAAATCATATCCAAACCTACTTGAGGAGCATAAGCACTTATAATATTAACAATCTTAACATCAACAATAATCTTTTAAACAATAATTTAATATCTAATTCTGCTAATTTTTTTAAAATTATCCTTTAAGCTCTTATCTATAATCACACCTACACCATTTTTTGTACGAATCCTATCTGAATACTATAATTTATATCATAAACTATCAATCTCCTTAGCCTTCTCTCCAATTCATTTAGTTTCCTGAATGCACATAATATTTATCTTCCTATTAATTATTATATCTATTAATTTCATTAATTTTCATATAAGGGAGCTTATATTCCAAGTTCCTATCCTAATTTTAAATTTCATGGACTAGGTTCTTTGCCCACATCTATCCTTGATGTGAGAACCCTTGCCTATTTAACACTGCACTCGGGCGCCGGTGCAGTGTTAAAATAATATTGATCTTTAAAGTATTTATTTTTCTATATTCAAAAGAAATTTTCGCACCTCGTACGCTTGAATCATCATCTGGTTCACTCTAATGTAATTTGTATTATTGTTATTTTTCTTTCAACTGAAGTACGACCTAGACCACGTGCTTTTTGGGTTATTCTCCCAACTCTTTGAGGAAAAGTGCTTGGAGGCCTAAAGATCATGCTTTCTACATTGTCATCACTATCAATTTTTTCTTTTTATTTCCTATTTTCTTTTCTTTCTTTCTTTCTTTTTTTTTCTTAATATTTATTTTCTTTCCCCTTCTTGGTTGCATTTTCATTTTTAAAAAGGACAATGATTTTCTTTTGGGCATAATACATATAATGTCTTCGTAAATCCCTATTTCGTGAATGAAGAATGGTTGCAAATCTTCCTTAATTACATATTCAATACAATCGTGTTGGAACTTAATGCATTGGTGTAGAGTAAATAAAATCATTCTGTATTCATAATGCAAAAGCCTACCTAATAGTGCATTGAATAATGCTTTTGAATAAATCATCTGGACTTTGGCTGCAGTCTTTAACTATTTCAATTTCTAATAATAGCGTTATTGAACCCAAGACCTCTCTTTGTCAGAGTTAAGCCTACGCGCTTCTACATTAAGGTAGGCAAGTGTCCTTACATTCATGATGTTGACTGATGCACCCTGGTCAATAAGAATTCTAGATAATTTTAAATTTTTCATATTCACGTAAATGTAAAGTTGATGATTATTATCAGCAATTTCTAGAAGTAAATCCTTGTAAAAAAAAGTTACTCTCGGAAATTTTTGAAATATAAAACTTTATTTTCTAAAGTTAAAGCTAATTGAGTTAAATAAATCTCGAGATCGAGAACTATTTTAATTAGAAACTCTCTCATTTCCTTAGAGAGAATAAGAGCATCATGAAGGAACAGCAGCTCAGCTTACTTAGGTTGTTGCACGATAATAAACAGTTTTCAATAGCTCAGTCTTCCCTTTTGGAAGGAAGAAAAGCCGTAGGTCTCCCACAGTCCTCTCTTGATCCTTATAGCCTTTTGCTTGAACCACCTTTTTTTTTTTCTCAAGAAGAAATGAATGCAACAGGGTTTCCCTTAGTCGCACTCTCACTACTTTTTCTCTCTCGCTCGACTTAGCTTCCCTTGCACACAGGTGCCCTCTCATTTTTGCCTGCATGGATACCTAGAAGAATGAAAAACTATATGCACTACCTATCTTGCCCCTTGAGAGAGATGGCTTGGATCGAATTTCGCCTTCGCTTGATGGCCTGAAACTGCTGCCTACAGCAGGAGGACGTGAATAAAAAAGTAGGAGAGTGTGGCAAGCTGCTGGCCTCCACGATTTTAGCCCTTGGATGAGTATTTTCCTGAATTAGAATGATTTAAATTGATTTTGAGAGTTTAAGTTAGACAATAGTGAACGTGATGCAGAATTACAATGCTTCAGATGAATGCTCTAAGAACTTGCACGATTTAAAAGAACAAGAATAATTAAAACTATTAACTAATTAAGACGAAAAGAGAAAACGTAAGAGCGGTCACACCGTTTAGGCCAAGTTACATAATAAGTGCTTGAAATATCAAAACAATAGCGAAATCCCACGACATATGAATGAAGTAGTTTCCAACAAAAATCTCTAATCTAACAATAGATAGTAACATAGAAAGCGTGCTCAATCCTAGGTTTACTAAGCATAGACATAAGGCGAAACACGACTTCTTGAGATTTTTCACCACCTACAAGATTAGGGGATTAGGAAAGTAAATGAAAAGGGGAAGAAGTTTCACCCTTGGGAAGGTTCGGCGACGATTTGCCACTGGGCACCGGCAAGTTGCTCAACGATGGTCTTCGTTAGCATGAAGATTGTGGGCTCCGAAAATTATGCCCCGGCCTCCCCGCCGCGCTTTTCTTTTTTATTCGTTTGGCGAGGGAGTTTTAACGAACTAAGTTCCGGGGTAAATTTTGGAAGGCAGATGGGTTTGTAGATAAGACACTACCCAGAGATTTCGCCCTCATTTGGTGAGGACATTATGATATGAGTTCTAGTTTCCTATAGGCGCAAGCCCCTATAGTTAATTACCCCTCCCGATCATGAGAGAGAACTTTCGATTAAGGCTAGTCATCAATCGGATACGTTGTATCCATAGATACGTAGTATCAGACATATAGTAGCAGCAATAGACATTGGTATTTGAAAAGTTTGGATTTGGGAATTGAAGAGTTGGGTTCTTGGATTTGGAATTTAGGTTGAAAGATTTAATATTTAAATAGAAATTACACCATCTTGCACTTAAAGTGGATGGTGGGGGAATGGATGATAGTCCCGATCAAGATCCCATTGTTCCGTTGTCCCGGGCCATCATGGTCCCTGGTCTACTTAGTCAGAGGAGGTAGTCGACCCAACCTGACATAATGATCCTTGTCAGCAGCCATGGGTTGCTTCGTCCAAGGGGACCTTGTAGACCTGGGATGAGTATTTGCCTAAGGGGACAAATTTAAATCCACCTTAGCTAACGGAGGGCTTTGTGCTCTATCGATTATATCCTATTGATTCATATCTCAAGAATTTAATGCCAATAAGGAACGTATTGGTTCTGGCCATAACCGGTATTTCGTGGTGCCATTTGACGGCAAAACCACTCGGTTCAGAGGGCCCCGGGTCGTCATAACCGTTTATCCTGCGGTGCCATTTGGTGGCAGACCGCTGGTTAGAGGACACGTACCACGTCCTTACTGGCAGGAGATTGTTTGAGAATGGATCCTAGTGATATTTTTAACTAGGCATTTGACTCTTTGTGAGCTAAAGTTATATTTGAATTTGTCCACCCCGGCAGACTGTTGCGGAGGGTGGATGGATTTTGCTTTGAGTGATTGATGGATTGATTTCTAATTCTAAATATCTGGAGTTTAGGATTGACTTTGGAAATTTTAAGACTTTCGGGAGGTATTTGAAAAAAAATATTTATGAACCCCTCCGGTTGAGATCAACAAATCAACACGGCCATCATCGGGTGTTTTGGGGATCATTTCTCTTTTGTTGATTGAACCCTATCAACTCGACCAAGCTATTGATCGAGGATCAGGTTTCGTAGGCTTTATGCCTTTGTTCATGAATTTTCCTTGTTGAAGGCCTTGAAGGCCGAATATGAATGTACAAAATAAATATTTCAGTCAACTTCATGACCACATATTTATCTGATGATTTGAAACCCTGCCTACTCCTATTTATCTGCCTAGGAGGATCGGGTTTCATAGGCTTTATGCCTTTATCAGTGAATTCTTTTGATTGTAGGCCTTGAAGGCCTAATATGAATGCATTGAAACAAATGCACCGGCCTCCACAACCGTGTATTTGTTTGAAGGGTTCGAACCCTGTCGACTCCTATTGATCCATATAGAAGGACCAGGTTCGAACAAGAATTCACTTATTGACCCGCGCAGCATCCCTAGACGTCACGTGACACGCTCGCCGGGGCCCATGCGGGTGTTTGGGGGCATTTTATAATTGAACATTGTCAACTCCTTTTATCTACTTAGAAGGATCGGGTTCAAAATTTAATTACCCGCGCAGCATCCCTAGACGTCACGTGTGTACCAATAATACGCTTGCTGGGGCCCATGCTGGTTGAGATTTGTATTTTCCCCTTCAGTGTACCTATGTGCATACAGATTACAGTGCACGTGCAGGGGTATTTAGAAATATTTGTAGACGCATTCTGTCTGCTTGTATAAGTGTTGCAGATTCGATGGCGAGGCATTGTAGTTGTGGACGCCTTCTGTCTGCTTGTATGAATGTTGCAGATCCGGTGGCATGGTTATTTTGGATGTCATGAGGTATTTCCTCATATTGACATTGACTTCCCTTTCTCAATCATCGGGGATATTCTTCTGGACTTTGAAGTCCGTTACTTTGCAAAGAACTCTTCTTACGATCATCAGTGTAATGGATTTGTTATTTTTGCGGTGTTTGTGGATGTCGGATTGTTTTCTTCTCGAGTATAAGATCCGGAAGAAACTTTGGAACATCCCTTTCTTTCAGCCAGGGGGTGTTCTTTTTCATATATCGAGTTGCCCTTGTACCCGACATATATATACCCCGTAGGCCTTAATCACCGTTGTCGTAGGTGATATTCGTACTTGTGTCCACAGTGGTTCATTGTACCTACGATATATCCACTGTTATCCACAAGTAGTTTGTATTCATTTGCAGGGACCTGGTTGTATCAACTTCGACCTCCTAGAAAGATTCGTAGGAGAGCCATTATCTTTGCATCACGACCACCTTTCACCAATCTCAGGTGGTTGTTCTGCTGAATTTACAGTTGCTTGCAGGGATGGGATTTTTGATTGCTACATATGGGTAGTACTCGTACACCTTGCAACTGTTTTTTTTGCTTCTTACAAGTATAGTGCATTGACTTTGTGGGGGACTGTTGTATCTACTACGACCTCTTGGAAATATTCGTAGGAGAACCATTGTCTTTGCATCATCCACCTGTCACCAATCTCAGGTGGGTTTGATGCCTATACTTGTGCCCATAGTGGTCGTTGCACCTACGATATATCCACTGATGTTGTCCACAAGTGTTTCGTTGCAGGGGAACAAGCTGCATCTACTACGACCTCTGAAGATTTTTGTAAAACACCCATTGTTTCTGTGTCAATCCAACCCTTTCACACCAATCTCGGGGTGGTTTGATGATTGCAACCTTTTTATGCTTGTAGGAGTGCGGATCTTCCATTAATTGCCCTCTCGTATTGCCTTC